>VZRO01002963.1:34822-83932 GCA_013397915.1 Daphoenositta chrysoptera
CCCCGCCGCCCCGGTGCCGGCGGCAGTGCCTGTCCCGGGCCCCGCGCACCCCGCGGGCGCTGCGGCTGCGCCTCCGCCGGCTCCGCGCCGCTCCCGTTAACGCGGCTCCTCCGGGGGCTGTGGCACGGCCAGCGGGCTGGGCAGGGCACGGGGAGCCGGCGGTGCTGCTGCTGGCTTTGCTCGGCTCCCAGATGAGGGCGGCTCCGCTGCCAGCATCCAGCCGGGGCTCTGCCCCTTAAGGCAGGGTCCTGGCAGTGTCCCGTGCCGGGGACTCGCGGCACCGGTGTCCTTGTGCCGGCACCCAGCTCAGCGCCGCCTGCGCTCGGGGCCGGCGGGGCTGGGTGATCCCCCACCCCGGAGGGTCTGGGGAAGCTGTGGTGGGGTGTAGGGGCCACTCAATGACTCTGCAGGGCAGGGCCGGAGAAGCTGCCCGACATGGCCCGGGACTCGAGGGTGTAATTGGATCTTGGCCTTCATGGCTGTCATGTGCTGCCTTCAGAGGTGTTTGCTTGGATGTCGCCGGTGGTGGGAAAACACTGGGCGAGCCTTTGCACATCACAGTGTTGGCTCTTGTGAAGGGTCTGTGTCCTGAAGGGCTAATTTGGGGCCTCCCCATCAAGAGGTCTCTGTGCTTTGCCACACGCGTGTCTGTATGGAGCTCTCCAAGAACCTCATGACCAGAACATGGTGTGTCGTGACACTGGTTATCTTGGTGTGTGCTTACCAAACCATGGTGTAACTCATTTGACTAGACAGGTGATAAATGATGCAAGTGAGATCCGGCCTGCAACAAGCCAGTGTCACACCCCCCTATCACCATCCAGTTGTAATGTAACCAAGTCTCTTGAAAATTAATGTATGGTGAAGGGTGATGTAGGTATGTAATCTGAGTATTGTGGAAAAATACGAGTATGTAGAGCTTCAAGCCAGAAAGGTGGTCGTGAGCTGCAGGCCAGCTGTCCCTCCTTTCTTAACAAAATGATCTCGCAATTTTACTTCCCCTTTCAGTTTTTGTGTTGCAGAAGAGCACACAGTAATACTTACTCCAGAAATCTCCAGTCTCTTAAACTATTCTCTCTCTTCATTTTAATTCTCTGTCAAAGGTTCTCTTTACTTTTCTGTAGCTCAACCTTTCTGTGACACATGAGCTGTGTAACTTGGCAGATGGGTTCCTGGAAAGTGTCCTTAATTTCTTGGCTATGACAGTATAAAATACTACTGGAGTTAAAAAAGTCCCGTTGATGTTGTAACTGGGTTGTGTTTAGGAGGCTGTCACACTCATACTGCATGGGGTTCCTCAGTGTATAGTATAACAAGAAGTTTCTGGGTAGGAGGAAAAGAAATTTACTTGGGGAGCAGCCAAACTCCTGCCACTGCAGGCTGCACTTGCAAATCCTATGCGGGCAGCCCTTAGTGAAGTTGTGCTTGCTGGAATGTTACCTAAACCCTTGTTTTGCTTGAACATCAGATGGGGCAAGGTGCCAGCAAGTGAAACTTGGCTTTTCTTTGTTTCCTTGAAACAAGGAAGAGAATTACAAACCTGAGTCTTTCTCTTTTATTGTTTTTATATAGAGATAAAAATGATACCTGTATCTGTTCTTGAGGATGGGTGCAAGTCTGGCATGCTTTTATTTCCCATTCTCTTTCTTTTTTACTTTCGTTTTCTGAACCAGTTAAGTGAGGCTCCCTTTGGAGCTCATCAGTTTTGAGTTTGCAGGGCAGGGTGTGTGTAGATATGTGTGTCTGTGTGCTTGTGAGGTCTGATGGGCTGAAATCCTGACACAACAGTTCAGGAATCTGCATTTGGACAGCAGCATCCAAACAGAAAAACAGATGTGGTTTCGCCTGCCTGGATTTGCCAGAGAGTGAACTGCCCTCAGCACTGCTTTGAATTCTGCCTTCTCAAGAGTTTAAATAGTTTTTACTTGCATGGTCTTAACTATCTCTGTAAGAAGTTCTGAAGGTAGTTCTGAATTATTTTTAAAATAGTCTTGTTATTCCACAGTTGTATATTATGAACTTTTAGTATCAGGAAGTGGTTCAGGATTGTCCAGCATTTAAGAGAGGAGGAGCAGTAGGGTGTACATTAACGTGGGCACTTGCCACTGTCAGTCAGATTAATTATTTTAAAACACAAAAAAATGTTTCTAAGTTTCTAAGTGTTTCTAATGTTAACTAACATTTGTAATTGTTTTTATTATATAAAATAATACCTTACATTTTCACTGTGACATTCAAATTCACTTTTATGATACGTGGTTTTTTCCTTAGAATTTGAGAACTCACAGAATTTGAGAAACTCATGCCCCTGTTTTGAGTATTAAATTCCTGACTTCCTTTCATACCTGCTTACCTTGAAGACAGAGCTAAAAGCTTAGACAAATACCATTAATTATTTGGATCTCGAGAATGAAATTGTCTGTCCTGAACTGTAGAACACATAAACGATAAACGATTTCAACAATACAGGATAAAAGGCCTTTTGAAATCTGTTCAATTATTTTATTTTCTTTTTAACTTTTTCCCCCTGCTAAATGAAAATAGTTGTCCAAATATTAATAAGGACTGATGATTCTCAGATTAGTTCTTGGTAATTCTTCTCTGGAAAGAAAACAGTATGTCTACATTTTTATCTCCTTCTTAATTGTAGAAAAGATGGGAAAACAACTTTGGTCAGCACAGATGGTAATTTCATTGATATTTAGGGATAATCTTGAACTACCTTGTCCAATATATGCTAAGACCAAAACCAGTATCAGTAAGTCTTTGCTAATTATCTACTGCCTTAGCAAAAAAAGTTTTAAGACTTTTTTTTCCTTAATTTTGTTGAAAAGTATAGCCAAATGGATTAAGGATTGTGTAGAAAGATAAAATGCATCTGTTATTTAAGATGACTGCTTTTTCTCTTTAAAACCCTGCTATTGTGTTAATAGTATGAGTCAGAAGAAGGATGAATCAATCAAAAGTCTTTACAGAGTAACAATAAGAAATGTTCTGACTGTGTACCCCTTATTTTGTTACAGATCAAAGGCTGAAAAAACCTAAACCTCAAACAAAAAATAAACACAAAGATGAAAGAATGCATTTGGTCTTTGTAATATCCAGAGATTGTCCTAAATTGCTTATCTGAAACAACAATTATTGCTCTAGAATCATACTTCAGATGAAGCTTGTGGTAGAATGCTTTTTTTTCCCCCTTGGCTTTGTTCTTTTAAGAAAGGTAGATAAGGCTGAATAAATTAAAAAATCAACCCAAGACATAAAAAAATTCACAACCCCTCTGGGAAGGCTTGTTCAAAGCTTTGTAAAGAGCATTTGCTTCTTCTGTGGATGTCAGCACATGTAGCTGCAGAAGTCTGGTGAGTAGCTTGCTCAAGGTGAGGCCCTGAAAAAGACTTATCATCCAAAAAGTCCAAACAAGGTGGTTCCCCACCTGGCAGCCTGGATTTGTAGAGAGAGGCTTTACCAGACCTTTCCAGAAGTGCTTGTCCAGATGAACCCAGCTCAGGTGCACTGAGAGAACTTTGAGCCTCTCAGAAGGTTGGACTTTCCACCTGCAGGGTGAGCTGGGAGGGAAGGCGAGTGGGACAGGACTGGGAGAGGACAAGAAAGTAGATTATTCTTCAAAAGACAACAACAACAAAAAAAAAGGATGGGGGGGTGTGTCATTTTTACCTCTTACCGTGCTTTGATATGGACTAGACTGAGGCTACTGAGGTCTCACTTTTACTTAACAATAGGGGAGTTTATGTTTGTGCACAACTCTAAACGAAGAGACCTCAAATTTCTTTTCGAACTCTTAATGGAATCTTGTCAGCTACTAATGCAAAATAATCAGCTTGAAAAATTAGAGTTATTTCAACCTGCCTAAAAGAAGTGCAGCTGGGGCTGCAGATGTGCTGTGGACTCTGAATGGCTGGGCAGAGCCTCTAATGAACAGAGAGTGGGACTGACTGAACCATCCTCAGCCAGGGTCAGGTCTAAGTGTGTGACTCTGGGGTTCCTGACTGTTCCTACAAGCAGCTCAATAGTGGCAGCTTGTTAAATAAGCCTTTGTCGTGAAAATACAGAAATGCTGGGGGATGTTCCCACAGGCTGATTATATAACACAGTTGTAAAGCTGCAAAAAGCATTTTAAGATGCATTAAAAGTTATTGTGCAGTGTGTGTATGGGGCCAGTTGACCAGTTGGCATTTTAAATTTTTTAAAAAGATGATGATAAGTATTTACAACGATTGATGGTTATTATAATTTGCTGACTTTTTCACAGTAAATTGTGAAAGTTTGAGCCATGCAGATGCATATGCTGGTATTTGATACAATAGTTACACTGCAGTGTGTGTAGTGACGTGTAGTGAACAAATAGTTTTTGACATAAATGTAACCTTTTCATCTATCTCAACACAGCAAAAGGAAAAGATTAAGGAGGATCCCATTTGGTGTCTACAAGTACATGCAAATATTTGACTTGAGAGGAAGCAAAAATCTTTACCCCGTTTCACCCACTGTCTTTGGAAGAAAAACGGAGTTGTCAAGAAATTGCAAATCTTATTAAAAGACTGGAAAACCTTGCCTAGAGGTGGATTTGCACTGTTTGTGTGGGGAATATAATGTACTCAGAGACTCAGTAGCAAGTGTTTACTTGCTTAGGGCAGTTTTATATTAGGAATGGCCTTATTTTCTGTCTTTAAGTCTTAGAGGGTTTTTTAAATTCTTCCAGTAGTTGATATCTCATTTCTGCTCCAGATGAAACAGTTGAGAGAATATTTTCTTGTGTATAAACAAACAGGGACAGATAACAGAGTGAATAGTGATCAGGTTTCTGGGGAAAGAATAAAAGCTTCAAGTTAAAGTTCATTTCATGTTAAAATGTATGGAAATGTATTAAAAAGAAAAGTATAGTTTGACATAATAAAATGAATCTGTAATTATATATATGAGAATTGTACAAAGGTACACCTGAGAAGAACAGGGGACATACAAAGTTCCTGATAGCTCTCCAAAATCTCCCCTTAAGTAAACTGTTGTCTTTTACTATTCCCTTTTTCTATTTATGTCCAAAAAATGATGGTCACTTTCCTTTGAGAAGCATATTTAGTTATTTTAGATAAGGGATACAGCATCATCCATGGCTGACTGAACACATACCAGGCAGGTATTTTTAGCTTTTTTAGTCTGAACGGATGCAAGTGGAAGTTCCACTTCAGTTGCTCGTGTTGTATGGAAAACAAGCTGGAGTTGGTGAGGCAAGGTTAATGTGAGGAGCTGGACATTAGTCCTGGGACATAAAATATCTATTCTTCTGGAATTACTATATGCAATAGAGTGTGCAGCTGCATAGTAATATATACAGAGGAGAAAAAAAAAATATATGATGAGCATAATGTTTGAAACATGCCAAGGAGGTCTGTGCTGATAGATAATATGAGCCCCAGGAGAAGCCAGACTAGTTCATCATCTTGTGGCTTGGCAGCAGTGCAGTGACTTATCATAGCTAAAAAAAATATTACTGTGCTGAACTACCTGAAATTTTTCAAGCCTTTGTTCAGGACTCGTATTTGTTCATGTTAATTCATCCGTGACACCTCCGAGCTCCAGTTCCCTTAACATCTGGAACAATTATCCATAGAGCAGGAGAGAGAACTGAGATACCAAAACCTCTTCTGTTCATTTAAAAACAAACTTCTCTTCACCCTCTGTCATCCTTTGTAAATTTTAAGCATATGGAGTAGTTTGGGCTGAGTAGAAATCCTTGCATGGTGATTTAACTTTGCTGTCTTGGGAATGCAAAGCACCTCTTGCCAGCTGGATGTGTGGGATTGAAGAGGTGCTGGAGCACACACTGGAAAATGGAAAGTCTCTCCCCTGTGGCAAAACAAAAGCTGGAGAGCTGCTTTCTCATCTGTGGATGCAGAGGCTCCCAAAACCAGCAGTAAATGGTTTTCCTGACCTGCTGAACTCTTCCAGTCTGGCCACAACTATTGCCCTTCTCCCCCCTGCGGGGTCCAGTCATGTTTCACCTCTCAGAAGAGGATCTGTGTGGAAATCTCCAGCAAGGATGGCACAGCTATCAGTGACATTAATAAGCTGAAGGGAGGAATCCATGACATTCTTCAAGAACAGTGTGCATTGGAAACATCCAAGGAAGTGCAGTGCTGGTCTGTCCCACAATATCAGAATACAACATTTTTTCTCTTACTTCATTTGGCAGATTGCGAGCCAATAAAGCCATAGTTTCATACTCCCTTTATTGTTACTACTAAATTATTTGTTTTCTTCCTGAATTTTACCATGTTTCTTCATAGCTGCTCTATATGGTAATTTTGTCTCCATCTTCTCTAAGGGGAAAGAAGAACGAGTCACAACAGAAAAAAAATTGTCGGCTAAATTCTCAACATTTAATACTGTTTTGGAGAATTGTACACTGGAGCTTATGGTCATGTGTTTAGTAAAGTCTGGCCTAAATCTAAACAGATTAAATATATGTATATTTTATAAATCTGTGTATCTTCATGTATTTTATGACGCTTATTTTGGATGATGAGTACTATTGAACAAGGTTACAGTGAAGGAAAACTCTTTTTCCATCCATCTTCACTGTGGTTACTCTCATTTTTCTGGCAGGATACAGCCCCTGTCTCACAGGGGTGAGCACCACACTACCTGTGAGAAACCATAAACACAACTCAGCATTTAACAAAACTGAAAACAAAAGGTTTTTAAAAACCCAGCAGTTTTGTTCTCACTGTATGTAATGGAAGTAACATTGTGCCTCTGCCCGTTCATACAACAACCAAACAAATACATGGCAAGCTGGTGTTTAAATTTGAGAAGTTTTATATTGTCACCTGTCATGTAGGGTACTGCAATCTGCTGGTTTCAGTAGGGAAGCCAGACTGAGAAACACTTGCTCTGGCCTTACCACTGCCAGCTGGTCCTTCCACCTGCACTGTTTTGTGTCCACTTCAATGCTCCAAGGAAAGTCATTTTGTGAGGCCATGTGGTAAATTGCTCTGAGAAGCCATCCAGGTTATAAATGACTTGGCAAAACTGGAAAGGAATAAAGTGAGTGTTTATTTTGTGAGCCAATTTCCCGATCCAGTTCCCCAACACAGCCCCACAGACAGCTCTTCTGGCATAGCTGAGGTGCCAGGGCAGGAGCCAGCCCCAGGCTCCTGCACCTGATGTCTGCTGAAGGAAACATTTTTCAGAGTACTCTTCACTAAGACATCTGCTTATTCTGAAGGCAGTGGTGAGACAGCTGTTCTCCAGCCTCTGGGGGATTCCCTTGTGTGGCCTTGGTCTGAGCTTCACATACTGTGGCACCTCCTTTAGGGAGCTGTTTCCAGTTCTGTTTCTACAAGTGTCTCTTACCGTGCAATTGAACATCTAAAGCTGTGCTAGGAGAGTGGGATCCTTTCATAGTGTACCTAAGAAGTCCACAAAAAGCATGTGCTGGATGAAACAAATCTCTCTCTTGTAGGATAACTCTGCCTTAGATGTACAAAATGCGTTTGCCCACACCTTGCTAATGGACTGGTGGTTAGGGAGCTGGCTAGCCAAAATATGAACAGCAGGACTAAAAATAAAGTAAAAATCAGAGGAAAAGAATGTGCTGTGGGATCCTCCGCCCCCATTTCATTCACTAAAATAAAAGAGAATTTCCACGCCTGTTGAACCTGTTGCTGCTGTCTGTGTCTGCCTCTCCTTATCAGTGTTTGCAAACTTCCTCGTGTAGCACTGCAGGATTCCAGCTGGCAGGAGTTTGGAGTGACAGTATGGTGTTTTTGTCAAATTACATCCAAGTGTAGAAGGGAGCAGCATGAAGATGATGAATCTGAAATCTGCAGTGAACCTACTTCTCCATCTGAAATCAGCATCTGAAGTCACTGGTGCCTGACAGTAAACAGTCTCAGGTGGAATTTGTTTCTTGGGTGGAAGGCAGGGAGACACCCACTGCACCACCTCGTTCTGCTATTTTTATATTTGTCCTTTAGCAGGAAGAATGAAGGGGAAAACAGCAGCAGAAACAAGTTTTTTCTTGTCCTTCATTGGCCTTAACCTTTATAAATGGGTGTCTTGCAGATCCATCACTTACACCACTCCAGATGGCAGGAATGGCCTCCTGCCCATAGAAGGGTCAATAGAGCAGCTTTCCCACAAATCTTTTGACCCTGCAGTCATCTCGATCCTGAACTAGAACTGTTGTGATGCAGGGTGTAATGCTGAGGAGGGTGTGTGTCTTGCAGGCACAAGAGGCTGTTTGTTTGAGTAGCCTATGGAAAAATGGTCATGATGTAGAACAAGGACTTTCTTAGTGCTGAATAAAATGGCTTAGAGGGAATTTTGATAAAGGCATATATTTTATGTCACCTGAGTATCTTGCATTGAACAGTTAGTAGTGCATGCCAATCAAGTGCAAAGAAAAATTAGTGACCTGGTGGTATTTGCTCTGAAGTATCCCTGTCTCCAAGGCTTCTTTGGAAAAGCATCTTTAAGGCATTACTGGAAAATCTTGAATTTGGCCTAATTACAATTCAGATAAGTACTTCCATTGCAAGCCTTTTCAGAAAAATCAAGAAATTATTTGAGAACAGATTCACTGCAGTCTCAGGCTGTTCTAGTCTTTTCTGTTCAGATGGTCATGATATTACAGCTACATCAGCCCGTCAGCAAATTCTCAGTAAGTACCAATTTTGCCAGAGCACTGTGACAAAAATTGAAAGAAGAGAGAGGATTTGTTTTCTGCTCCAGTCTTTGCAATATCCTCTGTGGTGTCCAGTGCTGAAGTCAGCTTATAAATCCTGAAAATTGGTATGCATTTGATCAAAGGTAATAAAGGAGTGTCATTCAAGAAACAAGCCCTGTTCCAGTGCCCAGCCACCCTCTGGGGGAAGAACCTTTTCCTGATAATCCAACCTAAACCTGCCCTGACACAACCTCAGGCTGTTCCCTCGGGTCCTGTCACTGTCACCACAGAGCAGAGATCAGTGCCTGCCCCTCCTCTGCCCCTCACAATGAAGTTTACAATGAGGTCTCCCCTCAGTCTCCTCCAGGCTGAACAACCCCAGTCCCTTCAGATGCTCCTCAAAGGCTTCCCCTCCTGACCCTTCACCATCCTCATAGCCCTCATTTGGATGCTCTCTAATAGTTTAATGTCTTCCTTACATTGTGGTGACTTTTTCTCAAGTTCATCTGGTGTGTATTTTTACTGTCAGTTATGTAATAGTCTGTTTGTAACCTCAGAATTTGAAGTGGTCTGTTAATCAATCACCAATAATATGTCCAGCATCCCTGTCCTCAGTTTATTTGCTCCAGTATTTTTATCCTGGCACAATATCCCCAGTACCTTAATGATTTTTCTTTGCAGTGCCTTGTCAAATGCTGCACTAAAATACAGCTATATTATATGTACAGAGTTCTCTTTAGATATTTGGTGTGCCTTATTAAAAGCTCAGAGAACAAAGATTGGGTTAGTCAATAGCAGTTTCAGTTCAGTTTATCAGCCCACGCCAGCAATTATTCCTGCTTCACTAATTGTCAGGACCTGCCTTTTCTTTTTCCCAAGTTCCTATTTCTCAAATTGAATTAGTGTTTTCACTTTTCTGCACCCAGTACAATGTATGTTTTCTGGTTCAGCAGCAAATTGAAGGAGATGCAGTTAAGTGAAAGAGCTGGCACACAGTGAGAGGGGCAAGCTGCAACTGGGAAATTTTTCTCCTTCCTCCATTCCAAATTAGTTTGATGACAGAAATTCAGCCTTTTAAAACATGTTTCTATGCCATCTCCAGAGGAATAGAGTGGAGCAGTGATGTTCATTGGAACTGCAGTGATGGATATGTGAGGTGAAGTTCCAAACTGTAGGAATTATTGCAAACAGCTTGTAATACAATGGATGCATAGAGCAATTCATGGCCTGACACAGAGACTTCCTTATTGGAAAGTATTGCTGCCATTACTTGGCAAAAAACACCCCAAACCTCAATTACCTTGTTTGACAGGGTAATTTTAACTGTGGTAGTAAAATTAATTCTGTTAATGTCTTTCAATTAAGCTTGGTTTTAATATATATATATATATAGATATATTTAAAGTTGGAAGGAAAAGAATTGATTTGGTTTATGTAAAACAGAAATTTTTTAACACAAATACAGGCATTCCTGGCTAATTCAGTTTGTGGATTGTACACATGCTCTGCTAAAAGTCAGCAATTTGGAGTCTTACCACAAGATTTCTTGAAAATTCCTCATAAATTGTGTCTAGTTAAGAATTGGTAACCCTCTTGGTTTATGTACGTCTTTGTGCTATAAAAATTTGTCCTTTGACTGATGCCACAGTTGGGATAAACCTCACAGGGTGTTAATAAAACAGTCATGGCAGGGGGGAATATTTGTATTTTGTGTGTTTGTATATATTTGAGATGCAGGATTTGCTCTTAAATATTTGCTTGTTTTTTGAAATGCTGCTGTGTGCCTTAAGTGATATAAATCAAAATACTCCCCAGTGCTTGGAAAATTTCACTGGCTTTTGAAGCTGAGGACTTTTTTTTTCTTTCTGTAGAGCCCCATGGGTTGTCATGTGCTGCCATTAATTTTTAAAAATTAGACACAACTTCAGAATGTGATGATTAGAGGACTGGATCAACTCTTTTACAAGGACAGGCTGAGAGAGTGGGTGGTTTTGGTTCATTTGATGATGTGTGTTACACTTCTCACCTTTTTTTAGTATTTACTCCTACTTTAACTCATCATTTGTTGGCACAAAGGACTGGACATGCTTGGCTTGGATGTTTCATCATTTGAATATTAATTAGAAAAAGAGTCATTCTTTTTCCATAGAAGTTTTACTTGCAAAAAAAGTATGTTTCTACAAAGCAGAAGAGCTGAGGTGCAAGGAAGTTAAGTGTTATAATACAAGGCTGCATTTATTTTGGGGAGAACTGGATGCATGAAAGTCAAAGGTTCTCTTCTCCTGATCAGCAGAACCTTATTCCTTCTTTCTTTTAAACCATTTTCCTGTGCCATTTTCCTGTGCCATTTTCCTGTCAAATTGTGTTTCCCTTAGAGATCAACTCATCTTTCAGAGTTATGAGATTTTTACCTGTGGTAAATTTGTAGCTCAGATCATAAAAAACCCAAGGTGCCTTGTGTTCACAATAAAAGAATTTGTATGAATGACTGGCTGAGCTTGATTTACAACTTCAGCTACTGATACTTTCCTGGATTTGTGGTTTACAAATCGTTTGGTTTGGGAACTCATCTGAGAAAATTTGTTTTGATGTGTTCTGGTATGGTAAAGCTAACTTTTTTCCCAAAATTAAGGACTTTGAAGCAACTGGAGAGTTTGGATGGAAGCCTTGGCTTTATTCCATGAAATAGAGACAACATCCTGTGAACATGTATCAGGAACATAAATACTGTGGAAGAAACACATATGCAGGTCTACACAGTCTGGTTCTATACAAACTTCAGGGTTTTCCGCTGTTCTGTTTATTTTTCCCTCTGCCCTTTCCTCATTCCAGGTTTTTCCTCTAACTTGAGCTGCATTACTGCTTTGTGGTTTTAATTTCAAACCTTAAAATGAAATGCCACTGGAGGAACAAAGCCAGGGCCCTAAGAGGGCAATATATACCGGTCATGTTGCAGAGTAGAGAGGTGGTTTTAATTGAATTTCATTCTTGCAGAACTAGGCCATTGTTCTCTAAGGTTGTTTAAATTAAGTGCAAACTAAAGCATTCTAGTTAAATTGGTCCACTGGTCATTTAACAGCAAAGGATGTATTATCTTTACTGTCAAAACTGGCACAGTTAATAGTGTAAACATAGAGTACCCCTGAGCTTTGTCCTTAGAACCAGAACTTTAGGCTGGGGAGCTGGTGGTGATATTTTGTGTGATTTTACACACGGAGTTCTACAATGGATAAAGCTGAGGTTTTTGTATGTGATTGTGTTACCGATGATGGAATGAGCCAGGCTGGAAGGGACCTCAGGAGCCTCTGGCTCAAAGCTTGGGCAGCACCGAGTTCAGCCCAGGCTGCTCAGGGGTTTAGCCCTCCTTGGGTCTGGAAAACTTCCAAGGACAGCAATCCCACAGCATCTCAGCCCCCTCCAAGCCCCCTTTCTCTGAATATGTACATATAATGCATTGGAAATTGGGATTTGTTTGTTTGTTTGTTTCTAATGTTACTATCCTGGGAACCACTAAAACTTAGTTCAGTTCAGAAGTTCGTGTAATTCTAGTGACAGTTTTTCTCCCACACTTAGGAGATGTAGGACCCTTCCTTTAAAAAAAAAACCTACTTTTTTCCTCCCCAAACTGCATACGAACAAGGAAAAAGGAAGATTTCTTGAGTACTACAAAGTATGTGACACTTTTGAAAATACACCTAGCTATAGTAAAGCTGCAATACAGATTTTAAACAGAAGCAGTTCAGTAACAGCTTTCACATTTCTCAGAGTAAATAAAATTATTAAATGAGGATTTATATTAATATTTACTCTGAGGCAGAGCTAATCTTTGAAGTTAACAGTTTTCTGACTTGAGTGGTGTTAATAATCAGATACCAAATAGGATTAGGAGGTAAAAATGAGTACTTTTATTTGTTTCCGGGCCATTGGTACATAATGTAGATTACACAAATACAAACATAAAGGTTGGCAATCATTAAAACTGAATTTCAGATGTTGCATTTACTTCAAAATGTTCCTGCTCGTTTCTCTGTTGCTACATACTCAATTTTCCATACTGTGAAATGGTTTTGTTGTTGTTTTTCAACCTCTACATAACATCTGGGGCTCTCCTCTGGATTTTATGTTTGTAGTATTTGGTTTATAACAATCTTGGGCACTGGTATGTTGTGGTGAAGAAGTAACATTTTTCAGTGTATGTGTGGTTGAAATGTTTTCTGGAAGGAAAAGGGGGAAGAGAGACTGTAAATTTGAAACAAAGCTTTAATTAATGCAGTAGCCTGGTGGCAGAGTCCAAAGGATTGTATGATTAGAGCTGAACCACAACTGAGATCCAGCTGTTTATGTAACTTACCCAGCTCAAGACATTTTCTGTCTGTCTGGGCCTTTAGGTTGCTCTACTCGTGAAACAACTGGTGTCTTGTAAAATTTTAGTCCTGAAGGAGACTCGTTTCTTGGCTTTTTATTTGGGGCATAATGGCTGGATCTCAGTTTAAATTCTGTGATTTTAGGAAAACTAGTCTGTCCATTCTCTTTTCCAAAAGAGCCAACACCTTGTCCATGTATTTTGAAGTCTCTTCCTTTCTTGTGTGTTGATTTTTCCCTTGAATATTTGCTATTTTGAAGAGGTGTATTTGCATAGTTCTCTAGACCACGTCCCTGCCCAGGTCCCACTTTGTCTTTGCAAGGCTGGGAAAGCACTTGGGGGAAGGACTGGATGACATTTGTCCCTTTCTTCCAGTTACCTGTGATGAAGAATTCAGCTGAATTTGATGTCATGCATAATGTGCTTCATGCTGGCCCTTTCTTCTAATTCATTCTGCTCTGGTGTGTGTACTTGGATTTAATCTTACAAATATTCTTCTGAAATGTGTCGTTCAGATCTGCCAGCCGTGCCTTCCAAACACAGAACTCCTCCAGTTTTAATGTTTTGTGATTTAATTTTAGAAGTGTAACAGTTCTGCCTCCTTTGCTTGAAGATACTTTAAAAATATGTCAAATTTGCCCATTTTCCTCTGGGATTTAAATTGCAAATATCACTGAATGATGTGATCCAGGCAGCTGTGGGCCTTAAGAAGAACAATATTTGACATGTGCTTAGACTGCAGGCTGAGAGATTTAGGATGGACTCAGTCATCCTTTTCCTTTGAAGAGTGCTTATCATCCTTACCCAAACAGGCTCTGGGTTTAGATTTGTCCAAGATTTCCAGTTCTGTGGGCAAATGATGCTCACACAGGATGACAGCAGAGCGTGGAAACTCGGAATTGTTCTCTCCTGGAGGGCCTGTAGGAGAGCAGATCATCCCAATCAGGGGATGGTGGCAGCACAGGGGATGTGTGTCCCTGGCAGCTGGAGCCCTTGGGCACTTGAACAGTGTCTGATGTCACCTACATTTCTAAAACCAGAGGCAGCAATGTCACCACAGGCCCCTTGCTGTGAGGAGCAGGGGAGGCAGCAGAGGTGTAGACTAAAGCTGGGATAGAGAAGCAAAAATTAAACATTAAAATGCATTTCTTAGTAAGCTCAGTCCTGATGCTGATCAAATACAATCTGAAGGCACTTGTTCTGCCACAGGCAAAATCCGAGTGGGGTGAGCCCCTCAGTTTATTTACACAGAGGTACAAGGAACACAAATGTGTGTACACAAGCAAGAAATTTTATATATTTAGTTTAGTCCTGTTTTGAATTTTTACTTTCTGGTAGTTTTCTGAAGAAAAGGTTGATTCTTGCTGCTTTATGACAGTAGAAAAATCGTTGATATCCTTCTAAATACATATTTTCAGGTCTAAGTTGCTAGTTTTGTGTGCAGATATGAGAGATTGAGTCTATTTTTTTGTATGGTTTATCTGATTCAATTCATTTGCTCTGATCTCAGTTTTCTAAGTCTGTACATACAAACATAATGTATTTCTAACTAGTTAACTTTCACTCAAGATTTATTTAACCTCTGATTTCAGTAGAAATTCTTAATTAAAAAAACCACTCAAAATCAGTGCTTTTAGTTAGCTTTGCCCAAGAAATTAAAAGTATGAATATGTATCCAAAAGGTTTAACAAGACTTCTTTTGAACACAGCTCCCCTTGTAAGCAAGAAAAGTGTCCATCATTGAGTACATCAGAAACTGCCTCTGCCATCCTTTAGTGTGAAGGATGACAGTCACTAACACTGCTTTTTCATTGTTGGTTGGAGGAAGAAAACAACACTTCCTTATCCACTATAAATGATCAGGTTGTTAAAATGCGCTATGCAAACCAAAATAAAAACTCAGGTTTTTTTGTAGCCCTAAGAAGAGGTGATTGCTGTGAAAAGCTGCTTTTAGCACCTCAGTCCTGTTTTCAGGTTGTCTTCTGGTGACTAAATTCCATGAGACTTTTCAATGCAGTTTGCCTTGGAAACAAACACAGGCTAGCTTAACATGGCTTCAGCATTCTTTTTGATTATTCTACTACTAATGCTAAGCCTAGGCCTTAGTAAGAACCTTTATAAAAGGAAATGCTTTGGAGTAACTGTGAGTTATTTTGAGGGTTGAATCAGGTTTCAAAATTAGGTGTGTTAGATTTCAGTCATACATGTTTATTCAGAACAAAACTTAAGAGCAAATTTAGAAACTGTGACAGACTAGCCTAACACCAGTAAATTACTGTTGTGGAAACCTTGAAAGGCTTTTTTTAGTCTGTTTTGTACTGATGAGAAAAGTGAGAATATGAAGGTCCCTTGCAGAATTTGAGCTGTCTGTGGCTTTTCATCCACTCTCCAAAGCATTGTATTTACAGTTTTACCCAGGTACAGCAAAGTTAACCTGACTGCCTCCAAGAGAGGTGGTCTCCCTTGTACTTTTCCATCTTTTGGTTGAAGCAGATCAACTGGCCAAAACAAACCAAAAATCCCTAATCCTGTGGAAAGCCGGATTGGGAAATCAAATGGTAACTAGTTCTGGGGAAGACACTAAAGAGGGACTGCTCTTTTTGGTGGCCATCATGTGGGAGGACAGGGCTGCCCTGTGTTGTAGAAGTATCCTCCCTGCAGCAGCTCTGTGTGCCCTCCTTCCCTAAAGCACTGACTGTAAACCTGATCAGTCAGTAAATCACAGTAAGTGTGTTCTGTAGTCTCAGGGGTTAAGTAGTCGGAGAGACGTGATCTGAATGTTGCTAAATGGATTAATTCACAATTGTTGCCAAGGTACTTTAAGGAAATAACAACTTAGGTCTGTTCATTACAGGGAGGGGAATTCATTATGGGTGGCAGTCTGGTTAGAGGCTATATTGCCATTTATTTCCTCAAAGAGCATGTCCAGACATCAAGGTTAAGGTCATAACAGTGTTGTCATGTTCTCAACTGTTCAGTTTCTGGGTCTTTAAAATAAAATCCACCAAGGTGAAACAAGAACCTGGGGGGAGCATAGGTGCTGAGCTTAAATTGAACCTGGTCAGGTTGAGGTAACTAACCCACCATTCTGTGTACCATTTATGCAAAATTACTTTGCTTTCTGATGAGGAAAGAACAGAAACCTTTGTTAAATATTGAAATAAGAGATTTATTCTGTGAATATCTGTGTGGACGTGAACTGTGAAACAACAGAAGTGTAGCACCTGCAGGCAGAAGGAACAACCTGTCACAGCACGTAGCTCCATCTTGTAGGCAGGTATTGGAATAAAGGGCTTATCACAGGGAAAGTACAGGCACAGGGAAAGCCTGATGTCTGCCACCAGACACCCAAAAGGTTTTTAATCTATGCGAAGGAGTTGCCTTCGTGATGTAAAAGGGAGAAGCGTGAGTCTGGCTGGAAAACGTGACTGGAAAAGCTTTGTTCCCTCACTCCCCGCTCCCAGCAAATTGCCTGAAAGAGGATCATACACAGTGGTGCATCATTGCTCTTATCTCCCAGGATGACTCACTGAGCCATACATAGCAGCTCTTCTTTTGAGGAGATTTCTTACTCAGAGCAAGCTGGATGTGGAAACAAAGACTCAGCGTCAGACTGCTAATGTCATTTTTGCATTAGAATTCCTTGCGTGGCACATAAAAATGTCTAAAAATGGCTTGACTAGCAATGCCTGTCTGTATTAAACAGGTTTTGTAAGGTTAAAAATCCTCATTATTTTTCTCCTGATTGGATGTTCTTATTTTCATAGTATTTATATATTTTTGGGCACAAGAATATATGTTGATTGCACTAGCAAATTATTGGGTATTTCGGTATTTGGATTGCTGGTAATGCAATGTAGCAGGTGGCTTTTGGAGCATGCTTTAGGCTTTTTTTATTCTGTGTTTCTTTATTGCCCAATCATACCCCAAATTAATTCTCTCTGATTTCTTTCTCTTCTCTTTTAGTTGTGAAGGAACTGACTGTGACATCCAAGTATGGCTTGTAGTATTGATCCCTTTTAAGATCCTTCTGTCTTCCTTTTAGAAAAATTGGTTTTCTGGAATGCCAGCAGCATCATCCCTCCATATTGTGCATTAATTTAGTACCTTGTACTTCTTTTCTTGGCAAGAAAGGCCAGCCAAGGCTTTTTTCAAGGTTTCAGTGCTTGCTGCTGGACCGGCCTCTCCGTCCTTATCCCCAGATGAACTCCAGCCTGAGGATCCAGAGCTGTGTTTTTCTGGTGCTGTTACGAGCAGCACTTTTGTTCTCTGTTGGTTGCTGTAGTAGAGAACTGTGCTGTTTGTTTATCTTGCATGTTTGTTGACTCAGCTCCCAAGATTTTCAGGTATGCACTGGAAGGCAAAGAGTTCTTCCCTGTGTTTTGTGATACGGGTAACGTATTAACAAAGCTGTGTTAGTAAAAGAAATATTCCTGTGTTCTATTACAGGTTTTGGGATTTGAAGTTGATACGGTGAACTCTGTCCAGTTTTCAAACCACACAGGTAAAATTTTACAGATACTACTCCACAGTCACTGAACTCACTCAGCATGGAGCTCACCTCATCCCATGATAGTGGAGAGGACATTGGTCTTATGTTTTCACTCACATTTTCACAAAACAAGACAGAAGTGTAATTTTCTTGTTTTGATTCAAGTCTCTCAGAAGCCTGGATATGGGAGTTGGGCGTTGATATGATGGAAGTAGTAATGTCCTCTTCTGCCCTTCAGAATGAGTTCCTTTTGTTAGGCAGTAATCTAATTAACTCAGATAGTGAAATAACACAAATACAGCCATTTACACAGCCAGACTCCTAAGGGAGTCTTCAGAATGGTTTTCTGTGAATTGTGCCCATGAGAGTCATAGTCCCATTACCAACCCAAACATCAGAAGAACACTGAGGTAGACCCAATGCTTCCTCTGTACATGTCTACCCAGATGGCTTGCAAGAATCCCAAAATTTCATTTTGGTGGGAAGAATGTATTTGGTTAATACATTTGGGTGTATTTTTATTGAAGCTCTAAGCTTGAATGCAATGCACTCACTTAATACATTCAGAATTCCTAATACTCACAAGGCTAAAGGACTTTATTTTTTAAAAGAAAGCTGAAATTTATGTTTATTTTAGCAATACCTTTCACCCATAAAGAAGCTCCAAGCGACTTGCTATTTTTGGATCACTGATCTTGGTGGTGGCAGGTTGGTTGAGGGGAGAGCTACTCTAGATAGAGAAAATCTACAGGTGTCTTCAGAAAGTAAGCTGGGAGCAAATTCTGGCTTTAACATCTTGGAAAAGAGCTAAAGTTGTTTCTGACAGAGAAAAAAGAAGGCAAAAATTAAGGTACTCTTCTAGTATCTTCCAGGCACAGCTCTATTAATAAGTTACTAATTTTTGGAACAGAGATCAGTCTCTAACTCTGTGGAACTTCATGCAGCTTTCAAAAGGTTGTAAGATGCCTATCATGGAAGGAATTTAGTGTCACCTTAGAAGAAGAAATTAATGTTTCAAAGGCAGCTTGAAAGCTATCTCTGCTAGTTGAGGAAAAGCACAAAACAGGTAATAATTAAACAAGGGAATGAGGCCTTCCCTGGCTCAGGCAAAAGTCTTCTTATTTTGCTTCCACCCTTTGGCACAGTACAAAGGTTCTCTTGTGTTTTTCAAAGATACTTAGATGTGACTTCTGTTTATTTAAAGAATGTATTTCGTTTTGAAGTTTGGGATTTTCTGTTGTTTACTTTCAATAGCTGGGTAAAACTGTTGTAATCGTCCAGAAATTAAGCAATTTTTTCGTGTCACATTATTTGGTGCTTGAAATGCACAAGCATGTGCTGTTTGGCTTTCTGTTTCAAGATTAAATCAGCTTTATAGGGCATTGAAAAAGCTTCGTAGAGGTTTTATTGACCCATCAACTGAATGTGTCTGAAGGTGGGAAAATTACATTACCAGTAGGGTGACCAGGTTCTTAAAACAAAAAAGAAAGAAGATTTTAAATTTGTTTTTAATAGTATCACAGCCACGAAAAGGTTACCAGTGTCTCATTCAAGGTTTGGCAGACCATGGAAGGAACAGCAAATTAGTGGTTCCTCCTCCCCCAAGAAGACCAAAATGAGCATCCCAAACCCAAAAATATCTCAAATATCACAAGTCTTTAAAATACTGGAACCCTGATGTTTAGGAGTCACATTTTTTAGGGTTTTTTGTGTGATTTTGGGGGTTTTTTACTAAACCTGTTTAAAAATCCCCGAGTTTGCCACACAGGCTCCTGGTTTTGGGAAGCAGAGCTTGTGTCTGGCACTGTGCTGCAATACCCAGGCATTGTGTGCTGGGTGAATGGGTGAAGGTAAATTGATTTTTCTATAAAGACAAAATTTTACAAGAACCATTTCTGTCATCATCATTAAAGCTGGAGGACAAACTCCTCCTTCAAAATCTAGCTGTGAGCTTTAGTTTCTGAAAGAATGCCAGACTAGCACACGTAGAAGAATGTGTGGGGTTTTGGACATGGTATTCTTCCTTTCCTTCTTTCCCTGTTTTTAAACTTGGAATTAGCAGCAAATAAAATGCAGAGAGAATTTATGACTAACAGACTTTGGTGAATCATTATTGCTCTTTTTTTGCCCTGTCTATAAATTACTAAGATACCACAGGCCTCTTTCTGCTGACTCCTGCTTAGAAAATTCAGCTTTCTTTAGTCACTGATAATCCTGAAATTCAGAAAATGTGCTTTGAATCAGTGCCCCTAGGAGAACAGTTTGTCATGTTGCTTCGTGAGGAACTTTAGTGATTAGAGTGACTCACACTTGAGTGGCCTCATGCTTCACATACAAATAAAAGAAGCTGTCATGCAGCCTGCAAAGACTGTGCTCTTTAACCTGTATTAATATACTGTTTGCAGCAGCTTCTCCTCATCTGATGTGCAAAAACAAAAATCTAGATTTATTTTTAATTGTATAATTAATTTTTTGGGAGTGCATTTTTAATTCTTCAGTGATTGCCAGTTTTGTTTTTCATTGGCAGGTTAATTTTAAGCAATAATGTGCTTACTCTGCCGTCCAAATCCTGCCTTTGAAACAGCTCCAGTACAAATAGCCTGGGTTTTTTTCTGTTACTTTTCTTTTTATTCTTGAGCACTTTTTACTTCCACTTAGTGGGTGGGTAGTAGGTGGTTGGGTTGGCTGGTAGGTCTAATACATGAGGAACTACAATTATGTCTTGATGTGATTCTGCACAGTCTGCCTGCCCATGAGCAGTCACTCACCCGTGCGTGTGCAGGGCAGAAAGAAAAGATCCCACTCGTGCCTCACACTGGTAGCACTTTACTCCCACACTGTGACCATCTGGAAAAAATCCAGGAGGGAATTTGGTCCTGAATTGCTGGTTTTGTTGAAGGCCCCCTGGTAGCTACAGATGAGTCGTGTGTTCAGACCAGGTTGTCTGCCGGAGTTTGCAATGTGAATTTTGTGACACAGCTGGGCCCACATTGCCTGTCCATCGTGTGCCTTAAACACTAGAACTTCCTTCCTTTTTCCCATGTGAAATTCTTGGTTTACCAGAGCCACTTGGAATAGTTTTGCATGGAGCACCACAGGAGGAACTCAAACCTCAGAACAGAGTGTTCTGGGTTGGAAAACAAAGGAATCTTACATGCTTTGCTATACTAAAATGGTAGCTTGTTTTTGTTCTGTTGTGTTCGTCAGTTGGGTTTTTTTTTTTTCCTTCTGATATGCGTGGTTCTTTCATTTTCTTCCTTCCTTGTTTTTGAAAGTAATTAAGAGGATTATAAATACATTCCAAAGGAGGGGAAAAAAAGCAGAGGAAGGCGTGTATATAAATTCATCTTGGGTGCAGTATTAGCTGCCTCTCTTGGTTGTGTTTTTCTAAAATTATGGTTTTTTTCATATGAATGAAGCAAGACGTTTCCTTCAAGACTGATGAATATGTTTATCATTTTAGTGACATGAGGCATCATATCTTACTTGTTTTTCATTGCCTTATCTGCTAAAAGCAAATAGATAACATCTAATTGCAGTAAAAGATCATAACACAGATAAGCAAAAGGGGTATAAGGTTGTTTAAGCATTTATGTTCATCTGTGTGTTTAAAATTATTGCGAATCTGGGAGACTAATGCAGTCTGAGCCACGTGGAGTTTTGTGTCATGATTTGCAGTGTTCTCTCTGCTCTCTCAGACCAGCACTGAGGGGAATTATTTGGCGGTTTTGTACCCAAAACAAGGAAGACTCAGCTTTCTTCCTTTTTGCCTTTCCCCTTTCAAGATAGTCCCTCTTCCTGGCACCCCAAGGTATCAATCCTCCAGTTAGTGAAATCCTTTTAGAACATGAGTAACTGGCTTTTTCTTCCATCTGTTTGCTTTTTGGTGTTATATTCCACCAGGGAAGTAGGATAAATGCAGGGTCACGGGATTTGCTCCTTGTTTGTCATGTTACATGAAATTACCCTGGGGAAAGGGCATAGGGGGGCTCCCATCTTGCTGTCAGTTCTGATTTGGTTTGATTCTTACGTGAACATAATTCATTTCCTAGTGACATCACAGTTCTCTGCACCTCCAGTGAAGGCATCCCCTTTTTTTTATGTCTCAATAGCTGGGGCTTCCCTGAGAGCTTCCCTAGGGCTTTTTAACTCTAGCTATCGTGTAGTTAGGCTTTAGGCTGTATTACACATTACCAGGTGATAAAAAAGGTCCTCAAATTACCTGTGGAAGTCACAGTTACAGAGCTCAGACATTGTCCCTACCCCACGTGGGTGACACCAGTTCCTGAGCTAAGCTGAGCTGCTGCCTGACATGTTTTTGTATTTATTTCTCTCCCTCAGTGGAGGATCAGTGTAACATGAACCCTGTGCATTGACCATTTAAGACAACTTGACATGGGAAGGTGAACTTTTAGTTCAATAGTGAATTTGCAGGGTCTGTGTAGGAA
Source organism: Daphoenositta chrysoptera (assembly GCA_013397915.1). Classification (NCBI taxonomy): domain Eukaryota; kingdom Metazoa; phylum Chordata; class Aves; order Passeriformes; genus Daphoenositta; species Daphoenositta chrysoptera. The sequence goes on from VZRO01002963.1 coordinate 56,815, forward strand.
TGGCTTCTGAAAGTATCCAGGTTGTCTGGGCAATCTATCATAATTATTTTTATGGACGTGTGTAAGATAAATGTCAGCATTTTTGCCTTGAGATTCTGGGTGAGAAGTGCACCCAGTTTCCTTGGTGGCCACAATGGAAAGATTCTGTTGGCCAACAGTTTTCATCACAGAATTATCCTGCTACAGAGATTTGGGGAAGAGGAGAGGGCAGATTATTTCTCTGTGATGCTCCAGATGTGACGGAACAAACATCTGCATTTGTGTTAAATAAACCAAATAATGGATTCAGGTGCAGTCAGGGGTTCTTCATAGGCTTGGGGCTGGGCCCGTGCTGAGCTGATGGGGGTTGCAATGAAACTACAGAAATCCCTCACTTTGTCCCTTTCTTCCCAGGGACTTTGTGAAAAGCATTTTCCTGGGAGGGAGTCGTGGTGGCTGATGTGAGTCAGGCCCCCAGCCAGCTGGCAGCGAGTCGTGTTTTAGAGCCTTGGCCTTTGTGAGCTGAGGAGAGCAAAATGATCCATCTGCTCACCATACTGTGGGTGTATTTGCATTCAGAAGAAGGAAAACTGAAAAATGTGCTTATCCCAGGCTCTAGGCACCTTTTGGCAGTCACTCTAATAAGTCAGTTTAGAGTGATAATCAAGCCAACAGTTTTCATCACAGAATTTTCTAACTGCAAGAGCTGAAGTTAAACAAAATATCGTCTTTACGCAGGGGAGGTATGGAAGAAGATGCCTCATTTAACCTTTCACTTTTCCTAATTCCAGTTAATAAAAAGATAAGCTCTTTAACAAACGCTGAGTTTATAGAGATTGGAAGAGTTAAATTGTGGATGCCTCACCTAATATCCTGGAGGAAGTCCCATCCTTACATAAAAGGGAGTGATTGGTGCCATCTAGATGGGGCAGGCTTTGATGACAAGGTGCAAGGTGCATTTACATTTTTCAACAAATGTTTAGATTCTCTTAAGGGAGATACATTTTTTTCCTTGGAATTGGCTGCCATGGACCTTGGTCCACTGTTTGCTGAAATCAGTTGAGTTTATCCCAAGTAACTTCACCTTCCATCTGCTTCTCTCAGCAGAGCATATTTGCTTGCAATTCTTAGAGATCATTCAAGGATGAGAGTATATGGATATTATTTATCTGTTTGTAGTGTCTTTCTGCTACTCATTTCCTCCTCCAGGATCCTCAGCACTAAAGTTGTGCTATTTTTGGAAGAAAGTCTGTCAGATGACACTGCTATGTTTAAAGAGCATCCATGGCAATGTTCTGCTGTGGTCACTCTGTTTGTGACATGCAGGTCCCAGTGAGTGCTGTATCTGATGGGTGCAGACCTGTGTCCAAGCAGATCTACAAGCCTGCTATGATTGTCATCTAACTGTCAATATTTCCTTTTTTTTTTTTTTAGTATGTAGTATAAAATAACAAAAATAGATTATACTGACACCCTCCTCCAGTAAAGTCGAAAACATATGTTTTTCCTCCTCCACACAGGAAAGGGATAGTTGCAAAAGCTCCATGGGAAATCTTGCAGGAGCCTGTGTGTGCTCAGCTTGATTTGCTGGTAAATGGACACTCTCAGACTGCAGTGTAGTCACTCCAGTTCCTTTGGGAGGCAGAGGTGCTGAGGGGAAGTTGAGCACATTAACTCTTCTGCTGACAGCAGCTTTCATTCAGCAACAGCCTTTCGCAGGAGAGGAGGTAGAAATGCTCCCTGGTGCTGATACTTGGTATGGTCCCTCCAACTGTATCATCTGTGTGATCTGAAATAGCAAATCCATCTCTTGAAAAATGACCTGATGTTTGCTTTGCAGGCTATGCCCACTGGAAGGGCCAGGTGTTGAATTCAGATGAGCTCCATGAACTTTACGAAGGGCTGAAGCTGAACAAGGTCAACCGGTACGATTATGTGCTCACAGGTGAGAAGAGCTGGTTCCCTGGACTTCCCAGGAGATGTAAACAGGACTAAAGAAATGTAAAACATATCCCTCCCTGTTGCAAACCAACCAATCCAAATTTCACCTGCATGTTATGGTCTGAACTGGCTCGTGCTGTTGAATTTGGAACAGCCAGAGTCCTCCAGCCTGGAGGTTGTAACTGGGGAGGTAAATTGATCCCCTTGTATAATTTACAGACTTGTACAGGCCAGTCATGTACAGGCACACTTAATATTTTGGGAGTGCCTCTACTGGAACAATGGATTAGGAATGTCAGAGTATTATTTTTTAATTTATTAGGATGACATAAGTTTAACTTTTTTTCCTCTTAACTCTGCAGTACCAGCACTCTATAGTACTGCAGCATAATTTTTACACAGTTGTCTGATTTTTCACTTGATCTTTAAGGCTTAGTGCTTTGGACACTGAGCAAAGTATGAATAGAGTTGGGTTTTGCTTTTGACTCTGTCTTATATCTTGATTTTTTGCTCTTGTTACTGTGTAGGTCATCTGAGTGAATATAGTTCTGCAGTGTTTTCCTTTGCTTGCACTGGATGCAAAGTATTTATAAATACAGGCAAAGAGAACTTCTTGTAGAATACTTTATAGAAAGGAGAGATTCTACAAGAAGTCTTTACTAAAAATTACTTCTCATCCAATTCCTGCTTCTCAAAAGTAGGTAACTGATCAGATTTCTCCTCAGTGAGAGCTGTGCATCTGGTTTGGATAACAGTATCAATTTCTTACAGCAGTGAACAGGGACTTTTTAAAGGTAAGCAGAAATACATCACCAGATTTGATTGATTTCATGGCTTCCACATGTAGGAAAGTTCTTTCTACACAGGGAAAACTGGAAATTTTAAGTGTATGGATTATAACCCTTAAGCAGGCATTCTGGCTTGGAGGGAGTGGCATGCCCAAAGAGTCATTGTCAGGGTTTTTTCAAGGAATATCTCCAAAATAAAGAAGACCGAAAAAAATAGATTGAACTAAGGTTAAGAAATTAGTTTTGGTATAAATGGGTTCTTTGTTATTGATATAAATTTGTTATTGTGGCTGAACTTAACTCCATTTCTTTTCTGAAAGGAACTCACAAAGAGGACATATCCAGGAAAAGCACACTGTAATGTAGGAATTTTCAGGAGATGTTAGTGTGCAAAAATTATAATTAATATTTGAGTATTATTTTAGCTGAAGTGTTACTTTTTTATTTCACTTCCAACTCTTGGAAAAGACCTCTGTACCTTTCCTATCACTGGCAAAATGGATGTAAGTGATTAAAAATGGTAGAAGGAAAATAAAAATCTTCAGCAAAAAGGAATTTTGGAGAAAAAGGGAATATTTATTAATATGCCTTTTAAAATAGGATATTTGTATGTTGTTCAGGTTTGTTTTAAAATCTCATTTGCTGTAGCCATTTTCAGTATGGACAAAAAAGGCATGGGTAGAAAGAGCAGTGATTTCTGAACATCGAATAACACTTCTGGTGTTTTGGTCTTCAGCTGCACTGTGGCTGAACTTAAAATTCAGTATTTTTCATTCAGGGCCAAAAGTCAGATATTTCTCTTCAAACAGCCACTCACTATAGTGCACAACTACTTTGTACCTCAAACAACCTGGATATGAGTATTTAAACACTGAAAAGCAATTTATCATCAGGTGGGATTTGACTGTTAATTGTCTGATGACCGTAGATATCTCAGGTGAGATTAAAATGATTATCTTTAGGCCAGTTATACAAAGTAACACTCCATGAACTTTTTGTGACTGTTAGTTATTTGTAGATCTTCATGTATTTTTTATTTATTATTTTTATTTATTCATTTATAGTAAGACACTCAAGGTAAGAGATAATTTCTCTTACTGTTTTAAATACCTCTGTCAATGATGTTGATCAAACTCAGTATTATTTTCCAGCCAGTCTACCATCACAGGTCATTTCAAAAATGAAATCTTTGCTTGACTCTTTTGACTGATTATCAGCATTTCATGGATAAAACCCAGCATTTTGGCCAAAAATCTTTTCAATTTCTCTGCAGCACCTAAGAACTGATCAATTTAGTGATAAAAAAAAAAAACCTCCAAACTTGACATTTTAAACATACTTTTAAATATTTTATAAGAGTGGACATTTCCAAGGACACTGAAAGATGCTACCTTGCTAAAAATAATAGTATTAAATCACAGAATCACAAAATATGCTGAGTTGGAAGGAACCCACAAGGATCATCAGCTCCTGGCCCTGCACAGCACCATCCCCAAGAAATGAAATACAATAAATTAAAATCAAATTGATAATTAATAAGTGTTGTAACTAAAGTTATACATAGATATATAAATTAATAAACACCTATAAAATTTAAAAATTAGTGATTAAATAAGAATATCGTGATGCTAGCATTGTGATTGGGGCTTTGAAATACAGTAAAACATATTTCCAGCTTGTTTAGATAGGACCTTTATTGGTATTTTGGAAATTGCTCTAAAATTGTCAAGGTTAAATCTCTATTGCATTAATGTGTTGGACTCTATCAGCATGAACATGAATAATAATAAAAAATTGCTTCAAGACAGAGTATGAGAAAAGTACAAGGAATTTAAAATATTTCCTGTTTACTGCATGAAAAATAGTAATTATCAGAACACTGTTTTTATCAAAAGTAACGTTTTTTCCTTCTGGCCTGACCTTTGTTTATATGTGTTCAAGCATTATGAAGTTATATGAGCCTTTCATATACAACATTCTTAGTAAATGGATTTTTAAGGTTATACTTGTAGTTGTGCAAGCACTGCCTGAATTTGTCTTCCAACCTATTACTCCTGAATGAACTACTAAAATGCCTTTGTTCTAAAAATGCATTTATCCAAAGGATGAGAAATATGCAGCATTCCTATCCAAAACTAAAAGCAGCAAAAAAGTTCATGAGAATAGACTTCAAAGGTGTCTTCTTTATTTTCCTGAAGGGTATACAAGAGACACATCATTTCTGGCAATGGTGGTGGATATTGTCCAGGAGTTGAAGCAACAGAATTCTAACCTCGTGTATGGTAAGGATGTCCTTATAATCCTTTCTGCTTCCTCGCTGGGTGTGCTCATCATTTGCACATTTTAGGATGACACCACTGGGTTCTGCAGTGTTTCTGCTCTGGCTGGAGCCAGCTGTGCCTCCAGTGGTGTTTCATTTCAGCTTTAGGTGTTGAGGTTCTGTCTGTCTGATGTGATGCCCTTCAGTGTGTTCCTTGCATTATGCCATCCAAAGGAGAGTGTGCCTTGAGGATTGGTTGTCTGTATCCAGGAGAAAACAAAAATCCAGCCAGCTGCTGCTGCTGCCAGTTCAGAGGCTGTGTGTGCTGAGAGCTGAAGCCTCTCCCTGATCTCCAAGTCAGCCAAAGCAGACTTTGGACAGACTCTCCCATGTTGCCCTGCCATGGTTCCATGTAACATCCCAGAAATGTCCTACTTTGCCTCATAAGTTCCATGATTTGCTTTAAACTCCAGGGCTTTTTTAGCTCTGGTGCTTTTTAATATTCCCTAGGACTACCCAGGGAGCAACAGGCTCCAGCAGCTGTTGTCACTAACATGTCACATCAGGCTTCAACCTGGGAGAAAAGATTATTTCTCTTCCCTTCCTTCCTCTCCGGAGTGTTTCAGGGATTTTGAACATAACCAGCATAGGCTTGAATTGAGCAAAGTGTTCAGAGTGAGAGGGCGAAGTCAGTGAGGATTTAGTGGGATAAAAAGCAGGGAATGATGGGTTGAGCTGTCATCTTCAGGCTCAGTGAACAGTGTGGCCAGGAAACATCTAGAATGATTGGCAGGATTTGCCAGGTGTTGTACTGAGCAGTGGTACCTGACTTAAAATTAACAAAGTCTCATTTAGCAAAATACAGCAGAGAAACCTCTGGGTTTTGTTGCTTTTAGCCTTTATTAACACTGTTATATTATCAAATTCTTCATAGCCTTGTGTGAAAGCTCAAGACTCTGTTGAAATAGGAGCAGAAAGAGACATCTCACTGTGTAGCACAGGAAGGAAGTGGTCAGGTGGTGAGATCACAGCAAGGTTTCTAAGATCCTTTATATTTAATAAATAGATGATAACATTAAGAAAATATTTTAAAAATGTAAAATAAATTGCCCTCTTTTTACTCATAGAAACTTCCTGAAATACTGATTGGACATTGATTTGACATCTTTGGATTTGTGTTTCTTTTTGATCTTGCTTAAAGATGTTTTAATACAATGAACAATGTTCCTTTTTGAAGTGCAACGCTAGGCCATTTCCATCCTCAATGAGGCCACTTGGAATGTGTTGTTAATACTGCTGGTGATCCAGAACCTGTGCCAAACGTGTTAATAACATTATATCAAGTATGAATTTATGTACTTTGGCATGAATTTTCTTACTGTTTCGTTAAAATACTTTCTTTTTTAAATATACACACAGCATTTTGGTGTGTACATTTGGCATGTATTTTTTTACACTAAAGTAAAGGACTCTTTTCAGAGCTGTTAGCTTCTCCCATGTTTCTCTCTTCCATACTACATTCCAGACAACTTTTTAAGACACATTACCTTCTCTTTCAAAATTGGCAGCCACCAGATATAAATTTCAGCATGCTATAAGAGCTGTGAGCGTGTGTAAGCTTTGAGGTGCTCAGTGCTGTTCCACAGCCACTACTATTACCTAAAATTTTTCCCTCCCACCAGGGTCTTTGTAACTGTACCCTCTTTCTAAATCTAATTTTTTCCTGTTACAGTGTGTGATCCAGTGATGGGAGACAAGTGGAATGGAGAAGGCTCTATGGTTAGTACTCTTCTGTTTGGATTCTCTGTGTAGTGAATGTTTGTTTTATAAAGACCTATAAAGATTTATTAGTTTTAAAACAACAAAACTAAGATACTTTACTTAAGTGTGGCTTTGGATCCCACATCAAGTAAGTTTGTACTTAAATTTCTTGGTTTTGAATGAGTTTGGTGTCAGGAAAGAATGACAACTGCACAGCCCTGGGATTATTTCTTGCTCTCTCCTGAGACAACAGAGGGAATTCAGACCCTGTCCACAGGAAAATATCTTCCTGCTCCCCATCCTTGTCTCACTGGAGTTCTCTCACCTTCTGTCAAGAGCTGTGTTTGGGCTGGTACCCTGGCTGCCACTGTCAGTCATCCTGGGAATTGACACAGCCCTGGAACCTCCATGAAGATGAGTTATTTCATGTGGGACCTGACAGCTGTTGGACCCTGGGCAGTGATCAGTGACAGAAAGGTTCTGTGTGCCAATACCAGGCTGCACTCTGACAAAAAACCATTCATTTTTGATCAAAAATCTTTGAACAAAATAGTTTGGTTTGCTGGGAGACCGTATTTCCTCCTGCTGCTGTGCCACCTTGGTGAGAGAGAACTTGGAAGTTCTTCACCCAGTTCCTTTTAATGCTGCCAGTTTAGGTCCATCTGCGTAAAAATGGTGCTTCCCATCACCTCCAGGGAAGAAAGGGCTGTTGGTTACAGTGTCCCCAGCTGGAGGATGCTCTGCCACTGCAGCTGCAGAGCTTGGAGCTGTCAGGTCACTCAGTGGCAGCAGGAGTGGTGGCTGAGGGAAGGAGAGTTGCAGTCCCCTATCTCAGATGCTGCTGGCAACTTTTGACACCGTTTTTTCTCCCCAGTACGTGCCCAAGGATCTCCTGCCAGTCTACAGGGACAAAGTTGTACCTGTTGCAGATATAATCACTCCTAACCAGTTTGAAGCTGAGTAAGTGCTTATTTCCTTTTATAGCCAAATAAACTTGGGGAAAAAAGCAGGGAAGACTGATACTCCTTAATTTTATTTGTCTCAGTATAGTGCCTTATGTATGGAGTGTCAGGTTTTGGGTTTTAGCTGTTAGTTTCAAGTGGTGTGTTTCAGATAACCTCAATTGCTGCATGTTGAAACCAATAAAAAATCCAGGAGTTATGTGAGGAAAAGATTCTTGTTGTTTTTTTTCAGCCTCTCATTCTCATGATTATTTCTTGTTATTACCAGAGGCCTGTTTCTAGGACAGGTTAAAAAAATACCTTCCCCATCCTTACCCATTACTATGAAAATTTTTATTATGTGCCAGAATATCAGAAGTGAAATAGTTCAGTTCAACGCCCCCCCAAAATTAGATTCAGAAACACCACCATGGCAACATCTCATAGGAGCTACAAATTTCAGTGCCTCCTGCCTGTCCTGGCTACATAGCTGTGACTCTTTGGTCAGGAGATAATCTGTGATGCAGCACAGGCTGTCCCCTTAAGGGGAGGGAGCAGCTACATGGGAGAGAAGACACTTGTGAGGGAATTTTTGTGATAGAGGGATCTCTGCAGGAGGCAGGGTAGGACTGGAGTGAGCAGCACTGTGTGTCTGCTTGATGCAGTCCAAGCTTTCCTCCTTTGGAAGGGCAATCAGTCACTGCCTGGAGAACTCGTGCTCTTTTAAGGCTTCTGTTTCCTTCTCAGGTTACTCACAGGCAGGAAGATTTACACGGAAAAAGATGCACTGGAGGTAAGTAGGCAAATGGTGGGATGTGTGAGGTCTCTTTCTGCATTCCTGCCTTCAGTGCTGCAGTTTGCAGTTTGTCTTTAACCTTGGAGTCACTTTGGCCTCTGTCCTTTCCACGTGTTTATCATTAAAGCTTGTACACTCCAGGCACAAAACATTTCCTGGTTTACTGTCAGACTTCTGAAGAAACTTCCCAAAAGAGCTCCAGATAAAGGGATTACAGTGATAATGAGTACATCTCTCTGAGCTTGCTTTCTGCAGGGAAGGAGGAGTGGCAGCAGCACACATGTCAAATACCCAGACACTGCCAGTTCTGTTATTACTGCATTGTTTGGTTGGGCTGAAAACCCCAGGGGACCACGGGCATGAGGAACCTGTTTGGGGCTCTGCTGTCCACACTCAGCAATGCTGAGTGTGAGGACAGCTTCTCATTCTCCCAGATAAATCCACAGCATTGACAGCTGCTGTCATTGCCACATGGAGGTGATAGATGGCCTGCAAATACATTGCATCGAGGTGTAAAGATTTGCCCTTTCACTCAAAGTGAAGAAAATAAAAAGCTGTAGAGTTTGGTGGTGAAGGACAAAATAGAAATACGGTTTTATTGATGTCTTGAGAAGAGCTGAGCTCTTTGTTTTGTTGACTAGTCAAGTGCTTTCTTGGCAGACTGATGTTATTCCCTCCAGTTTGGTTTTGAACTTCAAAAGAACACAAAATCTTTAAACAAACAGCAGCTGCAGTGGCACCCTGGAGACTAGCTGGGGGTCTGTCAGCCCAAATGTTTGTTGTTTTTATGCTGTAGCAACGTCAGACAACATGGGTTGGTCACCATCACTTCACAGCAGGAAGCAGCTCCAGAGATCTCATCTCTCTGAATTTGCACTGCCCCAGTTTTTCGTTGCCCCACTGTGCTGGGTGAGGGTGAGGAGCTGTGCTTCCTGCCACTGGCTGCTAACTGCAGCTCAGTTCTTCTCATTCTCACCAGTGGAGCCAGAGTCTTGAGGAGAACATCATTAGCTGAGCAGCCATTAGTTTTAGGTTTGCATATTTCAGCAACAAACATGAGTTGCATGTGCTAAACAGTTTTGCCAATTAGTCTTGTGACTGATTCATGCCATAGCTCTGATTTGTGATGGGCTGTAAAAAAATCTCTCCCAAAGAGACAGAATTATACTTAGAAATAGAAACATTCTTAAAGCAGTTGTTTGCAGGATATTGTATTTTAATCTGTCTGTCTTTCCAGCTGCATGTCATATATGGGTCTGAGTAATAATCCATGCTCCCCTTTGGAGGTGGTAGGAATTCTGGCATTGACTTCCACGGTTTCATGCTTGCTTTCCTTTCTTTAACAAGACTTGTGATGACAGTGGTGTCTTCTACCATAAAATTAAGTATGATGTAATAATAATGTAGAAGGGGCTAAGTCCTAAACTAGAAATAGTGGAGATTAAGATCCTGGTGAATTGTGACTGAGAAATGAAATTTAGTTTAGTATAACTGCACAGATTGATTCTGTCACTGTATGCTGGGGGATTTACTGCTTCTTTAAAACCCAGCTGTGATGTCTGTGCAAAGAGGTCTGACAGCTGAAGAAACTTGGAGGCTTAGACAAGAAAGAAAAGCAATAAAGTATTAAAAAATAGCAGAAATAAATCCTTATCATTCAGCTGCTCATGAGTCATAGCTAGCCTGAGAGGATTTTTAGTTAAACTGTTCTGGGAGAATTAATATTTTATCTATGTTTTACACTAAACTCATTATTGAAGTCATTCTTTTTTCTGTGAAATCAAAATCACTTCTGTCTGTAGCAACCAATTGTGATGTCAGAAGTAGAGTTCAGAAGTAGAGTATTAATGAGTTTAAGTGAGGAGCACACAGAGTGGAAATATATCTGCAAAGGTGTATAATTTACAGCTGTAGTTTGGGGGTTGAAACAGAATGAGAAAAGAAGATTGAGACAGACACACTTGTGCCTCTGATTTAGGTTTTTTAAGTTTTGCTAACTCTAAAAGTAGTAGCTAAATAAGATTTCAAGACCTGGAGTTGTTGGCTTTCTAGCAAATGCTTCAAGATGCCAGCTCAGGTGCATGTGTCTGTATATTTATTCTCTTATTCTTTTGATAATATGTTCTGGAAACATGATGCAGGCAAAAATTCTGATCACAGCTGAAACAGAGTATTCTTTCCAGAGGAGCATCCAAAGATAACACAAACAGAGATGCTTGTATATTTGAACAAGTGTGTACATTTAGATGTGGATGTTTTGATTCCCCTATTTCAAAGTAATGGCCCTAATTCAAGTGGATTATTTGAGTAGAAACTGGTTTTTTCTCTTTACAAAAGATGCCAAAATAAGGTGCTTGTTAAAAATCCTCAGAACTATGAATGAAAGTGTAATCAACCCTTCAGTCACTGATTCCTGCCTTTCTGAACTTTGAAAGGTAATGGATATGCTCCATGCCATGGGACCAGAGACTGTGGTGATCACAAGCTCAGATCTACAGGCCCCTCTAGGAAACGACTACCTGATTGCTCTGGGCAGCCACAGAAAAAGTAAGTCAAGAGCTCCTTCCTTACCTGGGCTTTCTTTTAACCTGTCTGTGCTTGCAGTTACTCCTTGAAGGAGTAGTTTCATCCATCAGGCCCATCTGTAGTGCATGGAAGGAGCTCAGATCCCCACGTGAACACCTTCCACAATAATATAATAAGGAGTGGTAAGACTGGGGCTGCTCCATGAGGGAAGACAAGAGCTGGGTGTGATCTTAGCACATTCAGAACTGTGTCCCACCCACAGGGCACAGACCCACAGGACCTGAATAAGGTGAGCAGGACAGGGGGGTGGTGGCAGGCAGGTCCCACTGACAGTCCCAAGTAAGGGAGACAAGGCAGGTCTGAGATTCATCTGGAAAATCCAATCAGTAAGTCAGGAGAGCAGGGCTGTACACAGGAATATCTGCAGCATAGCTCAGGCAAGGATGCTTGTGCCTAGACCTGAGCTTCTGTGCAGCTCCTGGGCAGAGGAGGAGGATGGCCTAGGTGAGGTTTAGCAGGGCTGTTTCAGCCCCTAGTAGTGACCCTGGTACTAAGGATATAAAAGAGGAACTTGTCATGTTCCAGTGCTTTTCTGAAAAGTCACACTGTCCTGTTAGCACATTGCCCCTCCCTTGATAGGTTATAAAATACCCTTGATAGGTTATAAAATACTCTTCTGCTTCTTTTCTGTATCCCCTTCTGTAGTCTCACCAAGATTCGTTGTGTGTTCACTGTTTTCACCTGAGAAGGGCAAGGTTATGAGGGATGTAAAATGAAGGTGGTAGCTCCTTCCTCCCCTTAAATGAAGTATGTACAGTATAGAAGTTGTAAATTATATCCCAAGCTGGCCATGTTTTGGAAGGCTGTGCCTTTTAAAAGAGCTGGTACAAAGTTTACAATATTCCTTAGCAGCTTTACATTCCAAACAGCAAATGAATTCAAGTCTGATGATGACTTTAAAAACAATTTCTTTTTAAATTCTAGTGATTGCTATTGTATTAATTGCTGGGTCTGTCACTTAACTGTGTATCTGTGTTGCAGCTAAAGCAGATGGTACCAGGATAACACAAAGAATTCGAGTGGAGTCTCCTAAAGTGGATGCTGTCTTTGTTGGAACAGGAGACTTGTTTGCTGCTATGCTTCTGGCATGGACACACAAGCACCCCAACAACTTGAAGGTGTGGGAGAAGTTACTCATTTCTCTGCAAGTTTGGACCTTGTTTCTCTTGAGTTTTTTTAAAAACTTCTAATCTGTGATATTATTTAAAGACTGTCTTCTGTTTTGGCTTTTTTTTCCTCACCTCAGAGAAAAAGCCACAGAATTTCCCTTTTGCCAAAAGGGGCATTAAACATAAATATTTCAGTTAGATTGATTTTGTAATTTCGCCAAATAAGATGTTGTTCTTTCTAGAGAGATAGACTGCATGCATGTTTATAATTACGTTTTTATCCTCACTTCATAATAAGCTTTGAAAATAATTTCTCAGATCTATTTTTCTGCTTCTTTCCCTTAAGGACATAGAGTCCTCAATACAGGTATATGGTTTCTAATACCTGTTTTGGGAGAATTAACTCAAAATTTCCTTTTTTTCCAAACCCTACATTGCATAGGTGTCATCCTGTTTGTTTTGTCAGTCGTGTTTACCTCTTAATAGCAGTGGTTTTTAAATAATACTAATTAATATTAAGTACTATTGAAGTAGGCAGCGGAAGTTTTACTAAAACCTGAATCTGTTGTGTTGATGCAGGTGGCATGTGAAAAGACTGTGTCAGCCATGCAGCACGTTCTGCAAAGGACCATTAAGAGTGCAAAAGGTAAATTCATCCAGACCTTGCTCCCGTGTTCTGCCTGGTTTGGCATCAGAAGAAATTTTCAAGGAGCTTTCTGGGTTTCCTGACTAAAAGCAGCCCCTCAGTGCAGAAACAGGCAGCGAATTTACAGAATGAGAGCTTGGTAGTTTTGTCTGCTTGTTCCTCCTGTGTCCTCCAAGCCCGTTTTTGACAAGAGCTGACTGCAGATGTCACTGTTTAGCTTGTGGTGGTGACAGTGGTGCTGACTGTGCCTGACTCAGCTCTGCAAAACCAGCAGAACTTGAGGAAATGCTGAGTTTGGTGTGCCAGAGAGCTCCTGCTTCAGTGTAGCTCACTCGCTGTCCCTCTGAGTGTGTGTTTAGCTCTGAGAGGGGTTTATCAGCTAATAATAGTTTCTTTGCTGTGTTGGCCATGTCGGGGAAGTGATTTTATTTTAGCTTCTCTCCCCTTGGAGTTCCCCTGTCTTTCAGTTCTTGAGGAAATCTGTGGGTTCTCTGAGCTGTGTGACTTCCTAATCAACAGCAGAGACTTGTTTCTTTCCTGGAGAGAGGTGTGGTGATAAGAAATCACAGTGCTGGCCTGGGTTTTCCACCTTGGAAGCCTTTAGCAGAGAGTAGTAAGGGAGATTGGGGAAGGGAGGAAGGTAGCAAAAATCGTGGGGAAACAGAACAATGTAACTTGTTTCTTTTTGTACTGCTGTTTTTAATGACATTCTGATGTCATCTTTTTAGTGCAAGCTGGAGAAGGAAACAAACCAAACTCAGCCCAGCTGGAACTGAGAATGGTCCAAAGCAAAAAGGACATAGAAAACCCAGAGATCATAGTGAAAGCCACCGTGTTATAAAGGCTCCACGTCTCCAATAACGCACAATGTATCGATGTCCTCATTTCTTTCCTGTAAATTGTAATATTTGCCTTAGATCTGTGACAGAAACCTGACTTTCATGAAATAGTGCCCAGCATAGGCAGATATCCACTCTCAAACATATGTGCTGGCCTTGCTCAGTTTTAAAAACAGAACAGTTAGTGTGCATTGAAGCATATTCCCAGGTATCCCAATGTCTGTCAGATTCACTTAGTCTGTGTGATTACCCAGGGCAAGAGAGCAATGTTCCTGCCTTGCCAAAGACTGTAGATGTGAATTTGCTAATGGAATGCTTGACTGACTGGAAAATGTATTTCAAGATGGCATCTAGTGCCAATGGAGCTGGCTCCATGCTCCCTTTTCCTGGAGGTACCTGGTTACCTACTCTGGTATTCAGTATCTCGGCTGCTACGAAACTAAGCAGGGTTAAAGCTACACACACAGTTCTGGTTGTGTGTAGGAGTACTTTGAAGATGTTTGGCATGTTCAGTACTCTGAAGTGACCTTGAGGTGTCATTCATGTGACTGATCTCTGCTCCTGTTTCCTGTCCATGAACAGCTGCACAGTTTCAGTTGTCACAGGTTCTGGCTGCTTATTTCTCATGTCCGTGGGTGCCCGCATGATTTTCCTCCAAAAGCTGCTCCAGAAACATCTTCATTAACAAGATCATGCCTTTATTCAGTAGCACTGCTTAGAAGTGTGTAGTTCTACCTCTGAGGCCAGGTTTGATTCTCTGTTTTTTAACTGAGGACAAAAGAGAAAGCAGCTTTTACCCTGGAAGTTGGCTGCCTTGGTTTGTTCATCGTGGGTGGATGTACTTACAAACTACATGGGCACTTCCACTTCACATTAGTGAGCGCTGCTGGCAGGCTTAGCAATGAAGCAATGTGGGAAAATAAGTATTTTTTGTTTAGTAAGGTCTGGTAAGTTACATGTGTTTACCAAATGCAGTGAAGCAGAAAAATTAACTTGCTCGTAATGTCTCTGCGAGCAACACCAATTAGAGATTACAGAAATACATTATTATTATTAATAATGCATCTTGATTTCAAAATTCTACTTGATAAGGCTTCAAAATGGGATTTTTAATCATTTCAGTGTCCTATGGGTCACAGGCACATACTAAAGCAGCAGGGCAGGTCTGCTGACAGGTATTGGCCACTCCCACTTCACATGATTTCTGTATGGGATCCATGTTCTTGCTTGTCCCAAGATGAAGTCTAGTGTGATGTTAAATCCAAATTGAGTTGAAGAGCTTTACTTTTCTCAGACTGCATAAAGGGATGGAAATTGCCTTCCTAATTGATTTCCTCTCCTGCATTTGGCATTGAAAGTGAAAAAAAAAATCATGTTACTTGAGAATTTTAAGGAAAAAAAACCCAGCAGGAATTTATCTTCAAAATGTGACTCTAATGCCACAGTTTTTAGTAACCACTGTCATGAAATAACTTTATAGCAATAATAAATTTGGTGTTGTGAACAGTTGCTAAAATTAGCAGTCAGTAGCAGAGATATGAGCTCATGGCTGATACCCAATATATAAAAAGATGTGAACTACCTTGACAGTGTGTACAAGTATCTGATGGGAAGCAGTGAAGAAGGAACCAGGCTTTTCTCAGTGGTGCCCAAGGAAGTGATAAATAGTCACTGGCACAAACTGAAATACAGGAAAATCCGTTTAAACATTAAAAAAATGTAATTCACTGTGAAGGTGATCAAACACTGGTACAGGTTGCCCAGAGAGGTGGTGGAGTGTCCATCCTTGGAGATACTGAAATGCTGACTGAACATGGCCCTGCTGTTCTTGGCCCTGCTTGCTCAGGGGTTGGACCAGAGGATCTCCAGAGGTCCCTTCCACCCTCAGCCACTCCCTGATTCTCTGAGCACATTGAACTGCCTTTCTCTGCAGTTGCTGGACTTTTAAATTGGGGTGCAAGTATTTTTCCAGAAGGGCTGGAAAATACTCATAATAATATTTTCCCCCCTTTACAGATAAGCTGCTGTTTGCTTGGGCAGCTGTGCCAGGAAGACAATTACCTCTTTTGAGATAATTGCTTTCAGTAGACATATTTAAATACTGTAGCTGCTGATGCATTTCAACAGTTGAACACTAAAAGGATTTTAACTGTTTCTAACATTGATTAACCAAGCACTGCATGCCATATTCCAAACATAACTATGAGTTTATTAATCTTTTTAAATGAGACTGTTTCTTGTGGAAATGTATAATCCCTACCATCCTTTTAGGAAGAAGGGAACATCCTGAACTTCCCTGCCTGTACAACAATGGTCAGTGCCCTTTTAGTAAATGTGAGACAGCACAATTTTATTTTGCCATTAGAATAGACAGACTTCAAAAAAGGATTGAGAGAAAAGGCAAGGGATGTTTTCTCTGAAATGAAGAAGCTTGGAATTTGGGAAACTTGGAGCTGCCTTGCAAACAAGGTTTTCATTGTCAACCATAATGAGCCATGATCTTGACATAAAAGACAAAGTGAAATGTTTGTTGGAGCAGTTTATACCTGTCAGGTGTAATCTTTAACCACTTCTTCAAAGAATGGATCGGTTCAGTTATTCACACATTCCTTAGAATCTGTGGCATATCCATGTTGAAAAAAAAAAATTCATCCCAATGTGCTCAATTTGCAAAACTTCCTTTTTCACAGTAGCTGGATCCTGTAGCAATGGGCTGCTGGCTTCATCTGCTTGAGTCCCTGAGGGTTGCTCATGTGATACCTGCTTTAAACTCCCACTGACCTGATCTAAATTAGGTCAGGTTTATGTCTTCAGTGAAGAATTGGGCTTAACATCTCTTGCCAGGAACAAACATCAGAAATGATCTGTAAATATATTCTGTAGCTAACGTTTTGTAGCCACAGCAGGCTAACAGGTATTTTTGAATGTCAAGGTACACATTTTTATTTGTTTAGAGTTACACAAAGCTCATGTGCAGAACAAAATTCAAAGACTCAGCACAGTCCTGTCTAATATTTCATTCCCTCCTTTCCTCCTGCATATAATACCTGTATCTTTTTCCAAGTTCCTGCTGTCTCTCTGGTGCAGCTGGAAAGTGTCTCAGTGTCAGACAGTGCCCACTATTGATTTAGGGGCTTGGAGGAGACTGACCAGCATTATCTGATTCACTTGCAAACCTTTAGTTAAAGATAAAAGATTAATCTAAACTAGCTTAGATCCTATTTGACTACAGGAGAACAAGCACTTTAGCCCAGGGAGTGGTCTGTGGTAATGGATAATGTTCCATGGCCATGCTGAGAGCATGAAAGGTGTAACCCAGCAGTCCAGCACTGGTGGCTCCAGTGCCAGCTGGGTGAGGGCAGAGGCACACGAGGCTGCTCATGCTGCAGCACATGGAAACGTGGGAGAGGTGAATGCTTTGTGTTGGTGTCCACCCCACTTCCCTAACATTCTTTCTCCATTCTGGAATTAATTTGAGTCAGATCCCTTTTTCCTGGAGTGATTTGCAGTGCCTGTGGCCACTGCTCAAGTCCACCCACTGGTTTGAGGAGCCACCTGTGCAAAAGTTGTTTACAAACTCTCTGCTCTGGGCTTGGATTAGTCTCCACATGCTGAGAATTGAGCCGTGCATAAAGACATTGTGCTAAAATCAGTGCTGTTCACACTCAATAGAAACACTTCAGAAACCTGCAGTACAAATTGTTAATGTTTGTGTGCTGATTTTTATCTCGAGTGGGGAGAACTCTATAATCCATGTGTTATACGAAAGAATCAGAGGACCAAGGTTTCCAGCTACTCATACTGCCTTTTGAGTATCTTAACTGTGTCTTGATTGGATGGTGTTAATTTGTTGTCTGAGACTGTTATGGTGATTGTATTGATTAATTTTATTTTTAAATATGTGGCAAGGAAGATTGTAATAAAAGCATCTACGTTTAATATACTGTGCACACACAAATTGTTAGATCCTATTTTTAAATCTGTTAATCATTTCAGAATTAAACAGCACAAGAATGGTTTGATAGTCTTGCTGAATAAAGTGGATGTACTTAAATTTTTTTTCCTTAGTTATGTCCTAGGATAGAGAAAGGGTAGTTAATGGAAGAGAGCACATTCGTGCCCTGTTATCATCTTACTGTAAGATATGGATGTGGAAGTGAACAACATCCTTGTTGTCCTAATTTTTATTTTTCTTAAAGATGTTACATGGGAAGAAAATTGCTGGCATTCTGCACCACTCCCATGCATTCCTCTTACTTGTATGTATGTGTAGGACCTCATTGTGTCGTGCTCTTTTTTCCTGCCAACAAAGTGAGAAGAGGGAATAAGAACCATAACTCATTTTGAGATCTCTTTCTTGTGCAGCGTTTAACTGCACTCCACTGAATTTTTACCTCACTGTGTAGGGTGGAGCATACAGGACTGTAGAGTGGGAAACAAATGTTCCTCGTGTGGGAACAAGAGCTGCTGTCAGCACTCAGCAGTGTCCCTGCCAGGGTGGTGGCTTGCAGGAGGAGGAGAGCAGGGACCCAGGTTAAGGAGAGCAGAAAGTGCTGTCTCGTTACACTTATGTGAGAAGTTTGGGTTATATTTATACTAAAGAAAACCACCTCTCCTGAGTAAAGGTCCTTGCCCAGTTAAAGAGTGCTTTGAAAAGCTGAGACATGTTACAAAGTTTGGTCACTCTGGGACTAAAATGTTTTGTCATAAAAGGAAACTCAACCCCTTCTTTCACACCCCCTTGCAGCCATACTGGTTTATTGACTGTAGTCATTCCACTCCTGTTAGAATCCCAGGATTAGATATCCAGAGAGCTGTTCTTCCTGAAAGCACATGTTCTTCATGTTCCTGGTAAGTGAGAGCCTGCTGAGCAGTTCTGTAGCTTTCTAAAACACGTCCATTAAAGACATTTGTCAGCCATGGAAACTAAGCTTCGAGATGTTCAATCACAGCCCAAAAATAGCTCTTTCAAATACATGAAAACTCTTGAAAGTGCATTATTTTCAATAAATGAGTAAACCAGCGAGTTTATAGATGCATGCAGGAGCAGATTTCAGGTAAATCCCTGAGGTTCAGTCACTGGAGGAGTGTGCCCTGAGCAAGGGGCTGCTGCTGTCAGGGCACTGCTTCAGGAGAGACCCAGCTACTCACCATTTCCCAGAAGAGAGGAATGTGGTGTGGCATTCAACAGCCAAGGAAATCTCCCATCTGCTTCACCAGGAAACCGGTGCCAGGTGACAGCCCCAGTGCCACCAGTTTGGTGCTTTTGCTGCTCTGGCAGCAGTGGACATGGAGGCAGATGGGATGCTCCTAAATGTGCACATGTTCCTGACTCAGTGCCTCCACAGTGCAAATAATGGGAATAAATCCCCAATTTTCAGAGCAGTGAATAAGGCAGCACATTATTCAGAGAGAGAAAACCAGCAATATGAGAAGGCTGTGCCATATGTTACCACTGAAATCACACTTACCTATTGCCCTCGTGGTTGCATTGCTGTTTAGAAAAAAATCTGTGTGTAGAAGAGTGTAATTTATGTACTCTGTGTGTGTGTGTGTGTATGTTGAAGCTTTATTTGCAATGTGGTAGGGGTGGGAAACAGAATTTGGGGGGCTGGCTGAGTAGGCCTTCAGGATGTGAGCAGAAGGTCTTAAAGAATTATATTTTTATAGATTGTGCTGAAGCTTTGGGTCCCAGCCACACATAGCCTTTTCTTCCAGAGAAGTAAAATGGTTTGGAAAGAGAGTCAGGTGGCTGTAATATAGTAGGGATAGTACAACCCCACCAGCCCTGGACAAACTGAATAACTTAATAAAAGATGCCTTTTTAAGTAATATTTTTTTAGTGCTGAATTGTTAAACAAAGAAATATTTATGAGCAGACTTTCTATGTACTTAAAGTTTGTGTGGTGCTTTGTACTGACTAGGTGGACCTGTTCTATGTTTACACATCTTAAATGATTGTCCTTGAGGCGTGTGTAGTAATTCAATGACTTTTATGCCAGAAAAACAATGAAGTTCTGTGTAATAGCAAATGATTTAATTTCTGATGACACTGTAGGCTTTCTAGTGTTCGTGTATTTTTCTGGTTGGCCATTACAAGTTGTATCCTTCCTGCAGTAAGGCTTGTATGCTTGATTGTAGAGAGAGGCAATAGGATGGTAGATAACCATTGTTTAAAAAGAAAACCCTAAATATTGCTACCTTATCCATTTTAAAATCAGGTGAGCTTTGCAGCATAAGCCTGAAGTTTTGCATTGGAATCAAGGTTCAAATACACCTAGGGTAGGTTAAAAATTGGGGATGGGTTTGTGGAATTAAATAAGAAAAAGTGCTTAATAGCAATATATACATGGACAAGCCAAGAGATGGAACAAAAATGTCTTGTTCCCGTTGTATGGACCTGACCAAGCTAATTCATAGCTTGTGCTAAACCTGTGCACAGCCAGGTGAATAGACAAATGGGAGAAAGTAAAGTTTTTTTATTTTTAGTTTGTCAGCTGTAATAGTGTGAAGAATTTTAGTTGTTTATTCTGAATTCAAATTCATAAATACCTTCCAGAAGAGCTGAGTTACCAATAAAATCCCATTCAGTCAAAAGGCAAAGCTGTTGACAGGGTTCAAAACCAGAGCAGGATTTTTTCATCTTGCTAAACATACTGAGTTTTTGTTTTTATGGCTGGGAGACCAGGGCTAAAGCACAACTGTCCAGATATATTAATTTTTTTAGTTGAACTTTGGGGTTTCTCTAAAAAGTGCAGGGGTCTGCAGCACAAAGGAGTTTTTGGAGCATGGTCCTGTGATAAATGTCACCACCTACTGCAGCAGTTGGTGATTTGGCAAAACTGAGCATCACTTGTTACATCCCTTTTAATAAATGCAGCAGCATCCTCACCCCTCCTGTGAATAAATCACAGCAAAACTCAGAGGAGAATTTATCACGAGTTTTTTCCTGAGAGTTCCTGAGTTCTGGATGTGTTAAAAGAGAAGCACTTCTGCTTTGCTAAGCGAGCAGGAGAAATGTCACCGAGATGAATAATGCATTGCTGGGAGGGAGGCTGTGGCAGGGAACAGCAGTGCTGGGGATCTGTTCTGCCTGGCTTTCCCTCCCCTGGGAATCTGGGGGTGCAGTGGCCCCGTGGTGGTGGCAGAGTGGCTGTTTTGCCTGCATCCTCCCGTGGGGGAAATGTGGAGGAGTTTCCCTGAGCAAGGGGGAGCTGAGGCTGGCGTGGAGCTGTTGGGTTTGCTGGTTCAGCACGGCTCTGTGTGCACCCAAAACCTGTGAGGTACAGCCCCTGCTTGCCTGGCCACGGTGGAATTCCCTTAGACTTCTTCTGCAGGCCACGGAGAACCAAGAGACTCTGGAAGTGCATTATTCAGATGATTCAGGCAAGGCTTTTGTATTTTTGGAATGAAAGGTATAGAATTATCAGCTGCTGTGGTAGATCTAATTGATCCAGCTCAGCTACACCATAAAACTGCCCTGACCTTCCTCTCCCATCACCTCTGCTGGCCCTGATTTGCCTGTCCCCATAACAAGGGACATGAAGGAGCTAAAATCAATGGGGAATTCATCCAGTCAAAACCCCCAAAGTCCTAATCTCCTTGAGTTCCTTTAACCTCCTCATCCTGGGAACAGATAAGTGCTTGTGCTGCTGCCAGGGAGCAATAAAATACATGCATTCTTTCAAAACGGGGGAGAGTGGAATTGCTTCTTTCCCTGGCAGTGAGATGCTGGGTGAGCAGGACCTGATTGCAGAGCTGCACTGTTAATGGTAAAGAAAATAAATTTGTGAGTGAAGTACTTTGAAGAAGAGCTGGCGATTCAGTAATCAGAGTTTGGTGTTCTCAGTCCACCCCATCCCCTGTGTCACAAAAACATAATAGTACTAAAAAACTTGGTGGGGCTGTTCATCATCTGTGTGATGCTTGTGCCTAGCAGAGTAGAAGATAGCATTGAATAAAGCAGTGCTCTAAATAGGGAATATAATAGGAAGAGCCAGGTGGAGAAAATGTCAAGTTTGTTTTCACAGCACTTGCACAGTGTCAGAGGTGTCCAGGTCTGGCTCTTTTCCTTCCCATCCCCTTTAAGCAAAGAAAAAATGACATAAATAAATCAATGAATAAACAAGGGCAGCTACCTGGGAATTTATGTGGCATTAGTATTCATTTTCACGGACAGACTGATAAATCTCTCCACACCAGAGGTCTCTGGCTCACAAGGGGTTTTCAGAGGTGTGATAGAGCCTGTCACAGCTGGCTTGGAGCACAGTTCTGGGGACACAGCTGTGACAGATGGCATTGGGATGCCACCTGCAGGCACTCCTGTCCTGTATTTGGCACAGCTCATGTATTCACGTGCTAGATGTGGATACAAGCCTTGCTAGGGAGAAAACTCGGGCTTGTTGCTGGAGCTGCAGTGAGGGGAGGAAGCCCTGGAGAATTCAGCACCATCCAGTGATCCTGCTATTTGCTGTCAGTGTTTGTTAGTGCAATGTATCCCCTTTCAGGGTTGTTTTCTTTCTGGGAGATGGGAGGATGGCAGCTCATACACTGCTTTTATCTGGCTGAATGTGAAAAACTAATCAAGATTGTTAAAAATTGAGGGGAGGGACAACTATGAATTTGCCTAGGACCTGAGTGAGTAGAAAAACTACGAGATTTGTCTCTTAATTCAGAAATAATTCAGTATTGACCAAATGAGTGCCATGTCTTCAACAGGCAGTAGCACCTGGAAGAGGCCAATATTTAGGGTTTTTGCCCAAAGCACATTTAGCCCTGCTCTACTGTTTAGTGAAAACACCCAGTGCAGATGCCACCAGAGCCTCATCTCGTGGAGTAATGCTGTAATAAAGAATGTGGTTTTCTTGTGCAAGTCTTGACCTCTTCTTATGAAAATAACACACAACTCAGTATTTTCATGGTGTATAAGTGAAATGTAATTTTTTTTTTCAATAAAATACATTTCCTTTCCTAAACGTGGGTCTCTGGTTTTTTCCCCTGGTGATGTTTCTCTTTCAACTCTCATGGAACTTTGGCCTTTTGTCTTTTCTCCCTATGTATGTGAGCTCTGTGCTCTTCCTGTGAAGCCTGACCTCGCTTCCAGAGATCACACAATTTCTTCTTCCTCTTGAGCTCCAGAAGGACTTCCCTGTTCAGCCAAGCTGGCCTTCTGCTCCACGTGCTTGACTAGAGTGGAATCATCTGCTCCAGTGGTTCTAAAATGTGGTTCTTAAAGTCTGACCTCCACTTGTGGGCTCCCTCAGCCCTCAAAAGCAGATTCTGAGTGTACTCTATTAAAACAGCTCCCTGCATAGCCTGAAGTTTGCTCTCCTGCAGTCCAGGGTAGCACCTCTGCTGTCCTTTTTTCTCATTACACTGAAAATTTTATACTCTGTGGCCAATGCAGCCACGTACCACCACATCCCACAAAAGTCCTCTGCCATCCACAAAGAGCAAGTCTAGGAGGGCATCTTTCCGAGGTGTCTCCCTGAGTGTCTGTGATAAGAAGTTATCTCCTACAAAACCCAAGAATTTCCAAGATCTGCTCATCTTAGCAGAATGATATTCCCAGCTGGTGTCTGGGAAGTTGAAATCTTCCACAAGGATGAAGGTTACCAATCCAGAAGTTTCTCCTAAGTGCCTATAGAATAACCCATTGATGCTGGGCCATCAGTAGCACACACCCACAACAAATTCCCTTTCTTTTCCATCCCCCCAGTCCTCACTCCAAGGCTCTGAACCCCATCATCACTAACTGCAAGGGCTGTACAATCCAACCTCTCCCTTGAGAGCCTCTCCTGAGCCTGCACCCTCCATCCCAGCACTCCCAATGTGGGACTCGTTCCAGCTCTCACCAAAACCAAGGATATTGGAGCTCTGGGAGCTGCCCAACACTCCCACTGCATCTGGTTGTTTCTCCTGTTTCTCATACAAACAGAGCACCTGGGGAAGGGTCTGAAAAGAGGAGAATATTTTCAGGGAAAGTGCTGAAGCTGCTTCTTCTTCACAGCCCTGTGAGAATGAGGGGTTAAGCCACTCAAAGAACCACCACCAAAGGTGTTGGCAAGAAGCAGGTTTTAATATGAATTTATGAAAGTGCAACTTTTAATAGAGTTCAGTGGCAAAGTTGGCTCTATTACTTAGGACATGGATGAAACACACATAAGAAAAGCAGATCAGAATCAATTTAGGATGATTTACACAGAGACCAGAGATGCAGAAGGGTAAGGGGGCAAAGGATATGGATATGAAAAGATAAGGGTGCAGAAGGGGTTAGCAGCTCTTAATCATCAACTAATTTAACTTTTATAAAGTGACTCAGTAGGATTAACTACAATTATAACAGTGACTTAATTACAGATTCATGATAACATTGATACCATAATCAATTCAGATGGATGCACACGGGCAAAGAGATGCATACATCAATATTTATATAGAGGTGTGTACAGAGCTCTGTCCAGCCCCATCCATCCACAGATGATGCTCAGGGCTCCATCCAGTCTGGAATTGTTCAAGGCCAGGCTGGATGTAGCTCTGAGCAACCTGGTCTAGTGAAAGATGTCCCTGCCCATGGCAGGGGGTTGGAACAAGATGATATTCAAGGTCTCTTCCAACCCAAACCATTCTATGGTATCTATCTATATTTATCTATATCTGTATTTATCTACATACCCCAGGCGATCTGTGATGCAAGACTCTTGGCACTCATGTGTCCCAAAAGGAAAAGGAGTGTCTCCTGAGAAAAGGAGGTCACTGGGGCAGTCAGGTCTTTCCCTGAGTCAGCCAGGGGAGCTGAGGATCAGGAACTGGGTGGAAAACACTGCCCTTGCAGTGTCCCCCTTGTGACAGGTTTGAATGCTGCGGTGGTGGTGCAGAGACCAGACAGCCAGGGGGAACGAAATGCAAGGAGGAAAAGGCTTCGGAGGGAGGTGTGACTCCAGGGAGAATTTTTGGATGTAACTCGTCTTCTGAACAGGGAGTTTACCTGCTACAGAAAGGTCACGTCCTGCCTTTGAGCTCTGCGTGTCCTGTTCGTGCCCCAGGAGTGCTGCTGTGGATAAAAGGAGCTGGAATCCTCCCACTCCTGTCCCAGCCATGGAGTGTGACTCCCCAAAGCTCAGCCCTCTCCATGGAGCAGGCTGGTTATCCCCTGGTGGATTTTTTTCACCCTCTTTTCCTCTGGTAAATAGGTTTAGTTGCAAAAACAACAGAAGATCATTGCGGACCACATAGCCAAGAGGAATTTTAAGGAAACAATAAAAGCCACCTACCACCTCCCTATCCCCTTGCCCCCCTTTAATTCCAAAGACTAGCTGGAATAATAAGCATAAAAAACGAACAGAAGGGTAATACACAGCATTGGCAGCCTTTTGATTGGAGCTGAATTATGAGTCAGGTCCCACAAACGGCTTCAGGAGGGCTGGAAAGCCACAGCATTATTCATAATGCTCATTAGCTGCCTGCTAGGACAAAGGCAATTAAATCTGCTGTCAGCAATACCTCAGCTGCAGGGAAACCAGGGAGGGATTTAACATCCCCCCTCAGTGGTCCCAGCATCCAGCATTTCACAGCTGGGTCCCAGGTGATGATGCAGCAGCAACACATCCAGGTGCCTTCTTCAGCCTGGGCTCCTGCCCCTGGGGTTTTTGGGCTGTGCTGTTGACCAACGAGGCTGTTTGAGTGCAAAACCCAACTTAACTAATGCTAGTAAAGGCTGAGCTTTGTGTTTAATATTTAAACGATGGTTTGCTAAATCACTACTACAGAAAAAGCCCAGGTGCCCTTGTCAGTGAGAGCAAACACACCAATCTAAGGCACACTTTTAGAGGTCACCTGTGTTATTCCCTGGATCTGAATAATTTTCCAGTATTCCTGAGGCTTTTTTACCCCCTTGGCACAATTCATGTTCTTGCAGCAGACAGTTAAGCAGCACTGGCTGCAACAGAGATTCCTTGGATGGGTCAGGGTGACAGGGGCAGGGAGAGATGAGGTTTTCAGGTGTGTGGTGAAATTTCCAAGTGCTCTGCTGGTTAAATACATCCAGTTCAAAGCAGCTGGGATCCAGTGCAGGGCACCCCAGTGACCCTTGTGCCTCACCCCAGAGCCCTCCCTTCAGCTGGCAAGGAAGCCCATGGTGAGCTGTTTCAAGGAGCTGATCCTGCTGGAAATGACAATTTACCAAAAATGGGATTGCTTTTCACCTGGATCAGTGCCTTGAGCCACCAGGCTGCCAGGAATAGTGCAGGGACAAGAGGCTGGGAGGAGGGCACAGATATTTAAGAAATTGCTTAGGACCTTGTAAGGACAGAGAAATCCTCACTTCACACAGATAAATGGGGTTAAGAAGTGGGTTGTTCCTGCTTTTCCCTGGAACCAGGGACATGGTGATTTTGGGATGATTGTGGAGGAGGGAGGTGACTTGTCCCCCAGGCCCTGCCTTTGGGGAATATTCTCAGAGAGCCTGGGTGGAGATGACTTACCCCACCACACTCCACAGGGGCTGTTTTATTGCCTTTTAAAGGGCTTCCTGAAGAGCAGAGGAAGGCATGAAATAATAATGATGCAATAGCTGGAAAATAGTGCAGCTGCTGATTTATTAGGTAAGTAGGCAATGTTTGACTTCACCTTTGCCATGCTGAAGTGCTCTGGTGGTGGCCAAACCTGGGCTAACCAGCCCTGCAAAGCACCCTGGCAGGTGAATGGATTCCCTGTTTTAGTCCCAGCACTCCAGGGAGAGGGAACTTCTCCCTCTGTGTTTCCCCCTTCCCAGAGACCCCCCAGGAAACCCCCAAATACTGGACTGCTCTTCCCCTCTCTGAGGTGAGGGGTGCTCCTCACTGCCTGCAATGGAGGGTTGTGGAGAACCCCAAGAGGTGCCTGCCTGGAAACCTAGAATTGTTGAAGGTGAGTGGGAAAAACCTTTTGAAACAAGGGCATGGTGCACTGGCAACGTGCAAGAAAGTCTCCTCAATGTTAAGTAGACAAAAATGCAAAGAGAAAAAAAAAAAAAGGCAGTTTTAAATGGAAAGAAAAGTCTGATCTTCTTTCCCAAATGTTCAAAATAAAATTCCCTTTATTGTGGAGTATTTAATAGCTGTGGAAAATGTAGCAGGGGGTTATTTGCATTTTCCTGGTAGTGCTGCTCTTGTACCTGGGCTCAGAGCTGCCATCACTCCCTCCAGGGACCCTGGCTGGGCAACTCTTCCAAAGCAAAGCAGGACAGAGGAGTTTTTCCCTCCTTGCTAAAAATGGTGTGTCCAGCCCATCCCCACCTACCCCTTCTCCCTTCCCTCCCAAAGTCTCTCAAAAACTCTTGAAATGAAGCTGGTGAGTTTTCCAGCTCAGAGTCAATGACTCTTCCCAGCCATAAGAGGAAATTGTCCCAGACTAAACAAAATTAATCTAAAAATGGCCAATTGTCACTATAATAGAGATGCAGAAACACAGGACAAATCAGAATAAAGTAAAAG
>VZRO01002963.1:85067-132740 GCA_013397915.1 Daphoenositta chrysoptera
GGAAGGCATGAAATAATAATGATGCAATAGCTGGGAAATAGTGCAGCTGCTGATTTATTAGGTAAGTAGGCAATGTTTGACTTCACCTTTGCCATGCTGAAGTGCTCTGATGGTGGCCAAACCTGGGCTAACCAGCCCTGCAAAGCACCCTGGCAGGTGAATGGATTCCCTGTTTTGGTCCCAGCACTCCAGGGAGAGGGAACTTCTCCCTCTGTGTTTCCCCCTTCCCAGAGACCCCCCAGGAAACCCCCAAATACTGGACTGCTCTTCCCCTCTCTGAGGTGAGGGGTGCTCCTCACTGCCTGCAATGGAGGGTTGTGGAGAACCCCAAGAGGTGCCTGCCTGGAAACCTAGAATTGTTGAAGGTGAGTGGGAAAAACCTTTTGAAACAAGGGCATGGTGCACTGGCAACGTGCAAGAAAGTCTCCTCAGTGTTAAGTAGACAAAAATGCAAAGAGAAAAAAAAAAAAAGGCAGTTTTAAATGGAAAGAAAAGTCTGATCTTCTTTCCCAAATGTTCAAAATAAAATTCCCTTTATTGTGGAGTATTTAATAGCTGTGGAAAATGTAGCAGGGGGTTATTTGCATTTTCCTGGTAGTGCTGCTCTTGTACCTGGGCTCAGAGCTGCCATCACTCCCTCCAGGGACCCTGGCTGGGCAACTCTTCCAAAGCAAAGCAGGACAGAGGAGTTTTTCCCTCCTTGCTAAAAATGGTGTGTCCAGCCCATCCCCACCTACCCCTTCTCCCTTCCCTCCCAAAGTCTCTCAAAAACTCTTGAAATGAAGCTGGTGAGTTTTCCAGCTCAGAGTCAATGACTCTTCCCAGCCATAAGAGGAAATTGTCCCAGACTAAACAAAATTAATCTAAAAATGGCCAATTGTCACTATAATAGAGATGCAGAAACACAGGACAAATCAGAATAAAGTAAAAGGCTCCCCTCCTTTTGAGAAAGCTCCCTCGAGTCTGTCTGTCAAACATGACCTTGCTGTGCAAAGCCTGCACAAAGCTGTCCAAAGCTTCAGCCCCCATGGGAAATCCCAGCTCCTGGATGGTGCTGCTGTGGCAGCTGGGAATGCTCATCTCTCCCCAGGGTGCTGTGTAGCCAAGAATTTCAGGTTGTGCTTCAGCAATTAATGGGCCTTACCCTAAAGTGCTGACTTTGGGGACACAGGAGGGTCCTGGGTGCTGTCCTGAGCACAGGAGCTGCAGTGTAGAATGAGGGTTCTGGGGACAAAGAGAGCAGCTGGCTCTTGGAAAGCCCTTTTATCCTTTTTGCATCCCTAAGTGACAATTTTAATTAGCTGCTACACAGCCTGTGGGGGCTTGCAAAGGGCCAAGGAAAGGCTGGGAGAGAAGATCTGTAAAGTGGTTCCCATTCTAAAATTAGGAGACTCAGTCCAGAGCATTAACTCATGACCTCAATGATTATAAATTGATTTTGGTCTTGATTTATTATTAAATGATTGGGGTTTTCTTGGTCTTTTTTTTTTTGAAAGCTCTTACTCTACCTCAGAACTGTGGGGTCAGCCCAGGAAATCTTTTATTAGCCCTGGGGAGGGAAGATGGAGCAGCCAGAAATGATCCCAATTTACATCTTGCCAGTGCCTGTGTGTGCACATGGGAGTTTCTTCACAGATCCTTATTGTTACTTTGATCACGAAATCACCCAAACCTTAGGTTTGCTAAAACTAACCCTAACAAGCTTCAATAAACAAAGCCAAAGGGAGTTGAAGATTGGATATCTGGGATCTGAAATTTACGACTCTTGAGGAATGTTGGAGTAAGCAGAAGATACAGAGGAGATAAATGCCTGGAAAGGTGGAAGCTCCCTGTCTGAGAGAAAGATGATAAAAGGACTAAAGAACGTGGGCCAGATTAGAATGAAGAGTGAGAGATCAGGACACACCTCTTGGAGTTCTCCAACCCTCAGGTTTTCCACACTCAGAGGATGGTCATCAAAAGCTGACAGCAAGGCCTGGGATGAAATTCCTCACTCCTCAAGGCTCCACCCTCACCCACTGAGAAATACCAAGACATTTGAAGTATTTCACTGAACTCCAGGGGAATTTTTAATAGGAATATCTTTATATATTTAATCCTTCATACATATATTTCTCTTTTTTTTCTTTGTGTATGTAATTGCTATAAATCCCTCCAGCAAGTATAGTATAAATATCAGGATCTTAGATCTATAATTAAATCCCTATTGTGACTGTAGTAAATCCTATTGATTCACTCTATAAATGTTTAGTGAATGATTAAGTGCTGCTAAATCCTTTAGATATAAACTGTAGAGGAAGCCTGAGACTAAGATTGGACCTAGCTCACCTAAGCTTTATCAGGCGTTTAGAAAGCAAGAGGGTCCTCTCTGATCAATGGGAGGGTTGCCCTTAACCTTTTGCATCTTCAGTCTGTGTGTAAACCATTCTAAATCAATTTTAACTCGATTTCCCTTTGTGTGCTTCATCAGTGTGGTAAGTAATAGAGTGACCCTTGTCATTGAATTTTGTTAAGTCCCACTTTTACAAATTCATATTTAACCTACTTCTGTTAATACCTTTGATGGTGAAACTTCGAGCAACCTGAAACCACTAATGCATAACAAATCAGCAGAGTGGGCAGGATGGCAAGTGATATCCCTGATTCCTTACAAAAGCATGGAAGGAATCCAAGTCCTGAACCCTCAGAAGGGTGGACTTGTGATGCCTGGCATGATTGGAAAGCTGTGGAAGAACACCTAAAGGTGGTCAGGGAGCACATAAAGGAGGTAAATGGAATTATTTGTAAAATGTTAGGCAGCCACCCAACAGCTGCTTGTCAGTTCATGAAGAATGGTAATAAAAGGGAGCAGGACCTAAAGGAAGAAATAGAAGGCAGGAAAGCAGCTGAGTTATCACTGTCTGTGAAAATTGGGCAGCTGCAGAAACAGTTAGAGGAAGAAAAGGAGAAAAAACAAAAAGTTGGAAGGAAAGCTTGAGGTGATGCATATCTGACCTCCTGATCCCCCAGACACTGCACAGATCAGAGAAATAACATCCCCTAAAGAATGGGGTGGAAACAGGCAGGATGGCCCTGACAATAATAAAATGGGGGAAGAAGGAATATGAAGCCAAACTCAGTATAAAAACAGAAGAAAGTACTGGACCTCAGGGTGGAGTGGGGGATCACACCCTAAACCCCATCCTGTTCTCTCTGATAGCGAGCAGGGTGACATCCTGGGCTGGCAGAACAGATAAACTGGAGAGAAGAGAGCCTCTGTCCATGCACATTAAATCCTTGAGTGAGCTCTCCACAGCTGGTACAAATGCTGCCTGTGTCCAGGCTGTGCATGATATTCCCTCTTGATATTCCCATTTCCGCAAATGTGGATCACGACATGATAAAGGTGTTAATTAACAGCCCCTGCTGTACTCAAACCTTCACTCAGGGGCCTCTGTTTGCTTCTTTCTCATCCTTTGTGGGATGCTTGGCAGCAAAAATCTCCAATCCATCGTTCAGCACAGCCTTTCCTGAAATTCCCTAGGTTTGTTACCTTCTCCAGTAATAGCCCCCAATGATATAACAACACCCCAGAGGGGTCCCAGCAGTATCAGACAATGTCATGGAAATGGGAAAATAATTGCCAGTCGTGTTGCCTTATCTGTCAATAGAGAGCAGCATTAATGCTGTTCTTTGTCCTTGTAATGTTGATATAATTTGAATTTAAATCTGAATTTTTATATTCCTGCTCTCCCATGGCCACCCTCCAGCTTTACCAGGGCAAGTGTGTATTTTGGGGCAGGGATTTGAAAGCCTGTCACCAAGCAGGTGCCCTGATGTGTATTGCAGCTTCTCCAGCCTTGGAAGGGTCCCTGACTTCTCTCTTTGTGCCATCACCTTTGCCTGTTGAGGATGCATTTGTTGTCAGCCACTGGTAATTCCTATAAGGAGCATTTAGATCTTGTTCTCCTTGAGTCACCACCACCCAATTTACTGTAATTCTTTAATATTTCCTGAAATTTCTTATTTGATCTTCTCCACATACTCCTCTCTGTGTCCCAGTACTCATCACTTCACTTCTAATTCGGTGATATTTACTTGCCTTCCCTCCTTTCCCTGCTTTGGATCTACAGTGAAAACAGAGAGAAGTAAAGGCTTTGTGAGCTGCTATATTTTTTCCCCCATTGTCATTTTGAGTTAAAAAATAGCCACAGGGCAAAGAAATGGCTATTTCTAATTTAGTGGTAATTTGCTAAGGAAAAAAAGTTAGTAATTGGTACTGTTAAATGTTAAATTCGTTATCTGTTTAATTACTGTTAGCTGGGTTTCTCGAGGACTTCATTATCTAAACATCTGGTTTTAGAGATGCAGTTCTTAAGGTCTCAGATGCTTCCTGCAATTACCTAGCTATGGCTGAGAACTTATTAGCATATCCCAATAATCAGTGCAAGGCGAGTAAATGCCTTTTGTTCTGTAAAGCCTGAATGATTAATCTGTTATCTGGGTGAAGGACCACAGGATGGGAGCACTCCCTGCCTGCCGTGGGACAGACATTGCTATTTGCTCCTTCCTTAAAGTAACACTGGGCTGCAACTCAGGCAGGCTCCCAGAAACTCCCAGGGTAACCCAGAATCTATCCTGCAATGTAAGATTAGCTACTTTCATCAAATCTCTAAAAATCTAGGCATTTTAATCACCTTTCCCTCAGATCTCAAACATGCATGATGGATAAGCTTAATTTCTGTACCAACTCATCTCACCCCTTTATACCTGGAGAAGATCTGGCAGTGTTGGCTATACTGGGGAATGAAAGGACAGTTTTAGCTCCTGCTTTTCCATCATTTCACCTGGCTCCCTGGGAAGAAAAAGGCCCTTTCTCAGCCACATCCTTCACATGCTGAGAGCCCTGTGGCTGCAGACAGTGCCAGGTCTGCAGCTCGTTACCATTTCAAGGCTCTTACTTTGCATTGCTGTGGTCACCCAAGGGGCTGGTGAGTGCTGGGAGCCCAAATCAGCTCTGGGAGGCTTCTGGAGCCTGAGTGTTACTGACAGGCTTTGAAGCAAGAAGCCCGTGGTACCCTGAGCAGACACAGCCCAGCTGTCAGTGCTGGCTCACCTTCTGCTGGTCTGAGTGTTTGTGTGCTGCTCTCCCAGCTTCATCTTCACAAGTAGAGCTGCTAATTACCTCCTGCCACTTGTTATCCGGTAAATCCCGACACCTTTCTCACCTGTCTCTTGGAAGTGTAGTTTTGGGGGCTATAGTGAGAGACCATTTTGACATCCCAGGGACATTTTGACCCTAAATTAATTAAAAGTACTTTCAACTCTACCCCCATTTCAGCAGATTTCCAATATACTTTAACGACCTACACCCTCTAACGATCATTTCACTTAAGATTTAATTTACTAGAGGAACTTCCTTCAGAATGCTAACATGGAGAGAAGAGAACACCTTTTAATCAGAGCTGTTCATTAACAGCAGTCAGCGTGGCAGGTAGCACAGGCCACTGCTCTGCCTCTTGATGCATGTGCTCATTAACAGGGGAGAGCTCA
Organism: Daphoenositta chrysoptera; assembly: GCA_013397915.1. Lineage (NCBI taxonomy): Eukaryota > Metazoa > Chordata > Aves > Passeriformes > Daphoenositta > Daphoenositta chrysoptera. The sequence continues at coordinate 90,600 of VZRO01002963.1, forward strand.
GACCTTTTGAATTCAGTGTTGTTACAGGCTGGATGGCTTCCTGACTTGGAATTCAAACCCTGTTATCCAGGGTTTACTGGCCAAACTGGGTTTGGCCCACTTGATGGGCTTAGTTAAGGTAAATGCTGAGGAATCTAAAGCTTTGTGCAGACTCGGAGGTGGGGATGTGTGTGTATGCACATGAAGATGTGAAAAGAGGTTGAACAAGCTTTTGTGACCCAAGTAACAGGCCTCCTGAGAGCAGCAGGAATGCCAGCTAGAGGATATTTAGCATGGCTAGCAGGAAAACTTGGTGATTTCTCCATCAGAGCAGGACCCTGTGTGGTTTTGTTAACAAATAAACTGGTATCAAAGTCATCTGATGCTGGCCTGCCTCTCTCCTCACACCTAGAATAACCCGAGCATCTCATTTGATCAAAAAGGACAGCAGATGGAAAAAAACTGGAATGTTGGATCTATCCAGGAGCCTAATAGCAGTCTGCTTTACTCCTTGATGAAACCCCCAGCCTCTCCCATGATATCAGTCAGAGAAATGATGCAGAGGCAATGATACACCCACATCCAGGAGGGGTTCTTCAGCCAGCTGAGGAGGGTGACTACCACTAACCGATTCAGGGTTCAGCTGGGGAAAAGGCTGCCTTTTACAAAAAAATTATCTTTTCCAACCAAACATTCCCTCCTCCCCCACAAGTCTGCAGGAGATTTTTTTTCAGTGTGCTCTAAACTCTTCCTGTGAGAGCACAGACTGGGCACCGTGTGCCTGCGGGGGGACAAGGGGAATCCAGGTGTCACTGGAAATTTTCTTACTTTGTAAGAAATTAACTGGACTTAAATACCCAATGAAGCTGCCATGAAATCTGAAGCATGTATCATAAGAGCTCATTTTTTTACCCCAGGCACCTTGAAATGAGGAGATTAAAGTAAAAGGTTTTGTTACATAAAATGAAGAGTGCTTTCATAACTAGTTTCAAGGTACAGCATCTCCTTTGGAAGACCCATGCTGGGTTTCTCTTTTTCTCTTTTTCTATTTTCTTTTTCTTTTTTTTTTTTTTTTTTGCCTCCCCAGAACTCTTGATGACCTAGCCCTGGCTCCATGGAGAGTGGATGTCTCACCCTGCTCCTGCTGGCATCCTCACCAAGCTCCTCGGGGGAGCAGCTCTCCCCCACCGCAGGGTGACCTGCAGCTCGTCTGCAAACACAGACCTGTGACTTCAGCTGATCCAAAACCATCCTTCTTTTTATATCCCCTGCTTCCACAGTCTCGAGAGAGGCCTGCCAACCACCAGAGCTTTGTTAACCTGCCAGAAACCTCCTGTCACTGCCAAGTTGCCCACAATGAGCTTCGGAGGCTCAGCCTGCCAGTGGTGCCTCGGGCACAGTCACAGAGCTGGCAGCTTTTACAACAGGACAGCCTGGGCAGCTTCAAAACGCCTTTTTCTGTGACCTCTGGTACATTTAATAACAGGTCTTCTCATCAGTGTGCCCAAACATGGGTTTTTTCTTGTTTTTTGTTTTTTGTTTTTTTAAACCCAGCCCATGTGTTTGCTCTCAGAGCAAACCATAAAGGTGCAGAAACCCTCGGATGGCTGCTCACTAGGAAATGCAAATTTCATCAAAACTTCTTCTGCCTCTGCCCCCATCCCCTCCCCAGCCCACCCTTCTCGCCCTCTATGCCCCAGTGGCTACTGAGGCTGCCCAAGCTCCCATGCTCAAGGCTGTGCCCAGACCTGCTCTGAATAACTCCCAAAGAATGGCATTTCCAAAAACTTCCCCCAGAGCCTCCACTGCACCTCACTGCATTTCACCTGGTTATGATTAACCAACACTGGTTCTTCTCTGTCCTCTGGAGTAAAACGGGCAATTCCCTTTCCTCACTGCCCAGCCATGCTTTAAACACCTGGGGGGTTTTACATTTCTGCTTAGCCAGGTTAGATACCTAGGAGAGGTTTTGTCTCTCCTCATCAACCCCTGCCTACTCCTCTGACCTTTCTTTGCTTATTTCTGCATTTTCACACTATCTGCCTTCCTAAAAACGTGGTACCTCTGGAGGAGGAGGTGTCCTCACCAGGCCATTCACACAGGGACAGGCTCCCCTCCCCTTTCCCACGGGATGCCCCTGCAGAGCATCTCCAGTGGATGTGAACAGAGTTTATGGCAGTTCAAGCCCCAGCCTCAGACACAAAAGGCTTTGTTCCTCACTTTGCCACATGGCATAAATCTGATGAACTAGTATTCACCTGTTTTTTTTTTTTCCCCACGCTCTGGGTCCCTAAAAGCATCTGAGTGAAATCAGAAGTGCCTTTAGCTTGCTTAAAGCTGGCTGGATTTTTTTTCCTACCTGGAAATGAAATATTGGTGCTATTATAATCTGGCATGGAAATCTGCCATTGGATTCAGTAGGGCCAGAATGTTGAGCTGTATTTTAATATGGTTGAATTGTTTCAATGTACAAAATGATTTTTCTTTAGGAGGAGAGCTAGCTAAGTGAAACAAAACAAATCATGTGCTTTAAAAATGAACTGGTCCTGTGTGCATTTTTGGTGCACATCGGGCAGCTGGTATTTAAAATGTACTGTAACTATAAGCTGATATCAAATCTTTTATACTATTCTTATAAATTCACCTTCAGCTCTCCTGAGGGATAACCAGAACAAAAGGTAACTGTTCTCCTAAGATTAAAAATGTGTATCTCAGGAGAGGTTTTTGCAATACATTTAAAAGAAAAAAAAAAGAATGTAAAAACAAAATGTAAGATCAAATCACCCTTACAAAAGCATTTCCTAATTTCTGATTCAACAGCAGCAGTTTCTTGTTTTTTGAAGGAGAGGATTTCTCTCCTGACTTGATCAGGAAACTCTACTTGAGTTAGCACACAGCTGCACAAAACTGATTTGTTTCAATGGATGCTGGCCTAAATAATGAAATATCAAAACTGACTGATCAGGTACAGGAGTTTATATAATTGAGAAAATTCTACAAATCATAAGAACGAGCTATTTTCTGATACTCCTTTCCATTGCTAAAATATTTAGCAAGGTGAATGAAAGCCATGTGCATTTCAAGTGACTTTCAGAAAATTCCTATGCTGTTGTTGGAAAAAACCCATGAGGGCTTCTTTTGACTGCCAAAAGCAAACCTGGGGCCTGACTCCCTGGAGCAAACAGCAAGCTCCAGCAGCTGAGCTTCTTGCATGTAGCTATCAGCAAACAAGGCATGAGAAAATAACCTGTTTGCCAGACTTTCTCTGAGAGTCTTCTTTTTAATCTCAGGTAGGAAGTCAAGGAACATGTGAGCAGAGCGAGTGAGTCCCCCTCACTGACCTTGGTGGTTCTCATCCATCCTTTGGGGTACTCATTGATCTTGCTTTGAGGGAAAGGCTACACAAGTACTGCTCTCCAATTTTCTAGAGCTATTCCTCTGACACCTTTCCCCAGCATTGAAATCAATGGAGTAGCTGCAGATAAATATGCCTGAAGAAATTTAAAAGGCAGGACTAAAGAGGAGGGCTGCATAATACATTTAAAGAAGCTATTTTTTGCCGTTAAACCTCGAGGTCAAGGAAACAATTATTTGGCATCCTGTGTTTCCCTGCTGTGCTCCTTGGTGGGCAGCATGCAGGAGGAATAAGGTTGGTTTTTTGTCAGCATAGAGCTCAGCAAGTGTTGAACCAAGCTTTGACTAAAATAGCAGCAAGTTATTGATGCCCGAAAGATAGGCTGGAAATAAATCCCCACAGACCGATGTCTGTAGAGCAGGTATTTGTTTATTGCAGCGCTGATGGTGAGGGGGATTTCTCCTCCTAACTCACCCACCTTTGTCAAGTGGTGTGGTATATTTATACAGTAAATATAATGTTGCTATGTCATTGCAACATCATCACATATGCACCAGAACTAATTTGCATAGTACGATCTCATGGTTATTAGATAATTTTTTCTCACTGTGCCTGCGCTCCCCTAATTCGGGGGTCTTTGATGAAGGCTTCTAAAGTCTTCTTCACACTTGAACGTTTCAACTTTGGCTTGGAGTATGCATAGTTATGATGCTCCTTGGTCTTTCTGGTCTTAACCTTTGTTTTGTGGCTAATTGGCTCTGCACTTGCCAATTTCTCATTAGTACTACCCTTATCTATCTCTGAAACTACACACCTGGTGAATCTTTTTCTCTCTTTTGTCTATTCATCATTTAAGCAACTAGTTAACCATGTACTACCCATTACATTGTATAAAAAGTTACTTATATCAGGTTATATANTATCTATCTCTGAAACTACACACTTAGTGAAACTTTTTCTCTTTTTGTCTATTCAGCATTTAAGCAACTAGTTAACCATATACTACCCATTGCATTGCATAAGAAGTTACTTATATCAGGTTATATAGGTATCAAAAGTTAAGTATCAGGTGATATAGGTATAGAAGTTATGATTCAGGCTATATAAGTAGAAGCTATGATTTAGGCTATATAAGTATAGAAAGTTATGCTTCAGGTTATATTGATAAAAAGTCATGATTGGGGTTATATTGATATTAGCTTACATAGATATCTTATAACCTAAGCTATATAAACACTTTGTAACTTCGGCCTAAGTTTTCCACACAGATCCTTTCTCCAGTCTTGGGCCCACATTGGCTTCCTGTAAATGAATGAATTATTCTCTCTCTCCCGTGCCAGGAAGCCATGGCTGTGCACAGGGAGTCAGGTCATGCACGCCTTTTACTCACCTGTGACTGCCAGGATTTGTCCTGCTTCCTTGGGAAATGATCTCTCATTATAAGAATGATGTATTTCCTATGACTCTGCTGGTTTTGGTTGGGGCAGAGTTAATTTTCTTGGCAGTACCTGCTGTGGGGCTGTGTGTGGGGTTGTGCTGAGCAGTGTTGATAGCACAGGGATGTTCTGGCTGTTGTTGAGCAGCTCCCACACAGAGCCGAGGCCTTTTCTGCCCCTCAGCCCAGCGAGGGGGCTGGGGGTGCACAGGGAGAGGGGAGGGGACACAGCCAGGACCCCGGGGATGTCCCACACCACACGGGGCCGTGCTCAGCACAGAGAGCTGGGGGGAGAAGGAGGAAGGGGGAGATGTTTGGAGTGATTAATTTGTCTTCCCAAATCACTGTTACCTGTGATGGAGCCCTGCTGGCCTGGGGATGGCTGAACTCCGGCCTGCCATGGCAAGGGGGGAATGAATTTTGTGTTTTGCTTTGTTTTCATGAGCAGCTTTTCCTGTTAAACTGTCTTTATCTCAACCCAGGACTTTTATCACTGTTACCCCTCTGATGCCTTGAGTGGCTACCTGGAAACAGAGACTAGACAGGAATAAGGGAATGAAGATAGGTATTTATTTGAAAGGCCTTCAAAGGTGCACCCTGGGTAGCCAAAGGCTACATCCAAAAATGGACCCCAAGATGGACCCTGAGTCACGAGTTCCCCACACCTTTATAGGTTGGGTTTGTTTGTATATCAGAATAAATTCACCAATTAAAACTTTAGCTAATGATATAATTTCCCTCAGCTCACTCCCTTTCCAAGATGTTGTTTAACACATTTTTGGGCCCAGGACAGCCTGGGTGTCCTTGGAGAGCAAACCCAGAGAGGCTTTGTTATGACCAGAGAACTGAAGTCAGCAGGCTACAAGAAACTTCAGAGTTACAACTAGGCAATAAAGGATTTGAAAAATGTAAAAGTTAAAACCTGAGGCCTCACCTCCAGTTCTCTCCCCCATCCCAGCATGGGGGGAATGAGCAGGCTGCTGTTTTGGGGCTACAACAGATTCCACAACTCCTCCTCGCTGTGACTTTAGTCCCTGGTAAGGCACAACGAAGCCACCCTGGACACTTAAATTCCAGCAGCAGGGAGTGCCTGGCACACCCTGCAAGCCCATGGCCGTACAGTGTAGCTCACACTCTATTTTAAATCACTGAATACTGACTACAACACTTAAAAATAGGGAGAAAAACATGGGAGTATCATCTTTTTTGTCCTTACAGTGCCTAGTGGTTTTTTGCCCTAATGGTACCCACTTTCAGGTCCTGTCTCTCCTATCCAAATTTTGAGGCATTTAGGCAGGGTTCCCACCACAACAAACTTAATAGATGTGTTGCTAAAGAGCAGCCTGCTTGTCTGCATTTCCCTGTTCTCTCTGGAGTAGTGGTCACTGGTAAATTCCAAATCATTGCTTTTTCTCTCTTTTCATTCTGCCCTCTGTTCCACCTCCTGATGCAGCACAGAGGGCCTGGGACAGGGACCAGTCACAATTCAATCTCCATCCCCTGCTGTTCATACCTTGCCTTTGTGACAGGGAATTCGTAATGGACAAGAGGGAAAGGAAAGGAATTTATCCAGTTGGAGAAAATAAGGGAACAAGACGAATAAGGAAAGCACAGACTGGGGCTTTGACTGTCCTGGCTGTGGGGCATTTGGGAATGTCCTTTCAGAGGAAACCTGTTTCTGAAAGGGGGAAACTGTCCAGGTGTGTGGGGGAAAATACCTCCAGAAGAAGTACTCATTTCATTTGATAAACATTTTATTTTTTAGGAATTTTTGGGGGGGCGGAGGAGGAGGTGTGTTCTGCGTACTCATATGATGGTTTTCAATATCTGCACAGTATGATTTCCAACAGGTGAGGACAACATTCTGGCCATGGCATGCCAGCCAGGCAGTCAGGGACTGACCAAGAAAGGTTCCTGCTGCAGATGCTGGATGTGTCTGTTTGCATTCCTTGGAGGGTCACAGTCAGTCCCTCAGTGACAGTCCTCCAGTCAGAGCTAGAGAATATCTGTAACATATTGCTGAAAATCACTTGTGCTTTAGTAAAAAGTATTTCCTTGGCTCTTTGTCCTTCTGAGACATCCTTCCCCCTTAATTTTGTCTTATTTTTTTTCCTAGATTTGTTGCTTTGCCAATTTTCTGTAAAAAAAAAAAAAAAGAGAAAGAGAAAAAGAAAAAGAAGTTGAAAGCAAAAGCTGTTAGTTTCAGAGTCAGTTTACTGGACAAAAAAATTGTTTGTCCCTGCTCTTTAGGAAGGTTGAATACAACATTCAAGGAACTGAGTGAGAAGGGCATTAAGTGAGCTATGTGGAGGTGATGGGTAGATGGTTTCTCACTTTTCTTTTCTTTTTAAATATTAAAATGCACCTGGAATACAAACATTCCAAAGGAATATCTCAGGAAATGACCTTGGGAAATTTGAGATGGGCACAGGTACATTCAATAATGAATCAAAATTCATGCTCTTATGCTCTTTCTTGGGAATTGAAATGTGAAGGCATCTGTAGGAATAGCAGCTGGAATACAGATAACACTGGTAACTTGTTTAACCAAATGAATGCAGGCATGGAATATGAAGGCATTGGATTTCACAATTTTATAGTTGAAATCATCACATCTTTGCATATGTTTTGTATCTCCTGAGTCACTCCTATTTTTCAAACACACTATGAAATTTAAAATCCTCCAAATATGTGCAAAGTCTGCTTCAGTGTGGGGAAGATGTAGAGAAGAAGGGGAATGAGGAAGAGAGAAGAAAAGGCCTGGGATAACATCCAGAACTATTTGGCTACAGGATTCTCCATCTGCAAAAGGAAGAAAAATGTCTTTCCAAAGTGAATAGCACACAAAATGCTGAATGAAGTGAGCATAAGAGGCTCTCTCAAATTAACAATTATGTGGTGAAAGGAGTCAGATTTTTCTGGGCTGAAATGAGCTGGAATGCTAAAAAAGCCTGTTGCCAAATATCACATCTGGAGAACTGCTGCTGCATATTTTGTGGTGATCTTTACTAAGGCTCCATGGCAAGCTGCCTTCTGGTGTGAAGACTGGGATGCTGCCCCAAAAACTGACTATTAAAAGATTAATTCCAATGCTCACAGTCAGGTTTTGGGGTGCTCTGGGCACTGAAAGCAGGAGAGAAACAGTAGTTGCCCTCATAATCAAAATACAACCCTATTTTATCCTCCAAGACGTGCTGGACACGATGATGCTGAGCAACTGTTTTTCAAGGACTGCAGACTGGGGGTGTTTATGTGCATATTTCCCACCCTAGAAAAGAGTAACAAAATCAAATAGTGAGTATACCCTAAATCACAGATTCTACAGCGAAGCTCATTGCCTTTGAGAGACAGAGGTCAGTCCTAGAGATGCAAAAATCAGAAGCAGCAAGTTATGTTTCTCCTTGGGAAGTGTTACTGCCCCTAATCAGTATCTGCTGCTTTTCTCTGAGGAACAAGAGGCTCATAAAACGAGGCTGTCCACCAGGCTTTCATTCATAAAGCTCTGTACTGCTTTCAGTTGTGTTCAAGATGCTTTCCAACTTCTGGCCCGGGGGTATGGATAAGAAACAATTCCTGCCTTTCTCAGAGCTCGCTTTAGTTTTATTTTAACAACGAAGCTTCAAGCACTGCCACAGCAGCTGCCCTGCTGCCCTGCACCATCTCCAGGGCTGTGCAAGGAAGTGAAGAGGGAAACAGGGAGGAAAAGGAGATTTTTGGAGCAGCTGCCTTGGCGTGGCTCCCCATCAGCTGTGCTTGGCAGCCTTGGGATGGGCTCAGCCACAGACAGCAAGAGCTGGAGAGCAGAGTCTGAGCCAAAACCAGGGGGACAGGTCTCCTTTGCATTGCAGGGTTTGGACAAAGCATCCTTTATCTCAGGAAAGCGCTGGGATGAAGCATGGCCCCCACTAATGGGGCCAGGCAGAGCAAAGGCTGCAGGACTCGTGAGGCTGTGCTTTGGCCAGCTTCCCCTCACAGCTCTGCTGGAACTCGGAGGCCGTGGCAGAACTGCTGTAATTGGTGCACTCCTGAAAATGGAGAGGCTATAAATAGCCAAACAGAGCTTGAAGTGGAGGGCATCTCAGAGTCGGGGTTTTTTTTTTCCCAGTGCTACTTGTGATGAATAGAATACTAATTAGTCTGGAAAAACAATATTATTTGGTCAGAGAGTTCAATAATTGCAGCCTACTGCCTTACTTTTATTTACACCCATCTAAAAGCCTCTTTCTCCCCCTTTTCCCTGATTTCCTGATTTGTGGGTATTGATCAGCTGCCTATTCCAGGTGGAGGAGGTGTCTGTTTTAATTGCCTCAGGTTTGTCTCCTGTGCCCCAAGTGGGTTCTTCCCTTGCCTCTTCCTTTGTTGCTACTCTGATTCTGTGTCTGTGTCTCTGATTCTTGGGGTGATTTTAGTGGTTTATGCTCCCCTCACAGCCAGAGCTATGATGCAAAGCTGTGAGACTTTAAAATATATATATGTTCTGATGTGGGGGGGGTTATTTTTATTTAATCAGCCTCCTGATTTTTATTTCCTGAAAGCATTGTAACATTTTTTTCCAGGCTTTGATCATTCATTTCAGTAAAGTGAAGGTTTGGCCCTGGTTTCTCTCTTTCCCTTTTTTGTGCTCATGGTGCCTCCCACCTGTCATTGATGGACTCTCAAAAGTACATGCTAAGAGCCATGAGGTGCCTCAAACAACTCCCTTGGTGACCCCAGAACTGCTTTGTCTTCTTCTAGCCTGGCTTCCCTTTCCTCTGCCAGCACATTCATCCTGCTACCCACCAATCCCAGTTAATCCTTTTACTCCTGTATTGGAGTAATACAATGAAAGGGCAAAGAAAAATCAATAAGAAGGTCCTCACAACCCATCAGTAAATCAGATGAGAGTCTCAGCAAGGCAGTGAGTAAAGCATTTAACAGACTGTAAGATTCTTCTCCTGAATTAAAAACTAATGAGAAATAATAACTGGAAGACTCTAAATTATCTGTACTTAGGTCTGGCCATAAAAACCAAGATGTGAAGGAGTCTCTTTACAAGGCACTGGGGAGGATGATGGCTTGGGGAGAGAAGTTAAACATCTTCCTGTGATTAAACAACGCCCTCAGCACCAGAGCTGGGACCAGCCCCTCTCTGGGGTTGAAATTTCACCACAGGAGAGAGGGCAGCTCAAAAGCCTGGAGCAAGTCCTGCTTGTTGTGGTCTCAAGGAGGTCCCTTAGCAGATTTCTTCTGTGCTGACAGAAAGTTCAGCCTGTCCCTCCACACCCAAAGCCATGGCTGGGCTGTGGGTAACACAGATCCATGAGAGCTCTGAGCTGGAATCCTCCCAGGGAGTGTTTTTTCTTCATGGAGGTATTTCAGTTATAGGATGGGTGGGATGAGAAAAGGTCAGCTCAGCTCCTTTATTTCTCCCCCTTCCTTCCTCTTTCCCCACTGTCTTTTATTACTCTCTAAAAGGCAGTAATTTCACAAGCTGTGGAGGTCACACAAGTGTCTGGACCTGAAGGAGGAATTGCTTCATTACTGGAGGATGAAAGAAGTGTTAAGGTGCAGGTTCAGCTCCTCTGTCTCCATAGAAAACTGTCTTATTGCCAACTTTGGAGTTTTTTAATAAAATTTAATGACTCATGATACTTGTTGGTAGACATGACCTAATCTCAGTAGTTTATAAACTCACATCCCTTCATGTGCTTTTTTCCCCATACCTCTCCTCACAATAAGGAATCATTCCCAGGAAACACACACACAAATGCATTCCGTGTTCTGCCAAGTCTCTTTTGCCTAAAATGAACTGGACTATGAGCAGATAGTTGGCCTTCAGAGACGACTATCAGGTGTGTTTGGTGGCCTTCTCTCATCCTGTGTGGGACCATGGAGCTCCAGCTCCCTGGAGGGATGTTGTGCTCTCAGCTGGGTGCGATGTGACCACAGCAGGGCCAGCTCTGAGCTGCTGGTGCTGCTCCTCCCGAGCAGAACAACCACATCACCCATGTGGTCCAACCACCCTGAGCCCTTGATGAGTTTCTCAGGGCCTTCTGCATCCCCAGCTGAGTTTGGTCAAGGCCAGCTCAGAAGCTGCATAATTTACAGGGTGTTATTTGCTGCAGTACGCTGACCCGTAAAAAAGCCTGAACTCTTCACAGTTTGCAAACTTGGCTGGAGGAGGAGAAGGGGGAGGCTGACATTATAATTTTGTGTTTATTCAGCCCCCATTGTGGTGGGCTTTGGGTCAGTGGGAGGGTCACTGCTGTGGTGGTGACACGAAGGTGAATAATGGTTACGTGCTCATGCCAGCGTGAGCAGGCTGACACGCAGGCGAGAGGCGACAGATGGTGCACAAAACAAGTTCCTGCTGCTGGAGAGAGGGTAATCTGTTCAAATCTGCAGGGTTTGTCGTCTAAGGGTAAATAATATGTTTTTACCCTGGGGCAATGAGATCTGGCAGGATAGCGAGTGCTGTGCGATCGTGTCTCTGGTGTTAAGTGGGGTTCCTTGGACGTTTAATCCTTTTTATTTTTCAGTGACACAACTCCAGGGAGATTTTCTGACTGAGCAAGCACTCTGACTCCTGTTTAGGATAAAGACCTGTCAACCCATCAGCTCTCCAGCTCTGCTCGTGTCCCTGTCATGCAGCTGCCAGTTTTCCAAGGCTCTGTTGCTGGGAGCACAGACCTTGGGGTACAGCTCTACTCTGTGAGCTGGTTTTCATTAGCAGCCCATTTCAAGGCTAGAGCATGAGCTGTATCCTTGCTTTGCTTGGTTTCCTTCTCGATGTGACTGATTTTGCCCAGTTCTGTGCTGCTAATTAATAAGTAACAGCACAAACCTGTAACAGCTCAGACTGCAGGAGCCAGGCACTGGCAGAAAGCTCCCCAGCCTTTTTCAGATATTGGTGAGCAAACATCCTGTAGCTCTCTCTATTTACTTGAAGATCTTTCCTGACTGTATACAGTGCTCAATGACATCCCTATATGAAAAAAAAAACCCAGCAGCAATAAAAAAGATGGGGCTGAAGCTGATTAATTTAATGAGGGCCACAGCAAGGAGCAGTCATGAATAAAATAACCCCAAATCCTGATTATCAAAGCCAAGAACTGATAAGTTCTGGCTTTTCTATAAAGCTGGAAGTACAAAATTTACATGGCTAGAGGCTCAAAATTAAAATGGGTGGACTTTTAAATTAAGATATTGATGCAATGGACATACCAGAAACTTGGAAAACAAGCTGAGCCATGGGATAGCACAGTCGTAGGCTGCAACTGACAAAGAAATTGCAGATTATGTTGTGCTGCTCTGTGTTTAAAAAAAGCTTGGCATCAAACCAGGTAAATAAGTCATCTGTGGCACACAGGTAATGAAGAATCCCTGTGGTTTGAAATACTGTGCCTAAGAGGGAGGACAGAGGGATGCTCTCAGCCACTGACCGGGCTGGTGACCTTGACTCAGAAATGGCAAGGGCAATGAGAAAGTGGGAAATGGCAGAAAACAAAGGAGATCGGAGGTCTCAGTGATGTCCTGCAGCGTGGGTGAAGGTTATGAGAAAGGATGAGGCAGAGATTATATTTGCAGATGCCATTAAAAAGTGCTTTTTGCAGCACCCAAACAGGGAACACAGCTGGGAAAACCCAGCGCCTGGTTCTGACTGAGCCGTGAGCAGAGAATTGTTGTGGACAAATGTCACCCAAACATTTTTGCAGGGGTGGCCACAGAACACTCAAATGAGGCACGTCTACAAGAAACAAAAAACCCCACAAAGACCCCAGTGCAGAGGTTCAGAAATTACAAAAATGTGCAAATGAGAAAATATTTTAGAGATCAACAGCACAGTTAAAGAAGGTAAAATGCATGCAGGTGTCACAGACGCATTCAATGACATCAGAAGTTCAGAGCAGGGATGTATTTTGTGTTCAAAAAATACTTTCAAAGTTAGGACAGGTAGAAAGCAAAGTAAAAGAAACCACAAGAAAAGAGTTATTTTACAAAATAGAGGGGAAGGTACAAATGACAAAAATAGAAAAGAACACGCTTCTGGGAAAGGAAATGTAAAACCATAAAAAAGCAACGGGTAATGAAAAGGTTCTTGCTAGCAGCACACTAAATGCATATAAGTAATAATAAGAAAATTTTCAAACATGTCAGAAACAGAAGGTCACAGTCAGAAACTCAGTGTAGCTGATAAATGATCAAAGTGTAAAAGAAAGGCAAAGCAATAGCAGGAATGCCAAATGGATTGTTTGTCCTGGTGTTTGTTCCCATTTAGGAGGTCAATGGAGTTGTCATACTGAAAACTTTAATTGGGCAAGTCTGATGAAAGGCCTCAAACTGAAGTGACATTAAAAGCCTTTTTAAAACAAACCACTAAAAGAGATAACAACAGATCAACAGGACCAGATGGCACTCACGCAGGAGCTTCAGAGCAGCTCTGATATGAAATTGCCAAACTATTAACTGTGGTGAATAACCTACTGCTGAAATTGGCTTTGCTTAAATTAGCCTCAAGGTCAGAGGAAATGGGACACGTGATGCCCACCCCTGAAAAGGTCCCCAGAAGAACCCAAAGAACTTCCTACACACAGCCTTGGTTTTCATTTTGAGGGGATTTGTGAGAAGCATTATGAAAATGAAAATTAGTGGGCATATGGAGAAATACAAAATAATGGAGAAGAGTCAGCCCAGCTTAGAAACCACGGCTCATAAATCTGTTGTTAAGGGATTTTTTTGACAATCAGCATGCACGTAGATGAAGTTGATCCAGTAAACTCCATGTACTTTGATTCCTCAAAGCTTCTGGTGAAGTCTCTTCATTGAATAAACTAAGTTTTCATAAGGATGAAGGTTGTCTTGTGAACTAGCAACCAGTTTAAAGACAAGAAACTAAAGGCAGGAAGACCTGTCAGTCTGCAAAATACAACAAGGTCACCACCCAGGGTCACTCAGGGATGTGTGGTGGCCACATGGCAGCTCCATGGACTCATAAGTGACCTGAAAAATTATTGGAGGTGACAAAACTTGCCCAAAACTTTCAGTGATTTGGAGTGATCGAAATTAAAACTAATTGTGAAGAGTTACAGAAAGATCTCACGGTGCTGAATAGCTCGAGAATAAAATAATGGATGACAGTGTTATCGAGTGCAGAGGAGTAGACTTAATTTTAGTGCACATAACTCTACGTGCACAGTGGTGGGCCCTGAAGAATTGCCACTGAAGGAAACGATCTCGGTGTTCAAGAAAGTTTCAGCTAAACCCACAGCAGCTGTCAAAAAGGTAAATGGATAATTAAAAACCAGCAGGAAAGAAATGAGGGAATGAAGTGGGACGTTTTGCCATTCTGCAGACCCACGATGTGCTATCATTTTGAAAGGTTCGTGTTGGGCTGCTCATGGCACTACAGGAAAGATGTCGGGAGAACCAGAAAAATCAGAGAAAAAAGGGGCAAAGCTGGCGAGACTTTTGAAGCAATTGCTGTGTGAGTAGAAATGAAAAAGACAGGCAGAGTTCAGTCTGATAGAGACAGCTGGAGAGAGAAGGCATGACAGGGGATGTGAAATCAAACACACCACGGAGGAAGTGATAAGGAGCCATTTATTGCTCTGCCTGTGCTTGGCAGCTGCTGAATCGCTCAATGCTGCTGCCCCTTCACAGAGTGGGTGAGTTTGTCACCCCTTTGCCCTGAACAAGGGGGAGCAGCCACTCCTGTCCCTGCACTCAGAGCATCCCACCCAGACAAATTTACAGTGTCATTCCCAGCAGGACTGCAAAGGTCTTTTTTTTTCTCTTTATTTTTTTCCCTCTACTTGCAATTCAGTGGTGCTTTAACTGGGGCTGTTGAGCTGTGAAGAGCACTGTGACCACCACAAAGTCACGGTTCAAAGGGTCACCACTGATTTTCCTGCATATTTTCAGTGTGATTTCTGCCCAGCGAGGAGAGAACACAATTTCTAAGGAAAATACTTCATCTGCTTAAAGTATTTCCATTACAATGTTTGCTGGAGATCGTCTCCAGAATAGGAGATCTTTTTGTCAGTAATGTAAAATCCTGTTTAAGCAGAGTGTCTGATGGCATCTGTGGTCATCAGATGCTATCTTGTGTAGTCATGAAATCAGTGTTTCTTTTTTGACAATTTGGGGGTGGGGGGTTCATGCTGCAGTTTTTTTTCCATTCAGTAACATTTCATTTGTGCTGCTTCAACCTCCTGAAATCGATTTCCATAGCTGGAAGGGATGAAGCATTGTTGTGTGAACAAAACAGAGATTTGAGCAACCTGGTCTAGTGGAAGGTGTCCCTGCCCATGGCAGGGGGGTGGGAACGAGATGATTTTTAAGGTCCCGTCTAGCCTAAATCATCCCCTCTCTGTCCTTATTTCTCTTTATTCTGAGAAGTGCCTTACTCATTCAGGACTCTGCTCAGATCAGCACGACTCAGGGGGGGTTGAGACTCTGTTCAGCTCAGGGAGAGGCAGACTTGTGCCATTCAGTGCTGCAAGCACTTAAAAGCCATGTCCAGGTCCAAACTCAGATTTTCAGGCATTGACTGATGCTCACACTTTCCGATTGAGGTGAATCTTGGGCACACAAAGTGCTGTGGGCATGATGAGAGGAGTAAAGAGCAGTCAGAAACAGGTGGGTTCCCGAGACACACTGCAGGTTATCATTTTAACCAAGTTTGGTTTGAATTCTCAAATTTCAGTGCTGGCTCTTAAGAGCTCTATGACTTCAGATGTATCCAGGGTAAAAACTGTGGGAAGCCCAGAATCAAAAGTAAGTCTGACAAAGAGATTTTCCTCCAATAATTGTGGGAGTGTTTGTAACCACACTGATTTTTGGGTTTTGTATGTTTTTCCCTCAGACAAATTATAGAACTTATATTCATATGATAAGAAATTAGCAGAGCTTTATGAATGAGAACTAGAGGACCTTAAATCTAATATGTAAAACATAGAGAATTCTCAATAAAAAGTAGTTGCAGAAAGAAGGGAGAAACAATTCTGTTTCAGATGAGGTTTAGAGCCTTTATTCAGATCTTTATCTAGCCCACATTTTCTTCACAGCAAATATTAACACGATTATAGCAGTACAGAAAAATCTCTTTAGAATGCCCATTGACAACGAGAATCTCCCCAGCTTTGCAAACCTCACACACAGTAAACCCCTGTTTTTCACTACAATTCATTATAAGAGGACTACAGACCAAAGTGACCCTCAGAAGATGCTCTCCTAGGGCTGGCAAAGGTCTGACCTGAGCCTGAGGAAAAAATCTCCATATGTGAGGCAAGAATTAGGGTTTCTTGCAAAAAAAAAGAACAACTAAGAAGGTGCTGTATATGAAGGTGCCATGTATTGACTGGTAAAGTGAGCACAGGAAGAAAATAATTCCTCTGCAACAGGGCAGAAAGGACAGCAGTGGGAAATGATGCTGTGCATGAAGCCAAATCACCCTAGGGATGCAGGGAAGTGTTAGAATAACTTGTGGGGCTTCACAGAGAAGTTCCAAGGAACAAATATCCCCAGGTTTAGACCTGGATGAAGCTAATTCTCTCTATAGCATTTTATAGATTAATGCTACTGAGAACTGTTGCTAACCTGACAGATTAAGATACATGTTGGTAAATGTAGAAGGATCCAGATATTCTGGGAAGTGCAAATCAACCTATTATATCCCACACAGCTACTGAACAAATTAAATGTGTGCACACATTGAAATTTTGATTTGGTAAAAAAAATAAGAATATTATCATACACTAATTTTAGAAATTGACTTTGGATCAAGTGATTTCTTCAAACTAAATGAAAGGAATAACTCGCCTACCAACAATGCTTTTGATTTTAAAGGGCAAAGCTTTATGAAGTTGGCTGTTGTGCTTAAAAGCTTCGTTGCAGGGTGGGCTTTGAAAGTTTTTGCATCTTTTCTTTCATGACCATGGGGAGTTTGGATCTGAGTAAAGAGGGAAGGGTGTTTAGGAAAAGGCTAAGGTCAGCAGGAGAGAGTAACAGCCACATGGCCAAGAGTGAAGCTGAGATAGATTTTCAAAGGCTATTAATAAAGATAGTAAAAAAACCCACACAAACAACAAACCAACCAAACAAAACCCAGAAAAAACCAAATATCAAATACTTTTGGCATCAGGAAAGCAAAGAAGTGGGTCTGTCATATGGTGAGGGCAGGATGGAAATAAATAGAGCCACTTTGTCACCAAAATGATACAAATATTTTGCTTTTGTTCTCAGAAGAACCAGTGAGGTATACAGAGAAGAATAAAGCAGGGTGACTGGTGGGAATGGGAGCAGAAGACTGGCATTTCTCAGACGAAAGCCAGTTAGAAGTTGTGCTTATTTCCAGGAAATGTTGGGAACAGTGGTGTCTGAGGTAGGTGAAGAAATGACACAAACTCTGAACATCCCACCTCAAGGCAAAGGCAAAGCAGAAAGAAATTATCTGACCTTACAGTGCACAGGAGTTGAGATGGTTCAATGCAGCAACGGGCTGGGCTGAAGGGGGAACTGGGATGCTTTTAGAAGTGGTTTTAGAAGGCTGGAAGAATTTCTTCCAAGAGTCTTAGGTTTTGAGAGCATAGTGCTTCAGGAATCCTCTATGCAAGAGCCTGAAAACTTTCATTTTCACATTTGACTTCACATTTGACTATTTTTTTTTCACCAGTTTGAGACAGCTCTGGAGAATAAAGAGCTGTCAGAACAGGGGCCACGCCACAGAGGTCACCACTGATCTGTAAGAGCATTTACAGCGTGAGGATTTATAGTTTGCATTCACATGTTGGTAAATGTGATACCACAGCTTTTTCCTCTTCCAGAAGGGAGGAGAGCAGTCCTAGTGTTTTGCTTACCTGACTGTATCAGGCTGATCCTGCTGGGTCTCAAGGCTCCTGCCTGGTGTCTCTCTCACTGGGTGTTATCCAGCTCAGCAGGATCTTGAAATGGTTCTGCTTTTCCATAATATGCAGCAACACCATATATGATTTGCCTCTGCTCTGTTGTTTGGGGTTTTTTTAAAAATCTAAATTATAAGGCTATTCCCCCTGCCCCACACCAAAGATGTTAATTTTTTAGGTTTTAATTAATTCCCAATGCATTTTAAAGAAGACAAAATTATCTGTAGTGGGGAAAACACTCTGAGGTTATGTAATGAGACTCTCTTAATTTTCCTTTACTTGAACAAAACCCCTTATCTTCTCTACAGAGAAGATAATTTTACAAAAAATAGTGACTTCCCTGAGGTGCCAGTTTGACTGATAACAGATGAAACCCTGCTGGTATAAGGGGAAGTTTCCTGTGATGGTGATGAGAGCTGGGGCAGCCAAGTACTCATTTTCACCAGAGAATTGTGTGGCTTGCTCAGATTCTTTCAGAGCAATATTCTGATAGTCTTAATGTTCCAACTGTGCAATGGCCAAATTGTAAATCAGTGGTTTCAGACCAGGTCACTGGTGGGTGTTAAAAGGTGCTGAGATTTAATGGGTTTGGTTTATTTAAAGTAAAATAAAACAAGCACACACCAATGTATTTTAGTAAGTGGAAAAACAATCAGTGGGGAAAAGGGAAATAGGTGCATTTTAATTTTGCTGGAAATGAAAGATCCTGCCCAGGTGCTTGTTTGGTTTTTTGTTGTTCGGTTGGGTTTTTTGTCTTCTCAGAAGGTGAAGAAGCCTTTTAATTAAAAAATATTGAGCAACACCTATGTGAATCTCCAGTGAGAGAAAACTGATTTGGGTTGCAAATTAACGTGGGATATTCTGTTGCTCTGTGTAGCACAGGGAGAGGAGGGAGGCAGAGCATGTTTGGGTTCTGGATCTTTAAAGTCACTGATCCTCTGCCATACAGATTTTCCTGCAGATCAGCTGTGATTTCTACAATAGCAAAGCTACCAACAACTCAGCTGCAGAAAACATTCTGTCCAGACTTCTCCCATTCTCCCATTTAGCATCCAAATGTTGCTTGGCTGTTAAAAAAAAAAAAAAAAAAAAAAAAAAAAAGAAAGAAACAAAAAACAACCCCTCAGACACAGAAGATGTGTCTCTCATTGTATCAGCAAGCCCACATCGTGTCTCTGATATTTTGAACAAGCAACTTCCTCTTGTGTGGGTTTGCTACCACATGGTGTAAAACAGTTGCAAGAAATAATATATCTGTGCTATTATTCCAGAAATGTGAGTGCTGAAAGGATGATTCTCTCTTTTGTGGCTCAGAGAAGTTCTCACCTTCTAAAAATTATTGGAGAAGTACAAAGATTTTTTTTTCCTTCCATGCTACATGAATAATATGTGAGGGAAAAAGATCTCAGTTTAGCCAGAAGCATAAGAGCTACCACAGATGAGTGCTTGGTCCAGAGTTATAATAGGGATTATGGGGACTCAGGAACTTTATTGTGTAGCTGAAATATTCCATAATTTACACAAGTTCAGATAAAAGGAAGTAGAAGAGCCTTCAGTTTGCAGAAGCATTCTTGGCCAAGTTGAGCCCTGTCTGTAGCCTGTTTTTAATAATACATACCAATATTTATTACTGAAGTAGAAATATTGATATTATCACACATACATATAAGTATTTGAGATGAAATGTGAAAGTTGCCATTTTTTTCAGGGAGGCCCATCACAGCTGTGATAGAAATACTCTTCTTCTGAGCAGAAACAGGAATTTTCAAGGCCAGAACTTGTTTCTACAAAGCCCCTGGCAAGTAAAGCCATAAACCATTTCTTGCTGACTACTGTGAACCATAAGTTTGCACTTACACAACCTTTCCCTTAACCAGGCTGCTCACATTTCTGCAATCTTATGCTGGTTGCAGACCAAACAGCAGCTGAATTATTTGTCTCTTCTTACCAAAGGGGTGGCAGATGGGTTGGATTCTACACAATCACAAAGCAAATCTGGGAAAAAGGTGGGATCAAATCAGGAGGCTTTTTCCCTGCTCCCAGTATTTTTATTTTATTGAAGCTGCAGCATAAATATAAAGCTTAACATCCCCCAGCAGGCACACAAATAAGGATTTGTGCAGGTGATTTTCTGCCTGGACTCTGGCTCAGCTCCTCACTGTATTACTCCACTGGGCAGCAAGAAGAGCCCCCAGCTTAGGTTTACACATAGAGCAGGAAACTGCAAGGTCCCAAACTAGTCATGGAAGTCTTCAAGAGGACAGGGAGGGATAGGGAGATGGCACAGTTGTATCAAAAAGAGGAGAAAGAGGGTTAATTCTGGATCATCCAAAGGCAGGAGGGAAGAGGGGAAGGGCCATGAAGAACCCAGGGAGCTGTGGGTCACTCTGGTGGGCAGCAGGGCACAGCACAGTGAATTTTGACAGTTCTGAGCTCTGCTAAATACCTTTGCCCAGCTCCAGCTATGCCTTGACTCTGCTTTAACTCCTTCATGGTAAAAGCCCTTTCATGCCTTGCATTCAAACACGGGAAGATGCCCAGCAAGATGGAAGTTGTGTCTCTAATGGCTCTGAATTTCAGCTTCCTGAAGAACAGAGAAGAGCCACTGAATCTATGATTGCTCTGTACCTATTAGTGGAGAAAAATGACTAATAACCAAATAAAATGGGGTTCATGTTTTATATGAATGGGATATCGGAAATGACATTAAGCTTTAGTAAGAATCAGATCAAAACAGAGTAGGCATGAACATCAGAAGGGACTCTGCAGAAGTGCTTGTTTTGAAGACAATAAAAGAAGGTTTCAGAGGGATTTGACAGGTCACAGCCCGATGCTTCTGTCATCTTGATGGAATTCTGGCTTCTTGCTGCTCCGTTTTTTTGCTGCTGTCACCAGATGAAAGCAGGAATGGGAAGTGCTTGGGAGAAAAGGATCACTCACCTCATTGCTGTGGCACTTCCTAAACATGGTGGTCTATGGCAGAACAAGGGACACAGCTCACCCATTCCAGTGAAGCAGCAGGAGGAGGAGGAAGAGAAGACCTGGAAGATGAGAGAGATGGATTTGGAAAGCCTCCAACTGTTAAACCCTTCCCACCTCTTCAGCTACTTCAGATAAAGGTAAGTGCTAATAAAAAAATAATCAGCTGGTAAGTGCAATCCTTTTAGGAGCACATAAAACTATGAGTGAGGGGGCAAGCTGTGAACAGATCGTGTCTCAGAGCTATGAACCTTTTTATTTGTTTGTCTCTATGCTTTCGTGTGCAGGAAACCAGAGCAGCAGAGCCCAAATCGATGTCTGAGGCAGGTATCAGGGATTTTTGCACTGCAGATTTTGCCCTCTGCACTCCCAGCCTGTTACAGTCATGCACAGGGAGGCAGAGGTGTCAGCTCAAGCAGTTTGGCCAAGGACCTCTCGTGTGTTAGGTGAAGAATAAGAGACACAGGCAGCTCCTCTTCATTGGTGATGGCCAGTTGGGTTTGGATGGGCCTTTAACACCTTTTAGAAGCCAGCAATTATGGTATGACCCATTTGCCTCAGAGTTTTCCTCATTCCATCGTTCATGACTGTTAGCAAAACCTGCTGTGCCTTGTCTGTGCTTCCACATTTGGGGACTCTTAGAGGTACATGTAATGCTGTTGCCTCCGTGTAGAGGTTTGAAGACAAACCAGTAAGAGACTCCAAGTCAGAAATACAATTTATTAGGAAGAGAGAGACAGAAAAGTAAAAGTAGATGCAATAGTACAAAAAAACCACTGACAAAGTCAGAATACAGCCTGACGCCCTGTTGGTCAGGGTGTTGGTAGCAGTCCCAATGAAGTCCTGTTGGAAGCGGGTATCCTGGGTCTGGTCGCAGAAGGTCCAGTGGTGGCTGTGTAGCTCTCATCCTCTGGGAATCCAGTGGAAAAGGCTGCCTGTGGTGTTTGAAATCTCAGCTTATATCCAGGATGGAATGCTGGGTTCCTCCCTCTGGGCGGAGCAGCTCACAATGGGATGATGTAATTTTGTCAGTCGTGTGGGGAGGCCTTGATGGGCCATTAACAGAAGATCGTCCGGAGTGGGTTATCTGAGAGTTATGTGGCAAAACATTGATGAGCTCATTAACAGAAGACAGTCTGGAGGGAGGAGGCAAGGAACACCACCCAGCTGGTTTCAGCAGCTGATGTAGATGCTGATAGAATACACTGCAACCCAGGACACTCCTCCTGTGGGATCTGCTGTTGAGGAACCATCCCAGCTGTGCTTCTATCTGAGCACAGACCTTCTGGTCTTGGCATAAACACCTTCATTAGTGTATCACAGCCTGTTGGACCTTGGCTACCGGCAGAGGCTGCTCTTGTAACCCTTGTTTTGCTGGGTTTTTTTCTGGTGATTTCAAAACCACATTTCCATTCATGCTTTGTTCCAACCAGACTTATTTCTGTTACAAACCTCCATGTAGGAATAACTTCCCCTTGGTGGCAGACATGCTGCATATATTTGTTTTCCTTACCACTTCCCAGAAGATGTTTTAAGATGTCCCTGGGCTTCTTGTATTTTGTGTGGGTTTTTTTGGTTTTGTGTTTTTGTTGGCTGGTTGGTTTTGTTTGTTTTGTTGATTCATTGGTTGATTTTTTTCCCCTGGTCAAGGGTAATCACCTCAGTTTCATGCAGTGATTGCAGTGGCTCTGCAAGCCAAGCCCTCTCAGCCTTTCTGCAGACTCTGTGAGGTGAGTTTGCTCGTGCTCTGAGCTGTAGTGCTGAGCCTGAGGTCAAGCTCAGTCTCTCAGTTAGGATTATTATCTCAGACACAGCACAATGCTGACAAAGGCTCTGCAGTTTGTCTGCCTTTGTGCACAAAACCCTTGGTGGAAAATTTCTTTGAAAATGGGCAGTAATAAGGAAAGGTGCAGGGTTTGCAATAGGACAGCTGTACTGAGGGATTCCTGTATCTTTTCAGGGCCTGAGATGTGTAATTGTGCCCTTGCCTTTGTCTGGGAGGGCTTTGCTGTGGTTGTACGTGGAGGGGGCAGATGGGCTCTGCCACTGCTTCTGCTCACAGCTGCTTTGCCCCCTGCCTCTCACAGCTCAGGGGCTGCAGCTGTGAAGGAACTTAATTTCCCCTTCTTTTTTGGAGGAAGTGACCTGTGCCAGTATTAGGCTGGTGTTTACCTCTCTGAGCTCTGAATTCAGGGCATATCAGATAAATTACTTCTTAGCAGTGGTGCTGGTTTAAGCATTACTGCCATGAACTCTAATGCTCCCATGCCTACCCCCATTTTGCCTTTTTTTTTATGCCTTTTTTTTTTTTCCCTGCAGTCAGATCAGCTTCCAGTTTCTGTCTCTCATGAAGCTGTGAGGACACTTGAGTCAGCCCTGCCTGAGGGGCTGTTACAAAGGGACAGACATCACGTCGAGGGCAGCTTGTGCAACCATAGCCTCAGAGGTCTGGCAGTTTTGGTATGGACACTGCAGCTGCAAAACAAAGAGGAGAGCAAAAGAGGCAAAAGAAAGCCAGAGATATTTGCTACGTGATGTCCCACAGGCTTGGGACTTGGTGTTGCCCAGTTGTCCCCCCATAACTGCAAAACCCTACTGCTTTCTCC
The DNA here is from genome assembly GCA_013397915.1 of Daphoenositta chrysoptera. NCBI lineage: Eukaryota > Metazoa > Chordata > Aves > Passeriformes > Daphoenositta > Daphoenositta chrysoptera. The sequence continues at coordinate 113,835 of VZRO01002963.1, forward strand.
ACAGGTCTCCCACAGACCATGAGATCACACTTTTCTATCGATTTCCCCCTCAAAACCAACCAGTTTCACCCAAATCTGAGAGGTGAGTTGAAGGCACAGAGACAGTGAAGTTCCTGTGTGTGTCCTCCTCTGGGAAAGACTTCAGCCTGTGCTGGCAATCACTGGGTCTGTTTGACCTGTGGGAGGGTCAGTCTGTGGTCAGATGTCCAAAAAATCAGCACATCTGTGGTTTGGGACTGGCCACAACAAAAACTGTCCCCCAGTACATGGGAAGAGGTTGGAGGTAGGATGTGCACATCCATGGGATGCAATAGTGAGGAGATGTGAGGGGTGCTGGAGAAATCAGAGAAAAAGGGTGAATTGCAGGAGACAAAGGAAGGTAGAAGGGGATATGAGATGTGGGCTGCAAGGCCATAGAAAACTGAGCTTCCTCAGCTCTGCTTCTCTCAGAGCAGTGTTTATTTTCCTTAATGTCAGCTCGGGGAACTGCAGCCATGCAGCCTGTGCCTCATCAAGGATGATGACTCAGAGGCAAATTAAAATGGAGGTGTTTGGTCTCTAGCATTGCCAAGGTTTGTCCACATGTGCGGAGGCACCATCCCAGCTCTTGCAGAGTAGTGCTTGTCTTGCTTGCAGTGGGATGGCAGATTTGGAGCTAGAAACAGGTTCCTGAATTTTCATCTTTCTTAGGACACTTTGCTACTTTAGGAAAAAGAGATTGACTTGTCAGGGCTTGTGCAGGACAGTGTGAATATAGAACCACCACTGACACAGCTTCATAAGAAGGGAGTGATGAGAGTCTGGCATCTGTTGGAGTGCACAAATTATATTAAAGAGAGCAGCCTTAGAGCAGCCTTCTAAGGGCCTTACAAGAAAGCTGGAGAGGGATTTTTCACAAGGACACGGAGTGATAGAACAAGTGGGAAAGAGGGAAGCTTAGGTTAGATATTAGGAAGAAATTCTTTGCTGTGAGGGTGGTGAGGTTGCCACAGGTTGCCCAGGGAAGTTGTGGACAGGTCATTTTTGCAAAGACTGAGTGTCACTGTGGGTTGTTACCCAGCCTCCAACATTTCCTGTTGATAGCTGTTTTCTTCAACGAGTTATTTATTCACTATTACAATTAACTAGTACAAATTAAAGCTGCAGTTTTGACAATGAGTGACCTGCTGAGAGTTAGAGTCAAGTTTTTTGCAGTATAAAGTTTCTTGCAGCCACCAGGATGCACAGAGGGAAATATTACAAATGTATAGAACATGATACATTGCCTGCACAGATTAACTGGTCTCCAGGTATCAAAAATATTTACATTTCTTATCGCCACTGTTGTGTTTTTATGACATCCTGCTCAATCTTTATAGCCTTATAGCAATTACTGCCACTGCTTTAGAGTTGAGGCTAATGAAATTCTTGTGGTGGCTTCCACCACACATAACTCACCACAAAATTAAGCTGGACATTTATGGGGTTATACAATCAGTGCTGTAAATAAGCAGAACTTGGAATGTGCACGTGTATTTTGCCAAACTAGGTGAACTAACTCATTAGAAAAAGAAAAAAAGCAGTTAACCAGTCAGAGAAATTACTGGAAGGCAAAATGATTTCGATGCAAAACAGGCAAAATGTAGAAATATAATCTTACTAATTAGAGCTGCAGTCCTTGCAGTTCTAGTTTCTTACTCAAATTTGGGAATATCTGCCACCAGAAAGTCATCATCACAGGTATGCAAAAGACCAACATATCCTGACATCCATCAGTTTTGCAGTTTGATAACTTTGGTGCCCTCTGGAGTCCTCTGATTTCAACAGTATTTCAGTCTCTCTTGGCAGGAGGATGGTCTGTGCTGCCTTCTTGGGGTATTTTATTTATAGTCTTAGTGCAAGATCTTCTTTCTGAATTAACAAATTCATGTATGGTTTTTACTCTCATTATATATTACAAAACCTCCTTCTCAACACAGCAGTGTGATAGTAGGGGGAGGCTCATTTCCTGGACATCAGAGATAAGGCACCAGATGGACTTGTGGGAAGAGTCCACTGTTTTTAGGAGCAGGTCCATGTGCAGGCTAAACAAAACTGAGACTTGTGACCTTCAAGCATGAAACCAAAATTCAAGCCAAGGTTTGTTTAGATTTGGGTTGAGTGGTATCTCTGGAAAAGAGGAGACACCAACAATATCCCACCACTGGATTGTTTCCCTTCACTCAGCCCCACAAAGGCATTGGAGAGTTGTTATTGACTTCTGTAAGGCTATGGCTGCACCTGGAAAATTTATCCAAATCATAAGCTCCCTGCAGTAAATAGTAATACTAAATAAAAATAAATGTTCTCTGCCCTTTTTAGCCTGTGTATTTCAAAACTACTTTGCAAAGGAGGGAAATAATATGCAACTATAGCAAATCGAAGGAAAAAAAATTCCACAACAGTGAAATTTTTCAGATACATTTTTCCTTTCCTCTTGTGACCACATTTGAAAAGCAAAGCAGGGAAACTCTCTGAAGAGTCTTGAATAAAAGCCAGTTTTAAAGCAGAATTCTCCATATGGATCTACTGGGTTGTAGGCAGTGCAACCCATAATACCCTCAGAAGAAATGTCAGAGTAACCCCTTCATAGCTATTTAGCCCTTCCAATTAAACCCTCTGCAAGACTATGCATAAGCAACCTTATGCCAGGCATGTTAAACTCTAATGTGTGACTCTGCAATCCAACAACAGGCTTACATGAATATTATGAAATTATTATTTACATTGCAGTAATTCCCAGGTACTCCAGTTGAGAGCAGAGCCCCCATAGTGCTGCTCAATTGTAGATTGAAGTTCAATTTAGGCCCTGGAGAGCAGATTTCTGAAGCTAAAAAGAGAGTCCCTGCTGCTGTACAGAAGGAAGTTTAATTGCCTTCTGCTTGGGTGTGCTGCATTGTCCCCGCTGAGGGTGCAGCCCAGAGGAGCTGGGACAGAACAGGGAAAAATGCCAAGGCTGCTTCTGTGCACATGATGCCTTAGGTTTTAACTCATATTTTTCAAGTCTTGTGTTGCTCGGTGTGTAATTCTGAAGTTTCTTGTAGCCTGCTCACTTCAGCTCTCTGGACATAACAAAACCTCTCTGGGCCTGCTCTCCAAGGACACCCAGGCTGTGCAGGCCCAAAGCCTCTAAAGGAGGAGCAAGCTGAGGGAAATTACATCATTAGCTAAAACTTTAATTGGTGAATTTATGCTGATATGCAAATGAACCAAACCTATAAAGGTGTGAAGAACCTGTGACTTGTGGTCCATCTTGGGGTCCATTTTGGATGTAGCCTTTGGCTCCCAGGGTGCACCTTTGCAGGCCTTTCAAATAAATACCGACCTTTATTCCCTTATCCCTGTCCAGTCTCTGTTTCTAGGTAGCCACTCAAGACATCACACAAGCCATGTGCATTTCCCCACCCTCTTTAATATGCCCCAGCAATCTCATCCCACATCACCCACCCATTCCTCCGTGTCCTCTCTGAACCTCCCCTCTGGGGGTTTGGACTGGTTGACCTTTAAAGGTCCCTTCCAACCCAAACATTCTGAGATTCTGCAGCTGCCCCACGTGTGTTCATGGGTTACCCTCTCTTTATCCAGCAGCTCCCAAATGCAAGCTCTCCTACCAAGGCCTCCTCCAAAAATGACTCTGTGCCTTGCCCACAGTGGGAACCCTCTCCAGCTGATCCCTTTCCCACCAGAGCTCTTTCCAGCCGGGATTTTCTGGCATAATAATTTTCTTTCCCATATCCCTGGGAGAGAATGGCTCATACCCTAACAGCAGCATGTCCTAAGGGCTCAGCATCCAAGAGACAGGGCTGGTGCCTGGGGCAAGATTTGGGGCAGTGAGCAGGGAGGAACTTGCCCTCATCAGCATGGATAGCTGCAAATCATCTATTGTGCTGAATGAAAAGCAAATACCATGAAGGTATTGCTCAACAGGCTCTCACCCTGGGATTTACAGGATTTTTAATTGAGACAGAAAAAGGGGAGTTTGACTTCACTTTTTTCCCCCCTCTCAAATTCCAGAGAGCTCAGACATGATTGCTTACCCAAGCAGTAACCCCACTGTTTAAATGACAAGTTAAAGCTCCAGGGTTCAGCAGTCAGGGCTGCTTAGAAGTACCACAGTGCTTGATTTTGATTCATGTGAGCTTTGCAAATGGAACTGGTAAAAAATGTCTTATTCCCTCTTCTCTCCTTGGCTGTTGATGTGTAATGCTGTAAGCTGACTGGTTTGATGCAATCCTGGGAGATGAGAAAAAAAGATATGTTAGAAAATATCCCAAAATACATCAAAATGCACTAGGGTAGAAAATGAGCTTCGGTTTGATACAATGGATGGAAATGTTCCTTCTCAAAATCTGGCTGTGATCACATTTTTGTCTGAATTTGTAAAAAGTGCATAATTTTTATCTTCCTAGGTGACACAACAGCAGTTTCACTACTGTCCCAGCAAAATCCTAGCTATGCTTTTGGCACGGCTGCTGCCTGCTGTGGCTCACACGAGAGCTGTTCCACCAGTGTTCTTCAGTATCAAAGTTAAAAATAATTCTCTCTAAAGAGAAAAAGATGTTGTCACATAGGAATAGATTTAATTAAGCAATGGGGATTTATTTTGTTTTGTTTCCACTTTTTTTTTCTTTTTGTTTTACTTTAGGAGATTTGCTTGGAGAAACATTTTCTTCTTTTGTACACAACTTTCCTGGGGGCAAATTACTACATTTCATTTGATTTTAAACCTCCTACACAATCAATAATGCCTCAAGTCTGGAAGCAAATCTCATGGAGAGTGACTTTAATCTGAGATTTCAGATCGGCATCACTAAAATTCAGATGTGAAATCCTTTTCCCAAAAAAAAAAAACCCTGAACAAAAGCAGTTTGCTTTTGACCTAAACCATGCTAAGAAGGCTATTTAGGTTAGTTAGAAGTGGCTAAACTCTGCTGCTGTTCTGAAAAGCTGCAAAAATAAAATGTGGAAATAACCCAAGGAATTCTCTCCTTGTCTTGGTAGTCTATTTTTATATGTGGACACATAATTCATATCCCAGTGATGGTCACTCACATTTGCCCAAACCCTTGGGCTCCAGACTCTGTAGCAAAGTTCCTCTACTGGCCTTGGAGGGAGATGGAGAATAGGGGCAGAAATGTTCTTTTATTGGATCTCTGCCCCGATTTTTTAAAAATTTAGGCAGATCCCAGAGAGGTTCTCACTGTGACTTTGCAGTGCTATTGGTCCATCTCACACTGTGGCTGCATCATCCATAAGAGGCCAGAGATGTGTTCACTTATACCAGGACTGGATTAAGCTACTCTCTGCTGAAACTCTTCTTTTTCTAAACCACCAGATGTGGAGCTTTTAAAATTCTCTTCACCCTTTGTCCAATTCCATCAAAATTCTCTTAGTGCTCACATTATGGTCTGTTTAGCCCAGACTGTCAATTCGTGACTGGTGGAAATCTGGAAGCAATTCTTGCTTAGTGTAAAGTGCCAGGCCTAAATCCAAGATTTGATGGATGTGACAGTTAATTTCAACTGCAGATATTTCCTTTTTTCTTTTGAATAATTTCAGTTTCTTTCTGTTTAGATGTACTTGAGAAAAATCTCTCCAGAACATTGTCATTTCACTGGTGCTGCTCTGCATGGCTCTGGGCCTTTTTCTCACACACATTTGTGATTTCAAAGTGAGGATTCCATGAGGATGCCATGCTAGGGGGACTACCAATATTTTGACAAGCAGTTCCCACCAAAATTTACTCCTTTAACTTGTGATACACCCTGCTAAGCACCTTGAAAAGATGGGTTTGCACAAAAGAAGGATTTGCAGATTATAAATCACATGGAGTTTTGATTATGTAGGGTGAACATCTCTACACCACCTTCCCAAAAATCTTGTTAAAACCACGTATTTTAGGGGGAAAAAAGACCCCAACAAAACAACAAACAAATGTAACTTTTGTTTTTTTAGTTTTAAGTTTATCAGAAGTAGGAAATCCACCATAACCATTGCTACAGCTTTCCAATGGATTCAAGAAATGGGAAATTCAGCATTAGTACAGCTTGGTAATAGTTATCTATCCTGATGTTTCAGACTTTGCATGTAATTTTTAGTTTGAGTTCATACCTTCACCTAGACAATTGGACTTTTTTGTTTGGTAGGTGGAAGAGCCCTCACTAATCAGATTTCTGCTCCTCTGCAGATAGATATTTACAACCTATCACATAATTATCACTCTCTCCTTATTAAGTTAACAGGCTGAGCTACTTAAGAAATCTCAAATCACATTTATTACCCAGTCATCAGGTGCTGATTTATAGAAAACAAGACGTTCTTCCTGTCATGTCTTTGGTGCTTTGGTCAAATTTCTCTTCAGACATGAACTTTTGCTAAACCAATGCTTATTTGGTGGTTCTTCTTTGCCATTAGCTGTTACCACGTTGCCCTCCTGAACAATTCAGTCAGGTTTATTTCCTCTGGGGACAGGTTCTCCTTCAGCTGCAACAAAGCCACTCTGACTGCCCAGGTTTCTGTCTACATGCAAGTTGGAGCACCAAACTGAACCCCTCACTTGCTAGGTGTGCATGGCTTCCAGAGCTTGCAGCTGTCTGTACTCCTGTTCCTAATTCAGAAATTATTTTCATTCGGTAGCCTCCAAATTCCTCAAAAGTCCTGAAATTTTGGAGGTGTCACGTGAGGCTGATGTTGGTGCACACCACTGCAGCCGAGTGGCTTTGGAAGGTTGTGTGATCTGACTGACACCACGAGGCTCAGCCCCAGCAGAGGGAGAGCAGGATTTCTGTGGTCCCTGTGTTTGTCTGGGGAAGGATATTGGCTTCCTTACTCACAGAGTGAACTTTGCAACACCAGTCACCTCTCCTGGGTGGTCAGAGTGCTGGTTTGAAAGGAGATGTCACTGTCTCAAGGTTTCCTTATTGCAGTCATCAACAGTTTTATCCCATACCATCTTCCCCTCTTTTTGAGCAAGTGGCTCATCAGTTATTATTTGCTTCCTAATAAAGACTTGTGGCTGTGCAGAATTCCCCAGACCACCTTCCCTCAGCATGTGGGCCTCTGGTCACCCCCACAACACAAAACACCACCTTGTCCCCTTGGCTGCCAGGGCCACTTCCCTGCCCTCCTCTCTTTGTGATTCATTCCTCTGCACCTTGAATTTGGGGGGACATTGATGCTTAGAAAGCATCCTCTGCCCTTCAATTTAATGTGGAGTTTTTATTGATTTTTACTAGTGGGTGAATTTAGGGAAATGGCAACAAAACTGCCATATACCATGTGGATTTACTCTAAATATTTTTGCATATATTCTGACACATTATAGGATACAACACTACCATGCAAAGTGCTTAGTGTAGGCAAAATGGAGAAGAAAGAAAGGGAGAAGGGGGAAAAATTTCTGTGGAGAGAGCTGTACTGGAGAGCTCCTTGGAGCTGCCTCCTGCTCAGCCTGTGCTGTGTCATGGCAAGGCAGAGATTAGAGCTGCCACTGCTTGACACAGCTGCACAACCCCAGCCAAATCAGAGCCCTGATTGCATCAGTTTCACTTAATTCCATTTCTTGATTTAGGGGAAGAGGAAGCAACACGAACATGACATTCCCTTCCTCTCTCTGACAAGGCAATTACACTGAATTAAGCTTTCTTAAGACCCGTCTTAATTGTTTTCTGGCTCTGTCGCAGGGTTTTGGTTGGTTGGTTTTGTGTTTTATTTCTGGGGAGAAGCTGCCCTTAAACCCTTGACTTAAAGAATTCAGACTACTTTGAACAGCAGATTTTGCAAGCAGCAGCTGTAAAATGTAATGCTGCAAAGGCAACAGTTAAATGTGTCTATCTATTATAACCATAAATGCTTATGATCTCAAGACAGTGAGGGTAAGAAACCTTTAATTCAAGCTTGCAGGAATTTCCCTTTATCTTGGCAACATTAAAAAGCATAACTTAAGGAAAACTCCTCTCTTCTGTCATCTGATGGTGATGGCCCTAAACTCCCTACACAGGTACAACACTTGATAGCCCAGCATTGCTGGTGAAGCTTTGAAAACCTATTAAAAACCCAAACCCAAGCCACCCAAGCTGCACCTCCTAATCACAGTCAACACCAAGGAGCTAGTTTGAGTAAAAACCAGCTAAAGGAAGGTAAAAAACCCCCTTCATGCAGACATCCATGGTTAGAATGTCTGTTATCCTCCCTTCCCAAAAAACAAGGGCTGTCTGTATGGACTGGAGATGGGGCCAGGGCTGTGGGCACGGCTTGGTGAGAGAAGCCAGCTAGAAATGAAGGGCAGGGTGGGTTCAGGACACTGAACATCCTTGAGTGAATTTAGGATTGCCTTTCCATTTAACTAGTGAGGCTGCCCCACTGGGGAGACGTGGGAGGATTTACTTAGAAGCCACTCAAAAGGCACAGGAGGCACTTTTTCAGGCACAGATGCCTCACTGTGCTTTACAATCAAATAATTAACACCCACTAAAACCTAGAAAGACTGTTTACCTACCTCTAACCAAGTTCAGAGGTAGGTAAATAAACACTGAGATGTTGGTGTGCATCAGTCGCTGATTTAATGATTGCTACCACAGCAGAACCCAGGAGTCCTGAGCAATTAAAACCAAGGAAAAATTACAGAAAGCAGAGTAAATTTATTTTATAATCTCTAAGGAGCAACAGAAAACATCCCCTTTGTTAAATATGTCTTAAATTTAAAGCAAGGCAAATAATCCATACTTATAACAGCCTACCTTGGGATCTTTTTGCCTTCTTGTTTCTCCCTCTTGGCATAATTTGAGCTGATCTCATGCCTTCTAATGAGCTGTCTCCCAGTTGGAAATGGCAACTTTTATAGCTTTTCCCAAAACCCCATGTTCAGACTGTCTTATGAAACACTCTAATCATCAGTACTTGTTCTGTGAGCTGTGTGGTGGATGGAATATATTGTAAGGAGGCAATATCTTGTTGATTGGAAAAAAAGAAAATCAAGATATGAATTTCTGCTCTCTTCCTTTCTCATACTTTTAGTTAGTCCTATGACTGGAATGCTGGTCTGTACACTCCAGCAACAAGTGCAGGCTGATCTGTGACATTAGGTGGGGTTTTTTTTGTTTTGTTTCAGGTTCCAAACCAGGAGGATTTGCCTCTTTGTGTTTTGTTGCCATTTAAATACATTTTTTTCTCTGTTGAACCATAACTGGGCAGCTGCAAGCCAGGCAAAATGTACCTGCATATTTTCAGGGCTGTGTATGTGCCTGTATCCCATATTGACATTTCAACAGCTAGAGTTTTAAAGGCTTTGCTGTGAGGAATATTCCCATGTCAAATTCTGTGTGAGGAAAAAAAAAGCCCTTTCTTATAGCCAAAAGTTTTTCATGGATTGGAAATTGTAGTGCCCAAGAATTCTAATTTTGAATCCATAGTCACTTCAATCATGATTTAATGCATAGTTGGATATTCACTGATTTATATAATCAATCTCAACCTTTTTTTTTTTTTTTGGCCCTTCATCCTTTTGCTATTTTCATTTGGAGAAGTTGGTTATTATTGCATTAAAGCCATTAAAACAGGTTGCTTTGCAATCATATATAATTTTACACTGTCAGATTTTTTTCTTGCAAACAAGGTCTGTGTATATACTTACTAAATTAATTACCTGCTCTAACATACATTTATCCAAATGCTTAATTTTTGCATTCCTAATGTGCTGAGTGATAAAATGACAGTAAAAAAAGGAAATTTAATTTGATATGAATTCGTGCCAAGCACTTTTGATAAAGAATGAAACTGAAAAATATGTGGGAAGTCAATATTTCATATCTGTTATTTATTTGCCTAGAACCTGCTCTGGTACCTGTCTGCATTTAAATTATTAGACAAACAAATCATTATTCACTCCTTTCCTCTAATTTAAAAGCTTCAGGAAGTATTTTTCAGATATTCTGGTTGCTCAAGTAATTGGACTTTTTCATATTTTTAGGATTTGCCAACACTTTATTCAATCACTGGGTAAGAACATCTTTCAACTACACTTGTTCTAGTACTGAACAGCTGCTGATTTTAATATTTTGCAGGTATTCACTGTTTTTACCTGTTTCATGTTTTGATGATATGGAATTCTGTTGAGATGACAATACATCTGCAGCAAAGCCATGGCACACTGCTTCTTTCACTCCTTAAGGATCATGCAGCCAGTGAGACAAGTTTGGAAATTTCAGCTCTCGGTATCATTGAAGGCAGCAAATTCTAAACATGCTTTGTTGGAGATGTCTATATTTTTAGGCTTGTTTTAGATATAACCACCTTCTCTTTGTAGCAGTCTATCAGTTAGTAATTAATGTATTTATGGCAACCTCCTCCCATCAGTGACAAACGTTATTTGGTGCAAAAATGCTTAAACTTCTCATAGTTATAGTTGGAAGATAAAGTTGCATTACAAGTACCAATATTCATTGCTTAAATGCACCACGAACAAATGGGATATTACTCCTTCTTGATGAACGCCCATAATATGCCATGATACAAGATGCATAATTCAAGCAATATTGTCATTTTTCTTCTCCTCCAAACTGTAATTGAAAATAAATAGTGCACACACCATGCAGCTGTCTCCAGTTTCTCAACTCCAAGCACCCACTCCAGGCACACTGGTGGCTGCTGTGTGGCAATAAGTGTCTGCAGTTAATTAATCCCTGTCTCCTGGCTCAGCCTGCACCCACATTTGGCTCAGGCAAGAGTCTCACAGTGCCCCGAGGCTCCAGCCACTGAATTCTGCACTGCCACATGGGAATGCCACAGCTCCTGCTGGGAAGTCCCCTGATATCCAAGCCTGCAAAAAGTCTGTAAGTAGCAGGGCTCCTGAGGCTCTGCTGCCTGCAGAAACATGGACAAGCTGTGTCTCATCCCAAAAGCCACTCATCAGGGAATATCTCTTATTATTGTTATTGTTGTTGTTATTATTGTCAGTGAGCCTTGCCCAAGACTGTGTTTCAGAAAAACAAGAGGAAAGCAGCAGCAGTTTTCCAATATTCCAGTGCAGCCCAGCACAGCTGAATCCAAGGCCTCTGTGCCTTTAGTGAGGGTTGATTTGGTCCCAAATCCCGGAGAATGTGTGAAGCAGCACATCTGTGTGTATTCCCTGTGCTATCTCAGAAGCCCAGTTTCCTCTCAGTGGCTTTTTGTGAGGCTGATGGAGGTTCCATGTCTGGGACAATGAACTTTGCCATGCAGCTTCTCACTAGAGTCTTCTCCATTCTCAAGTGATAATTTGATGAATCCTGGCTTGTAAATAGGGCAATACAAAAAAGGCCTCTGTTCTTAGACCGTGTGTCCTGCGGGTGTGCTACGGAAGAGGAATTTCCTTTGCTTCTTGCAGTGCCTTTATTGGTATCTCCTGGCAAATACCAAATGCCATGTCAAATCTACCACTTCCCTTCTGGAGTGCTAACACTTCTGGGAGGTCTGCACACATCCACTCATCCCTTTGGTTTGATTCAGTCTGTACTGCACAGCGATTTCCTGGGATGGTTTCAGCTGGCCTCCTGTTCTCTTGTGCCTGTCCTTTTCCTCACAGTGATTCACAGGGTGTTACTAGAGAAGTCAGCTCTTTGCCATGACGCTGCTCTGCTCAAAATCTATTGCCTCTGTGTTGCTTTGGATTTGCTTGGTTTGAGCTCTGAAATGTCAGCTATGTTTTTACCAACAGATTATCCATAGCAAACATTTTACAAACAAGCTACCTGAAAGTAATGTTTTTTCTGTTTTGGCAAGAATGTTTTGTAGTTCCTCAAATTCATTCTCTCATTTACAGTGGGAAGCGTTTCTTCAATGAATCCTCTAAACACTGACATATATATGATTTCACAGAGGTATAAATCTGACTGGGAAGTCAGTCACAGTTCTTGCACTTGGATTAATGGATATCCTATTTCTGAGCAGAAAATGTTTGCATTAAGGGGCACTTTCCAATCCAGACTCCAGACTAACAGTCCCACTCTTAGCTTGCTATAATGACCAGCACTTCATGAATGCCTGGTTCTTTCAAATATGGTTGCTTTGGGGTTTTTGGTTGGTTTTTTTTCATCTGAGAGGAGACAGTCTGCTTCATGTGATGATGCACTTGGATGTGCCTCAGAGACTCCCTATCAGTAATTGCTGCTTTTCTCTTCTGCCACAAATACATCCAAATATTTCTTCCCAACTGTAGATATGCTGAAGCACTGCTGATGACACCAAATCTGCCATACCCTACTGGCATTCCCAGCTCTGGCACGTCCAGGCTGTGACACAACTGTGGAACTGGCATTTCTCCAAACTTGTGTTTTGTGAATGTAGATTTTGAAGCAGCAATACATCAGCCATGGGATTTCTGAGGCTGTGTGAATTATAAATGCCTTTCATGCTCTTGCAGGGAGGGATGTCCACTGGCTCCCTTTCTCTTCTCTACTTAGCCTCAGAAATGTGACAATGACACTGAAATCTGCAATAAAATATGTATGTACTCTAAACTGCACAAAAATTCACCACTATTATGCAAACCAGAGCACCAGTAACAGATGTACAGACCAAACAGATAGCATGACACTCAATTTCCATTTCATTGGCTGGGGAAAATTACTCATGTGTAGAGATTAACACATACAGAAAACCATACAAATAAGCCTGACTAACAGAAATGTTGCCACCACCTGCTTACCAGTTCTCACCTGAGCTCAGGGGCTTATCTAGTACCTGTAACTACAACATTAATTGATAGCACAAATAGGGGCTGGTTTTCCTCTTGGGTGTATTGTCACAATGCCAGTCTGACTCCACAAGCATCACCAAACCACACCTGAGAAAACAAGGAGTCAGGTCCATAAATCAGGGATTGTAAACAATGATGACAGATAATATTGGACAATCATCTCTGGCCTCATTCATTCATTAATAAATCAACGGAGATTGATGGTGCAGACTGCAGCACCACTAAATCTTTGCTCTTTTAAAACCATGTTTATTGAGTTTCAGGCTGGCAAAGCAATCGATTACTCCAGAAAAGCATTTTGAAGTAAATCAAAACCATGGTGGGAAAGCACATCACCTTCCATGCAACTTACTGAACTGCAAATGCTTCCAAAACCAGGAAAAAGCAACTTCTTCGACACAGAGGTAAGAAATCAAGTTTTCATCTATATTAGGGACCTGGCATGCTGCAGTCTTTTATCTTTTTGTGGTTTACATGTTTATACCTAACAGGGCAGCCTGCCAGCACCTCTGGCCAAAACCAGAAGAGACAGCTTACCTCTGAGAGGAGAGATTTTTGCTGGAGCAGTGCATGAAATAGGTGTGTTGGTTTGTCAACCCTCAGCTGTAAATCTGGAGGCACTGCCTGCAGTGCTGACCACCACTATAAACACAGCAAAACCAAGCAGTGTGAGTGCCTCTAGAGAGCAGGGTACTGTGGCTGGCAGAGAACCTCCCCCGATGCATTCCCAAAGCTGAGGGACCTCATTTGCGTTCACATTTTGGCCCAGATCCACCATTCTGGCAATGCAGAGGGAAATCAATGGACTAAGCTTCCAGAATTACTTTAGAGACTCAAACAGTGTCAAATCAATTTCCTGTGTCTGTGGCAAAGACCAGGAAATTCAGAATTAAGACTCCCCAGTGAATTCAGCTCTGTTTCCTTGACCATGTGTGTTCAGTAGGGTTTTCATTACCCCATTCTTCTTTGCTGTATTGATGTTTTCTATAGGTGAACTCATTCTCACTCTGTGATCTGGGGACTGTGCACAGCTCATGATCTGTCAGAAGGTGGTTGATGGAACAGGACACTAAAACTCAGGATCAAACCTACATGCATGCAAGCCAGAAAATCAGTTCATTAAAGGAAACCAAGTAAAGAGTCACTCAAAGCTGAACCCAAGGCTTTCCACTGGAAAACGAAAACCTGTATGGGTGCATTTCAAGATCCCTTAATTTTATCTGAAGTTGTTCTGTAGCACTTGGACGAGATAAATGGGCACTGGGCTAAGTGATCTCCAGGGTCCCTTCCAGATCCACGTTTCTGCAGCCACACAAGGCAGCATGTGCTGGACTCATTTCCACTCAGCATCTGAAATACAGATGTTTACACTCACTGGGCTGCCTGTGTTATCAGGGGGAAACAGGCCTGGCTGGGACAGCGAGCCTTGCTCAGGCTCCCGAGGCTGAAAATAACCTGCAAAGGGAGGGGGTGAACAAATACTGCTAGGAGGGGTTAAACCAAATTAGTGTTTTTCCAGCATTTCCTTGCTTCCAATTATGTATAGGACTGTGATTCTTTGTACAGAAGAACTCCCACTAGCATTAATGGTACTTTTTTTTTCCTTAAAAAGATGTTCAAAATAAAGCTCCTAGAATACAGGCAAAAAGATGCAATTTCAGTATAAATCAAGAGTGTTTGGTTTAGCTCCAAGTGCCGTGTGAGAAGAACAGAACTAAAATTCACCTCAGGGCACCCAAAGACAACAAATGAAATTTTGAGAGAAAGTCTAGGGATTGTAGTTACAGCAAAATGTGTATTGTGTGTTTGTGTTGTGCAAGGTTTTGTTCTTTGCTGAGCAGCATGACCTATTTCCCAGCATCATGTGATTGTTGTATTGGAAGACTCTTCTGTAAAGAAGTAGAATTAATTTTCCACTGGAAAAGAGACAATACTGATTTTCCTTAGTTCTGCCAGATGAAAAAGTTTAACATTACATTACTTTTTATTTATTTTTTTAAACTTCATCACCCTTTTAAAAGATACAGACAAGTAAAACTTATCTGTTGCTGGCAATATGTAGTTTCGTTAAGATTTCATTCAAAGAAATGTACAAGGCATCAGGAAAATCCAAATTAAACTACACTAGGATTTAATATGATTTAAAGTCCATTTCCAACCACAACAGCAGCTAAGCACTTAGGCCTCTAAAGTGCACAAAAGGAATTTAAGCTGCCTTCCAGACCTCCCAGCTCACAGAGGTGCCTCAGTTTTCTGCTTAAATTTTGCTTAGTTACCTGCAGTTTTTTAAACTATGCGGATGGAGATGAAAATTTAGGGATGTCACCTCTGGCTAAAATAATCTGGCATTCCTAAAACAGGAATTCCTGTGTCTCATAAACTCATAAGGAACTCTGTCTATCAGACTTTCTGAGTTCATTCCTAATCGAGCCAACACTAAATCTGAGAGGAGAGAGAAAAATAACAGGCATATATATAACAGAGACATCTGGAAGGGAACTGTTTATACAAACTCAACAGCTTTTGAAAAGCTGGGCCCTTGAAGTATACACAGGCACTCCAAATCAGCAGTCCCTTCTGAAATGCCCTCTATATTTGTATTTTTAGCTTGCAGCTTCTTTATTTCTAGTCACTTCTTCTACCACACTGGAAGTCTTTGTAATTATGGTGATAGGACTTTTTTTAATGGTTGTGTAACTCAAAAATGGCCAAATGAAAGCTGACTACGCTTTCCCAAAGGAAAGAAAAAGTTTAATGCACGAAGAAATTTCGGCTCTAACAGCAATTAGTTTTCAGATAACTGGTAGAAAGCTGTGCTCATAATACAGTTTTCTGTTCATTTGTCATTATCAACAGCACAACACTGCCAAGAACCCAGCAAAGCAGGGAATGTTGCAGTAGTGAGTGTAAGGCAACGCTGAACATTTGGTAAGCTAAGCGGATATTCAGTTAGGTTGGATTTAAAGTATTAACCACTTCGGGAGATGAATTCTGGCTTTCTCCATCTTTTGTATCACATGCACGCTAATGCATTGTGTCAGCATGTGTTGTTTTTTGTTTTTTTTTATAAGACTTCAAATTAATTAGAGCTTCAATTTAGGACAGGGTGTGTCAACACTAGAAAACGACAGTGTTGTGCTGTCACTCGTGACCAAAGCTGTGCATCTGTGTTTGCTGGAGCACCCCTGAATTTTTAAGAACAGGTGAGCCCCAGTTCAGTGTCAGCTTCAAGCCTCCTTGACCTTTCAGCAGCTCAGGCAGGACCTGCTGTACCAACATCCAAGGGGTTGCCTGAATTCTGCTCAGCCCAGAAGGGAACTGGGGCTTCTCTGCACTTGATGGAAACAACGAGGAGCTGCCTTTGCATCCAGGAGTTGAACAAGCCTTAGACACAGCTCAGTACTGAAACCTAACGTGGAAACCTTCTGCAGTGATTTCTAACCAATGGTTTGAGAAGCCAGAATGAGATCTGGGAAGGAGGGGCTATGGCAGATGAGATGTGTACAAAGGGGTACATCCCAAAAACTACGAGAGTCTCTTCAGGTGGAGAGAAAATCTGCTTCTGATTATATTCACGCTTTCAGAAAAACTGACAAGTGAAGATCAATGCAGGAGTCTTTCTTTCCAGGATACCCTGCAGACCTGTTGGGGTTCTCTGAAACAGCTGCTTCACTCATGCTCTTAAGTAGATTTCAACTGCTTTGATGTGTTAAGTGGATTTTGCTCAATTGAAAAGGTTAGTAGTGCTTTATTTGAAATCTTGCTTTATGCACACAGCAAAGTCTTCTGTGGAAGAGTTTATTTTAAGCCTGGGGATGATAATGGATAAATATCAGGACAGCTGCTCTCAGTTTCACCCCAGAGGTAATGGCCAGAACTTCAGAGAGCTCTCTTAAGTGCTGAGAAAGAGAAGACGTCATTTGCCAGAAGATGTCAGAACACAGCTGAGCAGGAACATGGAAACTCAGTTCTTGGCAAACTTTGTAAGTGCTACCTTTGGGGATTTTTAAAATGCTGTTTCTGTATTCACCATTTTTATTTCTAAACTTTAAATGTACTTTTTTTTTCTTTCTCTTTTTCTTCTTTATCTGTCTCATGCTAAAATACCCCGTGAATGCACCATCCTTTCAGATTGTAGTTTGGATCATTTGATCGTTATGTGCACAACACTCTCACTGGACACAATAAGCACTGCAAAGGAGGACTGCCAGTATATAATAATATAGGGAATTTACACCTTGCTGTAGTTAAAATTTGGGTAGACCAGAAACAGGTCAGGCAAGCTTAACTGTCCTCCTGCTGGTGATACAATCTGAGTATTTTTCTGACTAAAGAATTACATCATGCTCCGTTTCTGCACTTAAACTGCCATGAGCTACTTCTATGAGATCATTTCTCTGAATGAACTATTTCTTATCTAGAAAAGGATTTGTGAGGTACACTACAGTTCGCACAGGAAAAAAAAAAAAATGGAAACACTACTCTATGAGCATCCTTGTCCAAACCAGGAAAATGCAGAAAAAAATGAGCTGTAAATACCTGTGTGGAAAACGCTACTACAAAAGGAGGCTCAGCACTGGGACCCTGAGAGGAAGGCTAAAGTGCCTTTGTCCTGTCTCCATTCCACGGGAGGACTGAAACACACCTGTGATGTTCTCCAGGAAGCCACGGAGGCTGCTGGAATTCATGGCAGCCTCCTCTAAAGCTACACCAGCACAGGAGACCGGCCAAAGATTTTGGGGTTGGCCATCATTAGATGAGGCTGATCAGAACTGCCAGGAATGGGCTGTGCTGGAGGAGAGAGGGAAGGAAAAGCAACACACCCACCTGACCTAAGGGCAGAATCTCTGCCCCCTACTACAACTGGAAACCAGCTGAGAGTTCTGTGATGGTAGTTAAGCACAGCAATAAAGGGATTTAATGGCACTTGAAGTGAACACAGAAGATAAATATTTAGATATTCCTTGTGTATACTTTTCTAAAAGTTATGATGTTCTGAATGTCATATATCACAGGCAAAAGAGGGAGGACATTTGGAATCTAAACTACAGTTAAATCCACTTTTTAAAAAAATATAGGTCTACCATAGCTGCTGAGAGCAATATTTGCTTTATTGTGAAGATTCAGAGAGCACAGTGACCCTCTCTTCCCACGTTACTGCCTAATATTAATCTCCTCAAAATCTATATTCTAGAACTATCTTTCAGACATAATGAACATATGTGATCTTGAAGAAAAAGCTTTAAGAGCTGCAGGCACTCACCATCGTGGCGATTATATCTGATTATTTAGTGGCATCAGTAAGGTGTTTGAAGTAAAATGCTAGTCACTGGTATTTTAAAACGTTGTTCCGATTTAACTTTTTTTTCCTTTTTTTAAGAAAAGGTTTTTACTTCCAAGCTTTGACACTTCCCATGTTGCATCCAAGAAAGGAGAGGAAAAACTGCCTATCCCAACTCATTATCGCCCACAAAAGCTTCACCACGTTGAATTTCTCTGGCCAGAACAGACCCTGCATGCAGTCCCGTCCCACCTTGAAGAGAACGAGTAAGATTCCAAACGAAACCATCATCTTTCAAAACTTATTCCGAAAAACGGACCGCACTTGTACCGCCTTTGATGTGTTCTGACCTGCTCCTTTTTATGTGGGAACACAAAGACACTGTCAGTCTGTTGGTGTCACATTTGTACCAATCAAGTAACAATCAAGTAACAATTAAATAGCCCGGGTGAGAGCCTGCTCCTTTCACGGAGCGCTTCCACCACCTCGGGTGCTTGGCAGGGCATGGATTTAGAGCGCATGGAGCGCCCGCAGCCGAGCCCCGCTCCCTCCATCGCTTCTCCTCCATTCCGCCCCGGGACCGTGCCATTTATTAGCACCGCTAATAAACGCGGCCGTTCCCTGCCTTTCTGAGCGTTTCCGTCACCGATCTCCCACGGCTCCATCCCCACCTTTCTCCCACCCGGATCCCCGGTGCCCGGGAGCTTCGCCCTCCCCTGCCGGGCCCGCGGGCACCTCCCTGCGCATCCCCCGCTCCCTCCCTGCGTGCCGGGCCGCGCTCCCGGGGCAGCCAGAACCATGGCTGCGGTGAGCGGCGGGGCGGCGGGGGAGCCGCGCTGCCGCGGCCGGGCTGGGTGACCTCGGCAGGGCCCCG
>VZRO01002963.1:133367-235129 GCA_013397915.1 Daphoenositta chrysoptera
GGGAGGCGCAGGCTGGCGGCTCGCTGCCGGGAGGAGGGCGGCTGGGCTCCCCGCCGAGTGCCAGGGAGGATGGATGCATGGATGGGTGCATGGATGGATGCACAGACGGATGGGCAAAAAGTGGGAGAGCGGTTTAAAACAAAAAGAAAGAAAGAAGGAAAAGCCCATTTCGGAAGAGCCGGGCTGTACCTGGGTACACGGCTTGCGAGTGCAAAATGGAGAAGAGCAAACCCTATTGATCTGAGAGAGGCAACCGAATGGAATGCTGTTGTGCCTGGATTCTGTTCAGAGGATGCTGATGGATATATTAAGGTGTTAGCCTAATGTGTAGGCATCAAAATAAATAAGCATGCTGATTATCCCCTTAGAGCTTTTAATACACTGTATTCTGATGGAAATTTTTGTGTTGAGATTGTTACCTGTTTGATGCCACACTTGTATGTTCTTCCCCTCCAATATTTTTTTTATTTGCATCTTCGTATTTCCTCACTGATTAGGCAGAGAGCAGGTGTGGTATGAGAAAGGAAAGTGTCAGAGTTTCCAGTAATCTTGCTGCTCATTCTTCAAATCAGTAATAATCTCATTAGCTCATCGTGTTAGCTTACTCATTAATTTCAAGTCCAAAATAAACTTCATGGCCTTTCCCCCTCTCCTGCTCTGAGGGAAATAGGCTGGAGTCCAAGATGGCATGTTTGCTGTCAGCGAATTGCTGATGTGACAAGCGTGTTTGGGAGCAGCGTGGTAAAGCTCTCCACTTGTCTTGGCACTGTTTCTTTTGTGGTGACGCTCTTCACCTGAGACTCTACTTGACCCACAGTCCTTTGGGTGAAGTTCAATGTGATCTCAGAGATATGTTTGGGTTTTTTTATAAGTTTGATTCTACAAGCAGTAGGACTCGCACATTTTCCATTCGTTTTCCTGCAAGACTGCGGCTGTGTAGGAGATGATGAAGTTAAATGGAGTTGGAGTTGAGCACTGGGCTGTTACAGAGCTCCTTGTGCTGAGAACAGTTCTGACCCTTGGATTTTAAGCATAAATGTTCCAATGTTTTCTGTAACTTTCACAGGAGCCTTGGCTTTTGGTTCCCTTCTGTGTACTCTAGTCTTCTTCCCTTTCACATCTGTTGTTACTGAGCCTTCATGACTAAAATTATGCTCATTACTTTCAGTATGATTTTCAGCCTTTTTTAAGAGCAGTTTTATGTACTCTTAAGAAAGTCTCATTATGTCTTTCTCTCCTAATTCCCACCTTCACCTCTCCACCCTTACACACACAGTTAATTGGAGAAAGCAGGACAGAGAACAGTTGGTCTCCAAATATAGCTGGAATTCAACAAGCACAGGAAAAACACCTGACCAGATTGTCCCCGCTGAGCATGATTAAAATGGCAGGACCACTTACCAAAACTTTGTAGTGCCGTTTAACAATGCAGTGCAGAAAGCTCCGCTGAGAGTGCTTGGGTTGTGCCTGACAAGGGCTGAAATCAGAATGGGCTTTAGTTGAGGTAAGGTTGGACAGAAAAAAAAGAATGTTATTTCCTCTTCCCCTTGTGGTTTCTTTTATCTCTGAAGAGGTGCATTAACAAACTGGACAAAATTCCACTTACAGTTACAGGGAACTCTACTAGCACAAAGTATATGTTCTTTTCCCAGCCAGAGCTAAAGCTTTCTGCTCTGTGTTAATCTTCTTACAAAATGAAATTATTGCATAGTCCTGTGCTGGCTTCTTTTTTTTTTTCCCCTTTCTGCCTCTGTTAGCAGAAAGATGCATTGTTTTCAAATCCTAAATGGTGTTTTGTTTATTTACAAAACTATTACAGAATAATTGGATTTGAGGCTTACATTTTGTGGGGAACCAGTATGAGTAAAGTATTGCTGTTAACTGTAATGAGTTCACCTATTCTAAATTTACGATAGCCATAAATTTTGGGAGGCTGCTTCTACACTCTATGCAAATTAAAAAAAAAAAAAAAGAAAACAAGAAAGGTTGCATTCAGTATTGCTGCTTTGGCTTATGAGAACATAATTCTCGATAGGAATGGCCAAGGTACTGATGAAGAAACTTAATTATCATCTGCAGTGACTAAAAATGTCCTGTTCTTTCAGTGGGTTTTTTTAGTGTTCGTACTGAGTTAGTGCAGCCTGGTTATAGTCGGTGCCTGAACAAAGACCAGGTGACTCGGCAATTGGTACCTGGAGTGCTGAGAGATAAAGAACAAAAGAAATTACAAAACCCTAAGAGAACCTAAGGTTTCATTGTTTCTCAGGCTGTTCTACGACCTTCTGGTGCAGAGCCATCAGTAATAAGTATTCTCTTGTCTCCACTTGCATTCCACGTTAGGGCCAGGGAGCTTTTGCTTGTGGGTAGCTCTTAACAAGTCATTGATAACATTTTTTTTTTACCAAAACCAAAAGTAAGGGACTAGAGAGGTATTTGAAGGCGTTATCCCAATTTCTTCTTTACCCATGATATTAACCAAGATAAAATAAGAAAAAGGAACACTAATCCCCGGGCCTCTGCTGCATGCTTGATGAAGATACTCTTGAATGTGTTGCATGAAAAATCAGTTTGCCATCTGATGCATGATCCTGGTAGGATTCCAGGCGTGAGTCAGCACCTAAGTTGGGGACTGATTATCACTAGGACACAGGCACCTGTAGGCAAAATCAAGATAATCTAGGAAGTGTTTAATTTGCTGATGTACCCAACAATTGCAGAGGTCCAAATTTCAAATGGTTGAAAAGGAAGCGAACCCTTGCTTACGTATTTTTGTTGATGCTTCCAAAATCAGTATATACTTAATGATTTACCTGTAACATTTCCTTGTGCCTGTGAGTCTGGACACATTTAGGAGTAAGCAAGACATGACAGTGATGAGATGAACACTTAGGGGTGCTACACACAAGTCAAAGCAAAGATGAAAGAAATGTTTGTCTTTTTCCTGAAGACCAATCTAAGCTGCTGCCTTTGGATTCAGTCCTTTGCAGTAGCTCCTTCTGCTGTGCATGTACCCGTAGCTGTCTGAACAGAGTAACTCTGCTGGATGGGACATTTGCCTTGGCAAGCAGGAGACTTGGGTTCTTGTCCTTGTCCAAATGAGTATTTGGTGTTGTAAGAAGGAACTGAGTGCCACAGGAGCTGTTTTTTGCATGTAAACCCAAGTAAAACCCAAATAGTTTTAGGAGGACAGTGCAGTGACCGAGGATGTGCTGGCTGGCAATTATGAAAAAGCTTTCCTGGCCTTTTCCCTGGAAGGTATCAAAATAATGCACAGCTCTGGCTACATGAAGATACTTCCCATTGGACTGATGGGCAGAGGAGACAATCAGAGTGTCCTTTCTGTTTCATGCCTGTTTTGTGAGGGGGTCAGTGTCATCTTGGCACCTTGAACTTCCTCAAGTTGTTGATCTCTGTGGGACAAACCTGGGGAAAGCAGGAATTGGTAGCACATCTTGCTGTTGGTAAGATAGCCCAGTTGCTCCTGTTGCTTTTTTCTGTCTCAGTTTTTTCCTTTTTTTTTTAGTGTTTTCTTTCCCCCCTACCCTTGTGGCTATTCTAAGGCATGTGACTTTAGGCAGAGCAAGCATGTAATTTTGGGCTGGTGCCTCCCCTGGGAATTGGGGAACTGGGGACCTAGGCTCTGTGAGGCTTGCTGCTGCAATGCTGCATTTTTTGTGTACCCATAGGTGCCAGTTCCTCTGTAGAAAGCCAGGATGAAATAAAGAGAAGGAGCTTTCTGTTCCCTCTTGGATGGGGAATGAAAGCTGGTGTGCTGACTAGTCTTCATACTGTCATTTATCTTGCAGTAGTATCAATAATGTGGTGTTTGCTTTCCAAACAGAAGATGTGGTTTATGTCCGAGAGAGTTTAAAGATCATTTGAAGCTTGGTGTAGTGGAAATCGTAGTTTTCTCTGCCAGATCGGCTTCTCCCTGGATTGCAACCTTGTTGCCTAAGTGTGTGATTACTGCTGGAGTTTGAGACTGCTCAGAAAAAAAGAAAAGATAATGCTTATCCTTGAAGTAAGTGTTGATTTCCCTGTATTTTATGAGAAAGAAGAGACATATAGATTCCTTATACATTTGGACCAAGATGGTAGTAGTTTTCCATACCAATGAGGTGGATCCAAGTGTATTGCAGAACGTTTAGAATCCAACAGCTCCTGTGTATTCAGGGAAAAAAACCAAACTATTTAAACTGCTACAATGTTCTGCATCAATGCTAAGAGCTATTTAATGGTCAGGCGGAAGCAGTATGACATTGGACTCTTTCTGTGTGTAGCAGCTTTTCTCCATGCAGACTTTCTCGTTTGCTGTAAATGAAATGAGATTTCAGTGACATTTTTAGTTCCTTTTTTTCTCTTGTTGTTGTTCTTGTGTGTTAGCATTGCTTAGGTAATTATAGTGTGCTCGCTAGAAGGCCTGACAGCCTAAACTGAGTTCTTTGTAAAAAACGTGGTGTTTCCCTTAATTAAGAGAGACTAGAAACAGCACCTGAATCTATTAATTAAATAGTCAAAGTTGATCTCTATTTAGGATATATTAACAAGCAAAACAAAATACATTTCTGACTAAAATGTTGCCCAGGGTAAACGAGCTACTGTGAGGCTTTTTTTTTTATTTTGTGAAGAAAAAGAATGTGTTGGTGCTGCAACTGTCACACATGCACAGTCATGCAAAATTCATGTAAGATAGTTCCCAATTCTATGGTACTGAGAACAATAGCCACTATTTCTTCTTCAAAGCTCTTCAGAGATGTTAAATAATCCTTGTGACAACCCTATGAAGTGAGTATTGTAGTAATTTTGTATGGATGGCAAAACAATTAATGGGCATTGTCTCCAGCAGTACTGAGAAAGTGGGATTTGCAGCGTGCCCGGGGCTTGGCCTGCTGCTGGAACTGCTGCTTGTGTGAGCAAAGGGTGGGTGAGCTTGTCCTGCTGCCTCTTCTTCTGCCTGTACCTGTGCTGATAAAAACGTTCTGCAGATGCTGTGGCCATCAGCATGAAGGTGTGTAGGTCAAGGTGGAACCTACATGTCCTGATAAAGGATGCATTTAGCTCGTTCTGAATTATTCCGACCATGCCACTGGCATCACGTCTTGGAGGAGAGATGTGTGGAACTGTTGGCTGTGCTGGGATCTGGGATGTCCACCTGAATGTGAAAGTTGGGTTGCTCAGGCTGGCCCAGAGCACAACTTAGCTCATTTGTGGGATGAGATCCTGGTCAGACCCTTCCCACTGGGGCCTTGCCAGCCTGGGCTTGCTTAGTTTGACTTGAGGGTGCTCTCCTAATTCCCTGTTATCTGAAAAGGATGCAGATGCCACTGTTCCCTCTGCTGAGTGAACACCAGCTGTATCTGCCAGCTGAAGGAGGTCTGGATAGCCAGGACATGAATTCCTGTTTGGGTCAGACCGGTGTCGCAGCTTTCCTGAGCAGCCTGGCTTTGGCTGCTGATGCTTGTGTCTCCTCTTCTCCTGCACCAGCTCTGCCTGCTGCCCTTCCAGGAGTTATAAATGCCACAGCAGATGGCTTGGGGAGGCAGTGTCTGTAATTACTGCTGCAAGATTTGCCGAAGCTTGACTCTGCACAAAGAACGCTTTTTTTTTTTCCCCTGGAGATTCAAAGTTGTCGGTACTTCAAATGCAGATTTGGTCTTTTCAGGGGAACATGATGGAGGAAATGTGTGATTTACGTGCTGGTTCAAAAGCAGCCTGTCTTTCCTCTTGACATAATTCATATCATGCTTTAGTGTTACCAGTTTTCAGTCTTTTGCTAGGTCAACTTCCATGTTCCTGGTAGTGATATAAGCTAGACTGCTTATGGACCCAAGTTGTGATAACAGCTGACATACTGCTAAATAACACAACCATAATCAGTTTAATTTGATAAAGGTAGGTAACCATCCAGCAGGTTTCAGTGTGAACGTTGTTCTGCCATGTGAGCAGAGATGTGAAGCTCTAGGTTTGACACATCTTTAATGCCTCATGCAAGAGCTCATCTCCCAGTTCGAGCTGTGATTGATTGACCCAAGGTTATGCTGCACAGTGTCTTCTTTTCTGTGGGCCCCTTGCTCCAACACCTTTCTGAAGTCTTGATCTCCTTACCAGCGTGTCTGAGCTGAATTTTTTCCTCTTGCATCTCTTTGATGCTGATGGCCCTTGGGTTATTAACCATGTAGCCAGCCAGGTTTGAATTATAAGAGGACTGAAGCCAAAGGGAAAGAAAGGTTTTCATTTCCTGAGGTCAGTGAAGAGGCTGTGACCCAAATCACGCCTTGAGCAGTGTTTTTTCCTTCTGGTGGTCACAGCAGAGGTGATGCCTCTGGTTCCTCAGACAGCTTCCTGAGATTAGTCATGTTACAGGGGGTTAGAGCCCCTCATCTTCCTAGGGAGCACAGGAGTCTTCTGTCTGTTTGAAGGATTTTTTTTTTAAATATTTGCTTTGCTTGTAAAGTACATTTGGCTAAAAGTATAAGTAGCAATGGGACTTTGGGCCAGATTGCAGATTGTTATTGATCTCCATTTCCAGTGAAATACCGTCACTGGGATCATGGCATTGAGGTGGCTTTTGGACTTCTGTGTTTTGAGGCTTTTATCTTGTCTTTTGCTTTCCTGGCCACCCCAAGGCAAGGGGACAAGGCCATGCCTTTTTGCAGTCTCTGCTCATAACTAACTCATCTGAAACTTGTAAATGGCTTTCATGTTGAATTTGCCTGTGCTATTCCTCTTATTTGTAGAGAGGACATCTGCTTGAAAACAGACGTATTTCATATTTAGCTAGCACTGTGGCAAGGATGTTGTTTGTATGATCTTTTAGGAGTTGAGATGCCTTAATCTGAAATAAGATTGAGTAACTCAGTTTGCTTTCTATTGTCTCAAGTTGAGTTGTTTCTGTCGATGGAAGCTGAACTGACTGGCTTAACGCTCCAGCTGCATTTTTCCCCAGCGTCTTCTGTGATGGTACAAGACCTATTGCTGCCAAACACTGCTGGATTCCTTTCAAGCTTTCCTGCCCAAATATTCATTAGAAAACACTCAGTGAGCCCTCTCCCTCTGCCTGTTTTGAAAGGACTGAGTTTGCATTTGCCTGACAGCAGTGGTGCCTTAAGCTGAACTTAGAAGGAGGCAGCAGCAGAGAAATCCTTGGCTGCAGATCACTGGGATTTTAGGCAGCAGCAGCAGGGTCACAGTGTGCCTGGTCCTCTGCTCTTCTGGCCATCATTTGCTGTCTGCTGCCAGGGATGTGTTGTGAGGTGGGGAGGACCTTGGCTCTGACCTGGTACAGAGGTGCTTGTTTGCTGCCTGGGGCCTGCTCAGCCCCTAGAAAAGGCATTTAGCCTTGCCTTGGAAAACTGTGGTTAAAAAAGCCATTGCTTCATCTTGCTTGTTGCAGCTGGAGCTGTGGCTGTGAACTGAGGACCATAACTTATGGTAAAGATTTTTGGAGCATATAGTCAAAGAATGAAGACATGTCCATTAAATATGTGTGTTTATGGAGTTAAATGTATACTGCTGGCAAGCTCTCCTGGGTGCAGCTGTGCCTATACCAAAGCCCTCTTGATTTTTTTTCATTTGAAGCTTTTGTCAACAACTTTCCAATAAGGAAAAGTTTAGTTTTTGTCTGTGTACTATAGGTTTTTTCTGGTGTATTCGAGGGCACTGCTGGAGTGGTATGTTGGCTTTTCAGAAACAATATCATGTTGGAGACCAAGAGCTGACCCAAGTGGTGGTGATGAGTCTTGTGGTGTTCACAGCATCACCTCAGTTATACTTCACAGTAAAAACCAGGTAGACAGTGTTCATCTTTGAAATAACAGAACCTGCTGTATGCAACCCACTATGAGCCTTACCTCGTTCAGGTAATGAGCCTGTACCTTTCTCTACAGCAAAAGAAAGTGGTAGAATCCTTTCTTATCTTTCTTTTTTCTTGCCCTATTAGTATTTCATCAAATTTTAAATGTCCTAAACCTTAAACATTTTCTACAAGTGCAGCCATCTCAATGTTTGTCAAGCACCCAAATGGTAGATCTGATCTGGAAGTTGAACCTTTGGCTTTCCTTCAAGGCATTATGGGTGGAAAGGCTGTACTTTACATCCATCTACACTAACTCTTCCCTCACCAGTTCTAAACCAGTCTTGTTGGATCCCAGAGGAAGCTATGAACTGCTGAGAAGGGTTATCTGTGGGTAATTTGGCTTGCTGGGCCTGAGAGAGGAGGAGGAGGATGTGTTTTTGCAGAGGGAAGTCAGCAGAAGCTTTACTGCACTTGGTGGTGCATTTGAAATGAGCTCTGGTTGCTCTTCACACCACTGCTGCTGTGAAGGAAGGCACATCCTTTGAGAACATGGTTGGGTTGATACTGGCAGAGTGAAGACTTCCTTCTCAGTGAAAGAACGTCCAAAAGAATGTGGTTTCAGATTGGTTTAACAGGCATTTCCTCAGCTGATTTATTTTAATAAAATTTTGCCTAGATGGCTTTTTTAATTGAATATTTAAGCAAGCTGAAAGCGGGCATTTTACTGTCTCTCTTTAATTTGTGCTGATACGTGGTTTAGCATAATTATTTTTTAATGCCCTTTTTTAAAGTGTAGTGCCCTCATCCTCCTGACCCTCTTCCTTCAAGAAGTGGATTTAATTTGGAGAGAAATGTCTATTGTATCGCTGCCCTGTGGCAGGGAGGTATGTGGGAAGGGTGGGCTTGGTAAAAAAAAAAAAAAATTGCTGGCTTCTAAAGTGATGGGTTCAGGCCAAAAAGCATTAAGAATGGTCTGAAGCGTACTTTGGCATTTGTAAGTTGCCTTTCTGAACCTCATGAATTTAGTTCTAAATATGAACCTTGCAGCATTGCACAGATGCCTTGGTTTTACTGGGTGACCTAAAATAACCAACTTACAGTTTTTCTCCCTTTTTCCCCCCCTCCATTCCTTTCACAGGCCTGTCCTTCCTTGTTGGCCACCATTAACTGTCCTGGATCCCTAAAGAGGAAACAGAGCTGTGTTCTTCTGTTTTTAGGTTTCTGCCTGATCCAGTGTGGGGAATGGTGGAGTACTCCTGGGTAGGAGCATTTTGTCACTGAGCAGATAAAACTGGCTGTTCATCTCCTGTCTAGTTGGCTCCTTGCTCTTCCCCAGTGCAGCAGGAGTACCAACACTGGAAAAAAAGGCTGGCACCATCATTTATAGTGAGATTGCATTTTAGTCTGGAACAGAGGAGTCTGCTGGTACTCTTGAACCCTCCCTTTAAATAAGGTTAATCACAACAGCCTCAATTTTTGGTGATACCATTGTCTACATTCATTTGTGCCTCTATTTACTCCGGAGGCTTTTCTTTAATGCTATTCATTAACACAGTAAGGCTGGCAAAACTTCTAAAGGGGGAAAAAAGCTCTAGGCTTTCTTGTATTCCTACCAAATACCTGTTCTGATAATAACCAAAAATGTAGTGCTTCCACTTAGCAGTTTGAAACCTGAATGAAAGTCAATCTTAAGTGATTGCAAAAAAAACCCCAAGAACACAAAACCCTTCCTTTCTGAGACTCCAAAAGAAAAAATCAAGCACCCTAGATGAGGGTGCACACACACCTGCAAAATGGTTCTCCTTGGCATGAGCTGGACTGTTGCATGCAGCTGAAGTCAGCTTTTCCTGTGGACCAAGCTGTAAGAAAAACTGAGTGGAAAAAAATTCGCAGGGATGTCTAGAAAACATTAATAAAAAGCAGGTTTAAAGAATCAATATGGTTCTATGCAGAGAACACTTGAAAGCCTGCTGCAGGAGCAGAAGGGAGTGAACTGCTGTCTGTGCCTGCTGTAGAGAGGACAAGAAGTTAGGGATTTAAGATGCAGAATGGAGAGCTGAAAAACTTTGGAAAAAGATTTTTGTTGCCAAGCAGGAGTTGTAAAATCGATGTTGCTGGAAGGAACACAAAAAGAAAGGATCCTGGCAGATGCTGGAGAAGAGTTGGGGTTTGGTGTTTCTGCAGTGGGGACTGGAGTGCCTGGTCCTTTGTGGGAAATGAACCTTTATGAGATGTGGACAAGGGGCAGGGGAAATCCAAAGAATGTAAGTTTTGGGCTCTCCTGCTCATCCCTTATATTGCTGTGCAAAATAAAGCAAGGTAGGAGGAAGGTGGAGGACAAGAAATTAGCGGTCATGATGAAGAGAGGTAAAAGGTGATGGAGAAGCTTTGCCGTCAAAGGTTGGGGACAGCTGGGTTAGGTGACTTATGGAAATCTCCTTTAGCTGCACGTAGTGCAGTTTTATATTGGGAGAGACTCATGTTCCAACCCTGCTCCACGCTTGGAGCCTCACGTGCTGTGAATTCCAGCACAGGGCAGCACTGATCTATCTGAGTGTCAGGCCAAATGGCCCTGGGAAGGATATTGGTATTTCTGCTTCGCTGTCAAGGGGTCCTTTCAGATAGGAGCTGCTTCTTGTCTTCCTCTTTGAGAATGTGAAACAATTCACTTGCAATCCGTGTGTGCTCCGTGGAGAACGTGAGCAAAGCCTTGAAGGTGGTGACCTTAGAGATAAGAAAATTGGTGCTTGAACTCAGCTACCAGAAAGACCATGGTGCCTTCAGTTTGCTGGGTTTTTTTCAGCCCTTGGGCTCTCACTGAGTTTCTGTGGCACAATTAATTCCTGATGACCAGCCAAAGTAGAGTCCTAACTACCAGGAATGCACGGAGGGCACTAAACAAAAGCTGAAAGGCCGGGTAAGTGCCCGCAGAATTTAAATGCAGGTGCTGGTTCTCTCTACAGCACAGTCCAGCTTGCCTTTTTGGTATTGCAGCCATTGCACGAAGCTAGTGGGTGCTGAAGTAGTTTTGCAGAACCACAAGCACTGAATTAAAATCTGAGTCAAGTTCCTGGCTCCCTTTACCAGCGAACGTTCTGCTAGCAAGTATCTGAGACGAAGTACCAGAAAATTTATGGACTGTGATGGTCTGTCTCTCTGTGTGAGCAGAAAAGAAATACCATCCAGCTTCCTGAATTGATTTCTTTGGTGCGTGGTGAGCCTAAAATTATTTGGCAGGACATATGGTCTTTGTGTTGGTAAAACACAGGTGATCTGGGATGCTCCATGCGAGGAAGTGTGGAGCATCTCATTCTTGGAGTTCTCCTCCCAGCAATGGCCAGCCTGTGACCTTGGCAGTGCTGAGCTCTCATCATCTGTGTCTGAAAAATGCATCAGAAATGTTTGTATCTCTAATGTAAATGAGGCACAACTTGCCTGCTGACCACCAGGAAATTCAGTCTTCTGTCGCTCGCTATGGAGCCTGTGCCTAAGTAAGGCAGACAGAACTAAGATAAACTGAGCCTCCACTGAGTAACTCAATAGCTGTAATTTGCTGGTTTTCAAAATACCAGATACTCTTCTGAGAGTGGAGCCCCGCTGTGTTTCTGCCTTAATTCCAGGACAACATTAAGATGGGATTCTGTCCACTGGAAGCATTTTGATTGTTATTGTGAGGTAAATGGACCCTCTATCTTGGAAGACTGCCTTTTGCAGATAATGTAGTGTTTGGAGTTCACAAATCTGGTGGAATTACACGTATGAGAGAGGGTGTGAGCAGCAGAAATCCAGTTACCTGCGCTCCACAGTACATATTTGCTCTGGATAGCCAGCAAGTCCTCATCAGCTGTGTGCTTCTAAGCCTGCAAATAGTTGTTACACAAATTAAAATCCCCACTGCACTGGTACAGGTCCTCTCTGCAGGGGTGTCTGGCTGACAGCAATAGTGTTTAACAAGTTCTTGTAGCATCGAGCAAATATAGCCTGGTTACAAAGTGGGGATTTTTTTTTTCCTACACTGAGCTTTTTTGCTTGAAATTTTAACTTGCATGTCTTCTCTAGAAGAGGGTGGGTCTTCTCAGACAGGTGAAATTGTGCATCTCCAACTTATCCTGGTATAATTTTCTTTTGTTCACCTCCTCCTCTTCCTTGTTTCATCCCACTTATTGTGGGTTTTGTCAGAGCCCTTTTTTAGGCATTTAGAATCAGTTGCCAAATTACAGTAACGAGCGGATAAGTTTAATGCTGCACAGTGTGATAGATGCAGTAATTGTACTAGCAGTGCTTCATCTTTGTGCTTTTCATTTTTATGCTTCCAGTGTACTCAGATCAGATTTTCTTTCCTGTTCCTCTAACCATTTTTTGGTACAAGATGTATGGGGGGGGAAGAGGAGGAGCATGAAGGGAGTGAAAATGGCCTTTATTCCTGGGTTTTCTTGGGTTTAACATTTATGTTGCCATGGGGTGGGGGCTGCTGTTTTCTGCCAAGTCCATCTTTAGGCAACCAGCAGAGCTGAATGTAACAGGCCCACATTTGGGCACATACTGCCATTATTTCAGCTGTGAACTAAGCCAGCAGGTCCGGGGGTTGGTCTGGGTTGGAAGAGAGGAGTGTGTAGGGAGAGATGCTGGAGGGCCTGTGCAGCATCATCTCTTCAGCCTGGTGCTTTCTGGGACTCCTGTTGCCTGTTCTGAATTCCTGTGGCACATCTCTCCTGGCCTTGCTTACTGCTCCTTGGGGTCTGTCACATCTTGAATGTGCTGTTTGTCAAATTCCTTTAGTTTCTCCACTAGGAGCTCGTGGAGTTGTTTCTGCTGCTTCTTCCCCCTGTCCCACTGAGGCACTTGGTGCTGCTTTGTCAGAGGCCAAGAGGCTCAGCCCACTCTCTGGAGGGCTCTTACAGCCATTTAAGAGCTGCTGCCTGTTTTCTTAGGATGCATTATCTCTTCCTTTTCTTAGGAGTCCTAGTTTTCTGCCTCGGGTCTGGACACAGTCCTAATTTATGTGGAAATCCTATCTTGAAACTTGTTCAGTTGTTAACTTAGCACAGACAGCTTTGCAGTTCCTGTGATGGAAGTGAGAGTTTCTGTGTGTGGAGGGGGCTGTGCTAACTCACTAAAGATTCTGGTTATGTTGGCCAGTTCTTGACTGCAGCCTTTTTAGTTCTTTAATGAGAGGTTATTTTGGGAGGAAGAATGTAATCGGGTCAAAAATCAAATTTCAGTCAGGGCTGATTCATTTTGTATGGGCATGTTTTGGTTGCTGGGCATTGCTCACAATAGAAGTTGGAAGAATTGGAGTGTTCAAACTAATTTTTACTAGGTCTTTCCCATTGGCAATGACTGGCTTTCCTGACATGGTTTCATTTCAGGCTTCTAAACACTAATTTCTGTTTTGTATTAAATGTACTTTTGACTAACAGAAATGTGTTGGGGAAAGTAATAAAGCCCAAAGGGAACCATTTCCTATTGGCATAGTGGTTTTTTCTGTAGGTCAGCTATAGACATACTTTGTTTTGACCTGTTTCATTGCTTGTATGAACTTGAAATTTAAAGTCTTCCCACCAAACAGAGTAAACTTATGAAAGACTCAAGTAGATGAGGCAGAGTACTTGGAGTCTTAGAAGACAGTTGTTGCCTTTGTTCACCATATCATGGTGGTTCCTATTAGTAATTACAGTGGCCTTGGAGAACAAGATGGCTCTGTGAAGTCAGAAAACACTTTTGGAAAGTGTGAAGTCTGCGTATCAGGTAGTTAATATCTATAATGTCTGATATCTAAAACCTGGGGGGGTTTTTGAGTTCATAATGTATGCTTTTTTATATTGGAGTTTGATTTATTTATTTTTTTAAGAGGGAAACTGCCATGATCTCTCACAAAGTAATAGAGGGAAATAGTGTTATAAATCCCTTGGTGTGTTGTGAAAGCCTAGAGCTTTCCTGTTAGTATCTTCTATTTGTCTCC
Source organism: Daphoenositta chrysoptera (assembly GCA_013397915.1). Taxonomy (NCBI): domain Eukaryota; kingdom Metazoa; phylum Chordata; class Aves; order Passeriformes; genus Daphoenositta; species Daphoenositta chrysoptera. The sequence goes on from VZRO01002963.1 coordinate 147,125, forward strand.
TGTGCAGCTCAGGCTTTTTATTGTGTACTCTTTCTCTCATGGTCACTATTCTCAAAAGTTTCTTCAGACAGACTGATACCGTGCAAAGTATTCAAAATATTTACACTGAGACAGCAACTTTTTTTTCTGCACACTGAAATCATGTGTCTGTCCACCAAAAGAACTGGCTGGAAGGGGACAGGATGGAGGGGCCAGGCTGGTTCTAAACTTGGTTATAATTATCTCTGCTGTAATTAAACGTTGTAGAGACTTGTGGGACAACTTGGGTAGCTGAACATCTAATGTTCCTTTAGGTAGTTTAGAGTATTTCTGCTGGCCTGGAGCCACCTCTCTCAAAGGGCATTGGTTTCCCAGTGGTCTGGTGTGGCATCTGCCAGTCCCGTGTGGATGTTGTGGATGTGTCTTGGAAACATCTAAAAACGACTCTTGGTGCTATGTTTAGAAACCCAGATCTCTTCCATAAGTGTTGGTAAGAATTTCCAGGAGCAACTTTTCTCTGCCTGTTCGCCTGGAAGCCTTTTCCTCAAACCTCAGTCATCTTTTCATCTCCCTGCTTCCCTGTCTGTGTGTTTAAAGCCAAAAGCTTTAAGTGCCAACATGCAAATACACACATAGGTCAGTGCATGATGAGATTATTTGGCTCTCTTGAAGATGTAATTTCATGGCTATAAGTCTCTAAAATTACTAGAGTGATCTGAAATTAAGGTCTCTGACTAATCTATAATAAAGGAGCACTGCAAAAATGCAGGTGCATAGGAATAGGAATACTCTGCCTTGAAAGATTCTTATGGAGCTGCAAGTGCTGTAAGCCTTAATATTTTCATTATTGTTGTGATCTAGTTTTTTATTATGCATTAAATAGTTTATAGGCAGCTGAGCTGTGTAGTGTCTTCTTGCTTGCTGTCTCCCCTATTTCTGGTCCCCAGTGTTATCCCCATTTCAGTGAAATACAATTCTTCTGCTATGATCAAGGCAGAAGGACTAAGGCAGTGATGGGTATGGTGAGATTTTTTTTTTCCCCCCCTACTTCCCCATTATCTTTTAACACAGTACTTCCAAACTAAACACTGGGTGATATCTTTGTGGTAGCTCTGATGGTCTAAAGAAACAAAATAAAACAGCTCCAGTGATTAGCAGCTTTGGAAAAATATTTGTCATGTGAAGATAGAAGTAATTCTCTAGCAAAAATTACTTGCACCTCTATGCTTTTCAATCCTCTGTTACCCAGAGGATAACACTGATAAATGTTCGAGTCCTTTTGATTTCAAGATTCTCATGTGTCCTGAATGAAGCTGGTTTTTTATTTTTATCATCATCATTCCTAAAGAGTGGTTTGGAGTTACAAAAGGGGCTGTTGTTGCAAGCTGCCTTAGGACAAAAAGTATGACAACCATCCTGAGCTGTGGAAAGAAAGATGAGTGTAGATAGAAGGAGAAAGTCCAGTCTCTGAAAAGCAGCCACATCAATGGTGCAAACAGGGGTAAGGTTCAAGGAGTCTCTGAATGTTGTTGTTCTTCTTGTCTGAATACTTCTCAGATATTAAGGTGGTGCAGGTTGCTTGGTCACTAAGACTCCATTTTTATTATGGCTCTTTTATATAGGTCTATAAAGATTCAGTTGTTTAATATTCTGAGTATTTCCTATTTTTAAATACCTTTCTGGGAGGGAAGGCATAAAATGGAAGGGGAGAAGTTGGAGGGGGGGAGTTTACATATATATTCCTCTTCTCTTAGTTTTTTTTCCATGTCCAAGAGAAAGACAGGAGCAGAGTTGGCTGTTTTTAAGAATCAAGCAATAAGCAGAGCTTTAAACCTAGAAATTAATACCTAGAAGTTAATAACTAGAAATGTTCCCTCCAGATCAATAACTTGTGCCCATCTCTCTAGTGACCAGTATTTAAAATGTTTCATCCAGGTTATTGCACTCCTGAAAGCAAACATTCTTTCCTTTGGAGTGCATCAAAGGCTTGTTGCTGTAGTAGTTAATAGGTCTGATTTCAGAAGGTATTCTGCTTATTTTGACCTATTTGTCTAAAATTCAACCACTGCTTTGAATATAGGTCAAAATATATTCTGTTCACCAGTATGTACATTGAAAAGCAGAGAGTCTCACAATGGTGTGTTACAAAATTTTAATGGACAAGTAATACCATAGCTTGTGCTTTCTAAATATTTCACATCATGTTTGAGGGTTGTAATCGAATGCTGCTTTGTGGTGTGACAAACCAGTGGCCACGGGGCTGGTAAAGTTTGCAGCGGGTGGATTTAGCTTGGGAAGGAGGCGACAGCAAAGCCTGCAGTGAGGGCTGGGCGGTGGGGCAGGACACGGGGTTGAAAAGCCAATTCTGGCTCTTGGCAAAATGCACTCGTGAGGAATCATATCCCTTCCTTGTGACCGTTTAAAAACCGGTCAGAGGAGCAGAGGGCAGCTGTGTGTTTGCTTTACCTGTGCACTTTACCCTGGCTCTCTGCCTTTTCCAAGGGGTATTTATATTTTAAGCAACATGAGATTGCAGCTGGACCCGTGAAGGACGTGAGGGGTGGTTTGCACGTGTGGATCAGAACATACTGGCTGTTCCTCTCCCTGGGAAGCAGGAGCACGGGACATCTCAGCAGCATTCAGATTCCTGAATCTTGTGCCGTGCAGCTGGGCACATCTGGAGGCAGCAGGGCGTGCAAACACGCGGGCATCTGGGGGAACTGTGGGGCAGGCACCTGGTCAGTGACAGATCCCTGGGTCAAGGAGAGGGCATGAACCAGGAGCTGGCTGTCCCTTTGGGGCACTGAGCCTGAGGTGAGCTCTGGTGAGCAGAAGGTGCTGCTGCAGTCAGGGAGCTGCTGCTCTGGCTGTGCCCGAATTCCCCGCGTGGACGGCGTGCGGCTCCTCTGCTCCCGGAGCAGCTCTCCCTGCCGTGGGTGAGGTTTCCTGGGGATCTCTGCCAGGCTGTTCTTTGGGGCTGCAGGGTTCACCTGTTGTGTAGGAGGAATGGGGCAACCTCGTTTCTCAGTTGGCTAAAAGTGGTTTGGGATCTGATATCGCAAAGTGATGATTGTGCTGGGGGGCAAGGTGAAGGTGGGAACTCATTAAAGAAAAGCAGTAATCACAGAATCATGGAATGTTCAAGGGGTGGGAAGGGACTTGAATGATCATCTTGTTCCAAACCCTCCTGCCGTGGATAGGGACACCTTCCACTAGACCACGTTGCTCCAAGCCCCATCCCACCTGGCTTTGAACACTGCTGGGGTTGGGGCATTCACAACTTCCCTGGGCAACCTGTTCCAGTGTCTGACAACCCTCACAGTAATGAATTTCTGCCTAATATCGAACCTAAATTTCTCCTCTTTCAATTTGTACTCATTATTCCTTGTCCTAGCACTACAATTCCCCTACCTGTCACCTCTGGAATGTGTATGAGGTCTTAATCTATTTACCACTTATTTTACCATTTTGTAAAATATGAATCTGTTTCCGTTCATTGCTTACTGAATGTGCTATACTTGGGATGCTCTGTCAGCGTGGAATTCTATTTTCCACGTGACAGTAAATATTTTAACCTTTAGTTACTAATACTGTTTTATGGGTTCCATATTCCTGAAACAGCAATTACTTTCTAAATTTCTCATCCACTTAAGAAAAGCTGTCTTTACTCATGTATTTCTGTTCCCTCTGAGGATAATAAGGAGACACCTTTTGCTTCCCATGTTATATGGAAATAAATGAATGTGATGGATGTAGAGAGGCATCTCACTCCTTTTTAATGTCTTTGGGTAGGAGGTGGCTCTACTGATCCGTTTTAGCCCCCTGTGGCACCTGGAAAATAAGACTCAGGGAAAGCCTAACCCTGTGCTCAGGCTGACAAGGAGGTGTGAAAACAGACTTCTGACATGTAGATGCAGTTGAGTCTTTTTGGTGGAGCTTGAAGGCAGTCAGTCTTACTGCAGGACCCAGATCTGTCAAATGTAAATGAAAAGGAGATATCTGGTTTCTCAGGATTTGACTGTTCATTTATCTTTCTTTCCATTGCCTTTCTTTGTGTTTAGAAATTTTATACAGAGAAAGAAAAAAAAAAAACCAACTTGCTTATTTGGGCAGTGTTAGTTTCCTATGGTCAAATACTGTGATTTCTTTTTTTTTTTCTTTTCCCCTTTGATTTTGAAATTTTAAAACACCATGCTGTGAAATGAATCTGGAAAGCAGTAGGTAGATTAAAAAGAAATATACTTTAACACAAATAATGGAGCTCCCAGGAGCAGAGACTGGAAACACAGGGAGAGAGGCACACGCAAGAAGGAATAAATCTCTTTGACTGTGCTGCTGAATGCTCAGAAGTCTTTCTGCATGTGGTGTGAGTAAATTGCCAGCTGTCTTTAGTGCTTAGGAATAATTACTCCCTTCTCCTTGAGTCATTCTGGAGTTGTTCAAGTCTGTCTATACATGAGCAGGGCTTTTTCTGTTCCTTCTGATACCTCCAGAGTGAGCACTGCTTGGGGACCACCCCGTGCAGTGTGAGGATCACTGAGCTGATCCGGAGTAGGACTGCACGAGTTGTAAAGAGACTCTGTAGGATCGATGGGAGGGGAAACATGTTTTTGAATATCTGTGCTTGTTGTGGGGGTTTTTGTCTTTTGGGTGGGTTTTTTTTTTGTGTGTGTGTGTTTTGTTTTTCTCAGAAGTTGTGTGGATGAAACATATTGGTAGAAGAAAAGAGGATGTAGTAAAGCTGCCTGTTTTTACTTTGCTAAGACTTTCAGCAGACTTTTTTTCCCTAAGTTATTTTTTGTCTATGGCTTTTTGTGTGTATATGATGCTGTGTGCTTTTTCTGCCTAAGATAGTGCTCAGCTGAGCACTAAGTGTAGCTTTTATGCAGTGTTTATCCACTTGGAAGTTTCTGTTTGTGTGTTTTGCTGGATGTGATTTTAGAGCAGAGAAAACTTGGATCTGGTGAGGGAATTGATCCCTCTGTCCAGCACCCCTTGGAATTTGCCATCCCGTGCCTAGCAGAGGTGAGAGAAGCCTGCTGTGCTGCCCTAAATAAACTTTCTTGCTGTGTTCAGAGAGGCTGATTGGTTTCATTGATAGAGCTGTAAACGAGACAAACCAGGCTGCTTTGAAGCCTCTGTGCCTAATGAATCAGTCAGGATGTTTTGATCTGTCCTGTACAGTTTTCCACCTCAGCCACTCTTGACTATAAAGATCTGAACTTACAGCATTACGTGGCAAACCCTTTTAATTTGGTTGTTATTACTGGATCCTGTAGCTGTTGCTTGAAGAAGCCACAGTAGAGAGAGCCTGGCTGGTAGAGAGTCCCTTTGTGTCCCTGTACCTGCTGTCCTGGTGTCCCCTTTCCTTCTGCATAGATCACAACGCCTGCACACATCTGATCCCCTCCAGAACTGGTGTCCAGGTAAAGTTTCTCTGCTGTCCCTTGTCATGGAGCTCAAAACAAGTAAATGAACAACAGCTGTATTGATCAGGGCAGCATGGAAAGGAATAAAGCGAGTTTAGAAGAGCATCTGCCCCCATATTTCACTTGGGGCAGGGGATCACTAAGGATTTGTCACCTGGGAGAGTCAGACTGAGGGTGAATGTGTAGCATTTTTCTGGCTTATTGTCGTGGCATTGTGTACTGACTGCAAAGCACAGCACTGACAGGGTGTTGCATGGCCAGCTGGACCCAGGCTCTCTCTGTCTGTTACAGGAAATTTGGGGCTTGAAAAAATCATCCTTGAAATACTCAGTGATCTGAGAGAACAAACAGAGTTGTCATCTTTTCCCTCATGGCCCCTGCTTGCCCCTCTCCAGCCCCAGACTTGTTTCCTGCACAGAATTGTTTTCTCTTATTCCATTTATTTTCTTCCACGCATTTTCTACTAAAAGAAATCCACTTACTGCATACATACTTCTACTTTATCTTTTTAGGCTGCTTACCCTCATCTTCATTATCAGTATCGTTTCTTTGTTTCTCTCTGTATCTTTTTCTGTACTTTCTGTTACTTTCCTTTCCTTCCCCTTTTTCATTCCCCAGTCCCTTTGCACAGCTGCCTCTTGGCTTCTCAAGTCACAAGCCAAAAGTAGAGGGTGTAGGAATTATCCCAGGGATAACTTCATGTCTCATAAATCTGGGTGCAAAGTGTAATTTGCCTCCAAGGAAAACTTTCAAACTTGATTTAGAAAAATGATTAGTTACAAAGACTGTCCTGGCCCTCAGTTGTTCCAGGCTGTGCTGGTCTTTGCTGAAGTGTGTGGCTTGTGACCTCTTTGTTTTTCAGTTTCATCCAGCATCTTTGTTCATTTATGTTGCTTCTCCTGCCTCTCCTATGGAGTTTTCTTTATCTGCTCTGTTTCCTCTCTGTCCCAAAATCTGATGTGCATGTTTTCCTCTTCACCATTTCTTCAGGACCTAATTTTTATGCCTTTTGGGTAGAGTTACTGGCTGGTTTGAAAGCCATTGAATGACTACTAGAAGACTGTTAGTATGGTTCTACTCTTCAGGCTGACTTTGGAGGATGCAATCATCTCAAGTCCTGAGTCTCACCAGGCTCAGAAATTTGCTGTGTATGTAGAGCCCTCCCTTGGTTTTCAGTGGCTCAGTATTTAGAATTAAAAAAAACCTGCTGCTTTGCTTTTCCAGGTTCCTGTCAAGGCTTTTGTGAGGGAGAATAGACCTGGAAAAAAAATCGTGAAAAAACCAACAGGACTCCTTCACAGGACTCTGTATTTTTACAATGATAAATATATAGATATAGAGTGTCAGCATTTTATTTGTATTACAGCAGTAAGGCCTTATTTGCTTTAAGCCTTGTGTTTTGGAGCACTGGAAATAAGTCCTTGAGGCTGTTGGTTTTTCAGTTCATGAAGGTAGTGCTGGAAGACATTTGAGGAGAACAAGTGATTTTTTACCACCCTTCAGTTTGACAGTCAGACCGAGCCTTTTCTGTGGAAAACTGGCACTTGCCTTGGAAAGGTCCTTCATGTGTTCAAATAACAGTGTGCAGGAACAGAAAACCCTTTCAGAGCAGGTGTCCAGAGATGCAATAGAAGTTATCTGCTTGTCTCTTATTATACCTGTCACCAGAGAAATCTGGTGAATGAGTCTCCAGTTGCCAGCAGGAGAAATAAGTTACAGTGAACAATAAGAGGCCCATGGGGAGTGCCCAAGGCATCGTCTTTCACACAGACTGAAAGCTCTTTTCTTCTGTGCAGGAAAAGAACAAATAAGTAAAACGTTAGTCTGCTACTGACGGGACACATGTGAAGCATTAGGAAAAATTAAAAGGTTGGGTTACTTGCAGTTCTCTGAAGTTAGATCCTTATCTCTGTGCTGACAGAATTGAGAGAAGGTTTTATTTACTTCCAAGAAAAAAGAGAGGACCAGTCAGTCTGGCATAGGAATATAAACCCTATATAAATAGTTTATATTTATATAAACTATTGTATTTATATAAACTTCTGTTCCTCAAAGTATAAAAATTGCTTGGTGGAACAGATTGTATTGTGTGAAGAGCCCTTGGAGCACACATACATTTGCAGTTGTAATTTTTCCTTACATGGTTCGTAGAATCATGGAATGGGATGGGTTGGAAGAGGACCTTGAAGATCATCTTGTTCCAGCCCCCTGCCGTGGGCAGGGACACCTTCCACTAGACCAGGTTGCTCAGGGCCCCCATTCAACCTGGCCTTGAACACTTCCAGGGATGGTTCTTTGCATAGAGAGGAAGAAACTGAACTGCTGATTCTGCACCCCTTACCTGCAGCAGCCTCTCCTGGAAATGTTTTTGCCTATGGAAGTGAACATGTATAGGGTATAGAGGCCCTACCTGGTGCTTTTTACTCTTGTTTTATTCTGAGGACTTTTAAGGGTTTGATAAAGTAATTTTATAGAAAACAATCGAAGTTAATTTTGCATTTAATCTTATGTGAAGTTAGTGAGTGAAGTTAACAGTACAGACTTAAGGCCAGTGGACCTCAAGGTGCTGTAAAAACTATCCCCAGATATGTACAGGTTTTATGAAATACAGATGTGGGTGTGTGACAAGCACATCACTTTTGGGTGCACATGGTTGCAGTTCTCTCAAGGATAGTATCATGGATATGTTTCCCTTGGTATTTGCCATGTGTTACAGAATATTTTCTGTCTTGCTGTTACTTGCATGTGCAGTAGCAAGAGCCCTGGGTTTTGCTGTGCCAGCATTTTGGAGTTGGAACGCCTGTGAATTTCCGAAGGGAATGTGCTTGTTCCTTTCATGCTGGAGGATGTGCTCGGCTGGGGATGAGGATTTTGGCCAAGAACACTGCACCAAAATGTTACCCACATGATGGGCTGCTCCTGCATCAAATTCAGCAGCTGTTTCCTCCTATTGCTGTCTTCTGCAGCGCTGTCCTCTGCCAGTTCTCCCTTTTCTCCCTAAGGAGAAGGCACACTGGAGAGCTGATTCATCAGCCCAGTGAAGAGCTGTGCTCAAATTAGTCCTTTCCCCAGGCTTCAGAGTATTGTCCAGACATGAACAGGAATGGATGGCACTAGCTATTAGTGTACAGCTCTGGTAAGGATTTATCCTGTGTTTCTGAGGGTCCTGTTATCCCATTTGGAAGTAGAATAATTTCTGTCCCATTTTGCAGGCAGCTGCCACAACTGCCCAGTCTGTTTCCTACACTGACCTTTTTTGGTTCTTTTCATCCCTGTCCCCCCAGTTTGGCTGCTCCCTGTTGTCCAGCCCCTATAAGAGAAGTGAACTGCCTGATACAGAGATATTTTCCTTTTGTTCTGCAGCTGATTCTTCTCTCTTGGGGAGCCAACACTGAGGATTTACATCTAGGTGGTGTTAATGTGAGTGCATGTGAGATCTGCTTTCTCTCAGATTTCAGTGGCTCAGTGCTTATGGCTGGAGAACAGGCCAGCCTGTATATATAGAGCAGGAGCAGAGAAAGCAAAGACACAGAACAAGAAATTACTGGAAAATTATTTCAGTCTCTAATATAATCATAAAGATTTGGGATTTTCCCCACACAGTTGACTTAAAGTATTGCTCCTCACGTCCCTCCTGTCAGGGTGAGCCTGGATGTGAGGAAACCTTCTCTCTCTCCTTTGATATCTCCTTTCTGTAAGTTCTGGGTACTCATCCAGAATAGTGAAGGACAGGAAGGGTCAGGGTAGGAGACATCTTCAGTGCACGTCTGAAGCAGAGCCCTTGTGTGGGAGTTGGTGATGCTTCATGGCAAGCTGGAAAAGGGAAATGTTTGGAAAGCAGTGGTTCAACAAAGCACTTGGTGTTGTTACTTGCTGCAGTGCTCTGACTGATGTGGGACCCAAGAGGACAATTCTGTAAAAAAAAAAAAAGGTCAAAAAAATGATTGTGAGGACTGGACCCTTGTCATCCACCCTCCTTAGACCCCTATTAGGTTACCTCCTGACTTATTTTAGACCAAACTTGGCCATTCTGGCCTTTCTTTTAGCAGCACTGGTCAAGCTTAAGAGTGGAGCTTCAAGGAGCAGTGTTTGCATTGCCTGGCAGGGTGCATGCCAAAGTGGAGTCCTGCCTTTGCCCTGAGCTCTTCATGTGCCTTGTGAATCAGCACAGAGTCCACTGAAGAAGAAACAGGCTTCTACAGCAGTTTGTCCTGAGCCCAAGGGATTCATATCCTGAGAGGCTGGTTAATACTAGCTCTGTGTTTGATAACCTCTGGGTGTTTGAATGTCGTGTTTGGAGGAGGAAGGGGGGAAAATACACCCATGTGAAATGTTCAGACACAGGATATTGCTCAAACTGGAAATCAAAGGACTGTATGGTGTGCTTTTCTGTCTTTATCAGTAGTTCAAATAGACATGCTAATCCCTGTTTTTTTCTAGTAGCTGTGAGGATTAGAGTCACGGTGAGAAAGGTACATATTGTAAGGAAGATTGAAAATTTACCTGTCCATCAGATGTCTGAAGCAAAAATTTATAAAGACAAACAAACCCCCAAGCTACAGAACTGTACTGCAGTATGGCACATAATTCTCAATGTTTTTCAGAAGAAGTCCTCTCTTCCCCTAAGTGCCAGTGCTGGGTTTTGGCTGGGATTTTGGAGCTGTTTTCTGGGGATTCGTCTCCACACAGTAGAGAATCCCTTTGCCAGGGGGGTTGATTGGCTGTATCTGCTTTAACCCCGTGTGCAGTGCAGTAGGAGCAGGCCAGGAGAGCAGATTTCAGTTTTATTTGCTTTGTCCACTTCATGTTCTTTACATTTGAGGTATCCTACTCCCTCATCTGACCATCCTCCCTGTGCATGTGCTGCAGAGCTCTCTGGAGGAAACCTGTCCCCTGGATCCCTGCTCCCTGGACTGTTGTTCCAGGAAGTGTTAAATTATCCTCTTCCCTGTTTCACAGGGATGATGCTGGAGTGTCATTTCCTTGTCAGTGGTGTCTTTGTAAACCTCTTCTGGGAACAAACTTCATTTCTCTTCCTGCTCACTTGAGTGACCTATGCAACCTGCTGCCTGAATCCCTGCTTGATTCCCAAGATTAAGGGGGTGTCAGGGGGTGGTTTTTTTTCATCATCAGCTCTCCAGGAGCACACCCAAAAGACCAGGGTCTCACCTTTCTGCACATCCTGTTGTTTGGGGAAGAGAGAAAAAGGAGCTTTCTCTCAAGCTTTGCAGCTGCTTTTTCTCTGGCCTGGTGAAGAAGCTTGGCCCAGTTGGATGCCATTCCTTTCAACACATGAAATAAGGAATAGGCACAGAGTTTTGCTCTGACAAGAGGCACAGTCAAAGCCTTCTTCCACCCTGTGGTACAGCATCTCAGCTGTCCCTGAAAGGAACTTTAGCAGCTCAGGCCTTGCTCAGAAGAGCGACTGTCACCTCTAAATTCTCGTGAACCTCAGTCCCTACAAGTGGTGAACTGATGTGGGGTGAGCAAGTCTGGGTGTAGTTATGGTCAAGGTCTCCAAGGATGTCTTTCAAACCTTTTACCTCCATGCAGTGGGAGTTACCAACAAGGTAACCTGTGCCTGTGCCCTCTGTGGATCCCCAGGCAGCATGAGCAGTATTGATTCCAGGCTGGTGCCTTGACCAGGACTGCTGTTAAATAAACAGTGGGGACAGTTCTCTGCTAGTCCTGCTGACTGCAGGCCATGGAAAGGTATTTCCAGGCCAGGACCTCATATCTTGCCTGACTGAGGTGGAATGTGCTGCCTGGTTCTGCCTGCCCAAAATGCTGGATGCAAATATCTGCAGGGCCCTGTGAGTCACAGGTGGCTGCTGTGGACACTGAGGATGTAATTTCAGCCTCCCACATCTGCTTCAAAAAGTTGGAGCACCTAGCGTGGGTCTCATCTAAGACGCTTGTCAACAGAGGAAAAATGCTGTAATCAGTGTCTTGGAACAGACATAGTGGAACAGGGGAACAAAACTTTGTGCTGTGACTTATTGGTGTGTGAACCCTACTGAATAAAAACCAAAAGATTCCTGCTGGACTCTGAATCTGCTTAGCTTGCCCTCCCCATGTTTTCACGCCTGTGTGCACACGTGTGTGCATTGTTTGTGGTGGCACTCAAATCAACCAACCTTTTGTCCCTGACGATTATCCTGGACAGCATTTCTGTTGGGCCTCCAACCCTTTGGATCTTCCTCATGTCCAGGTTTGTGCCTCTGTCTCCTGTCACATTCCTTGGGGACAGCTCAAGGGGAGTGGGAGCATTGAGGGCACTGGGACACTGCACTTGGAGAGGTGTCTGTCTGCTTTGCTGGGCTGGGGAAGGAAAGGCAAATTTAGCAAAACCTCTGTTAGCTGTTGCTATCTCAAGGGAAGAAGTTGCTGAGGGAAGGCAGTGGTGCCTAAGAGTTTTTAGGATGAGGATAACCAGTGAATATAACAAACAAAAATACAATGAATATAACAAACAAAAATATGGTGTCCCATATCTCAAGTGGGCCTATGGGGGATTTAGGCCAGGCTTATTTGGAAAGCAGTATAAACCAACAGACCCATGCTTCTGTGCTCAGAAAGGGGATTGATCTTTGTCCGGGGAAAGGACATTTTGTAGCAGAATGATACAAAATAAAGCTAATAACAGTGGTGGTGTTCAGCAATGATGAGGAAGATGGCAGAAGGCAGGGCAAATATTGAGGAAAGAGAAATGGCACAGAGGCTGGAGAGGCCTCAGCGGAAGGCAAAGCAGATTGCAAAGGATTGAGGGGTGTAGAACTGGTGGTTAACATCAAATATTAAAATGCATTACTTATAAAAGTGCAAAGGGAGCTACTTAGCCCTCTGTTTAGCTACCACCTTTGACGCTGGCTAGGTCTGGGACCTGGATGTGTTCTTGCTGGACTTCCCTTGTTGCTTTTTCCACCTTCTCATAGCAGGGGCAGGTGCTGGAGGTCATGTTGCAGTCTTAATTCCTTTGAAAGAAGCTATTTTTGTCCCTCGTGTGTTCTTGATTACAGCATGGCTGTCCAGGGAGTGACCCCCTCGGTTGTCTGTGTCCTTGGGAGCTTTGTGTTTGTGGCCTGTGTTGAGGAACCAGCTCAGATCTGCAGGGTGTCTGCTCAGAGGAGCACATCAGGGAGCTGAGAAGGTCGTGTGAGGAACTGTAATTACACATGGGTTATACCTGGCTGTGTGTTGGCCTTTCAGTGCTCAGGTTGTATGTGGTCAGTCTGACACTCAAGTACTAACAAAACCCATAAAACAGCTAAATTTGGGCATTAAGTAATAGAGGAAACGTGAAGATTGCCAAAAGGCAAAACTCATTTTATTCGCAGTGCAGGTTTCTGAACAAACTTCTCTTGACGTGCTTATTCTGGAATTTAATCCATTTTGAAAAAGGGATTATCCAGTTCACAAAAGATAGACAAACTGCCTCAGAATTTTCATGTAAACTAAATAGCTTTTAATCTAGGTAGTAAGAATAAACATTGTTGCTCCTTCTGCCACAGAGGAACTTTTCTTAAGCAAATCTAACTTTGTTTTGCTTAGTGTTTGTGTTTTGTTGTTTGTTTTTAATCAGAGAGGATAAAAAGCATCTGATTTCTCACTAAGGTTTTGCATGCTTCTGCTGTCTTGCTTTGGGGTATTTTACAGTGATAAACAATTTTTTTGTTAGTAGAGGAGGAGCAACAGTGAGAGAATTGCCTTCTTTGGTGAATTTGATGTGGCTATGAGAAGGGGATCCTTGAATTCAAACTAGATATTTTCTTGGCTTCAGTATTCTGCAGAAGACTAACATGAAATCACAGCTGCATGGGAAACATTTTAATCAGTAGGGAAAAATATTTCACAACAAGATAGGAGAGTTAGGTGGCTTTGCTCAGTTAAGAGCTTTCAGAACAGCTTGTTTTAAAATTAACCTGGAGTCATTCTGGCTTCCATAGTGCAACAGTGATGTAGTGCAAGGTCTTTGAAGACAAATATACAAAGGTCAGTCTGAGATTGAGGTAATTGGGGCATGTGTGTTTTTAATTTTGAACGTATAATTTTGTGAAGATCCACACTTTTACCTTGTGAAAAATCTCAGACTTGGGGTGATTTGCACTGTATGAAGATAATAATAACCTGCCACTGACCAAACCTATTCATCTGGTATCAGTGTGTGTGCTGAGCATGGGTTCATACTCTGGAGTCCCTCAATCGTCTGCTGTTTGCCTGGGGATCAGAGAGCTGTCAATGTGTAGGTAATGCCAGTCAGTGAAATACTTGGAGGGTATGGCTGAGTGATGGGACACATCTGTCTTGTAGGTAGGGAATATGTGGAAGGAAGACACAGTCCTTCAAGGTCAGAGGAGAGAGGTTTCAAGTCAATACACAGAGGTCTGTATTGTCTTTCCCCACCCCATCCCATTCTGCTTTTTCAATGAGTATGTTGAGAGATCTAGCATAATGCAAAAATTAAAATAACTGTGGGTAGATAACAGCTATCTTTCTAGAGCAGGACATTAAAGTACTGTTAGCTTCAAAATGCAAGTTTTCTTCCCAATTTTGTCAATGTCTTAAACCCAGTCTTAGACTACTTTATTATCTTTTCTCTAATGAAAGTTTATTGCAACTAGCAAAAGTTTCTTTGACACAATTCTGCTTTTCCTGTTTATTTGACATATCTCTTTCCACGCAAATAAGCCACACCATACCTTTGATTAACCGTATCTTGTCCTTGAAAATAAATCTTCAGATAATTTGCATAAGATCAGAGGCACAAGGTTATTGGGGTAAATATACTGGAGGTAGAGGGCCTGGAGGTACTGGAGGTAAAAGGTAACAGCTATAAGGAAAGAGAATAAGGAAGAGATAAGTAGTCTCATATAGTCTGAGTATTTGTTCCTGCTGACTTGAGGGTTTGTTGCAGTATGGTGTGTCCTGGAGATTGGGGTTGTGGTTTGTGTTGATTTTAACAGGTAACTCACGAGGTGTCTTGAGGGTTTTTTGTGGGGTTAGACAATTAGAAATACTTAAAAGTGGCTGTTTTTAAGCTTGAGTCTGAAGAGTGGCATCTGAGCAGAATGACAGATGATACTGAGGAGTTTGTTTACTGTGTGGATGGGTTGGGTTTTTTGTTGGGTTTGGGTTGTTGTAAGCACTTCTTTGGAACTGAGGAAGCACTGTTCTGTGTGCACCCTTAAACCTGTGTGGTTGAATGAGTGGTGTGATGTACTTGTTGCAGTGCTCAGTAGCCAGGAGTCATAAAGCAGACTTCCCATTCAGAGTGTATTTTATGGTACTGCTTCATCAGAGATTGTGCTTTTTTTAGAAAGATATAAAGGAATAAATATAGAACAACTCAGGCACTAAAAATAACCACTTGCATTGACGTCTACTTTTTTTTTTCCCTTTAAAAGAGACCTTTTGGATATTTAGCAAGATGCATCATATCTGCTCAGGATCCTTTTGGCTGCAGTGATGTCTTGAGGGACAGACAAGTCAGCTGATATTAGAAAATAGCTTATCTTGGTTTGATTGAAGAGTGCAGTGTGGGAATAGAGCAGATGCCGAGGAAGAGACTTGATGTGGGTAATGGAATGAGAAGTTGGTTTAATTACTGCAGCTGTAGAAGCTGGGCATTTACGATCTTGAAGATTAAAAGACTGCTCAGCTCTTGTGTTTATGGGGAAAAAAAAGGATACTAAATACTTCAATCAAACCCTGAGATATATAATGGATCTCACTGAAAAGATGGTCCCTTGATAGGAAAGCTGCTTTTACTGAATGGCTTCAGTTACAGTCCAGGATATAGTAATTCTGGCATCCTTTTAACTGTGAAATGAGGGAATGAATAATCTTCCAAAAGGTCTCTCTCTAATCTGAGAAGCCGAGATTTTTGTAGCAGGAGAATGACTTGCTTGAAGTGGATTTTGAAGTAATTCTCAATTTGCAGATGATCTGCTGGGGACATGATTCCTTGCCCATACTTGGCCACTTGATTCCGTTCCAAATAGTCCTTGAGATCTGTAGTGTGAGAGTGAACTGGTGAATCAGTTAACGCTTCTAAATCAGTTTAGGATTAGATTACTGCTTCAGTGCCCTTCAAAATGTATGAATTCAGTGCCACACTCCTTTATTTACAAACAGTGCACATGTTTCAGTATCCAGAAGCGCTGAGATCAGCCCAATCTCGTCCCCATCGCCTGGTGCTGCCAGGGGTGGGTGGTGTGGTGCATGGGGGATGAAGGCTCAGGGCTTTTGGGCATCTCAAGGATTGCACAGCATCAGACAGATGCTGATTTATGATGGTTGGAGCAGACCATTCCAGGGCCACGACCTGCTCATCCATAGCCACCCTTCCTCCACGGATTTCTCCACATCCCTCTGCCTTCCCAGAGAGGTTGCTGTGGCTGCTTCTCCCTTTGAACTTGAGAGCAGGTCAGATGTAAACTGCAGTTCAGACATAAAAATAGCTGGCACCTGCTTCAGTCACGCTGTGCTGGGGTGAGCTGGGGCTCCATGCCAGCCTGGCTGGCCAGGCACAGTGGTCTGGTGAGGTTTTCTCTGCCTGTCACAGGTGGAGCATGGACAGAGCCTTGGCAGGGCTGCTCCCTGGGCTCCTGCAAGATTAATAAAACACCCATGCTGTGTCACCCTTTGATCACAAGTATTTTCGTCCCTCAGCCACATGCTCTTCTGTTTGAGTTGGTTTCTTTTCCCCCACCTCTGCTTTTAACCAAATTTACTCCCTCGCTGTGTTTGACCAAGGTAGGACAGTGTAAAGATAATTATTCCTCTTAGGAATTATATTGTTATTTTTGATTTCAAGCCTCATCAGGCTTCTGGAAATCTATTATTTATGTATATTTCTGATTAATTAAAAATGCAATTAAGAGGGTATTAAAAAGCTTTCCTTGTGTAAACAAGGGGAAAAAAGACAGTTCAAAAGTCCAGTGTACAGGTTTTCCTAGTGAAGATGAGCTAGGCCTTCTCTACCTCCACTGTTAGCTCTGTTGAAGATTGTATTTTTTATTTTTTATCATTATTTTATTATTAGACACTGTTCCCTGGTATGAGTGTGAATATGTATAGTATGAGTATGCAGATCTGTAATTTTTCTGAGAGCCTGAAGAGGTGATGCATTCAAAATTATCATCTCATTCACTATGAAATGGCTTTACCCATAACAAAGAATAATATCATTTTTCTGAGGATAGAGGCATATTTTAACTGTTCTTTCCTTGTTTTGTTCTGGAATTGAGATATGGTAGCAAATGCAGCTTATTTCACTGTTGCCTCTTCAGATCTTACCTGCAGCAGTTCAGAATTTTAAAGGTTTCTTTTAAAGACTTTTACTTCCTTAGTGCAGAACAGTAAGGATTTTGGACAGGGAGCAAAACTTCATTAGTTCAAGTGCTTTATAATAGATTTTATTTCTAAAGTGCTCTTCATTAAAGTTCTTAACTAGATTGCCATTCTAGAGCCTTGTGATTTCACTCGAATTTGCATTATGAATAGTGAATAAACAGAAATATTGGTAGTTAGTTTAATCTAACCATAAAATAACTCCTGAGGAGGAGGATCCCTGAGCTCCAAACAGGTTTGTGCCCAGTGCTGGGATGTGACTGTCTCTTGGATGATGTCCAGGTGAGGTGGACGACAGTGAGGCAGGACAGGGACAGTGTCAGGGGATATTTTTAGCCAAGCCTGCTTGACTTGTGACCCTGGTGACAGCCTCTTGGTAAAGGGGGCTTAAAGTAGACTGGGAAGGGGTGTGGGTGAGCTCAAGGTGACATGAGCCTGGAGTTTTAATCCTGATGTCACTAATGCTTCACCTGCAAGTTTTTGTTTTGGAACCGTATGGATTTGAGGTAAAGGAAAGGTATTTCTGCCAGACACTCGCTGCAATTCTCAAATCCCACGAGGTAGCTCCTTCCTGTTACCTTTGCCTGAGAGTTCCTAAGGAAATGATTAATTTGGAGTAACTGGAAAGTGCTTGTGGAAGATCAGAGCATGAAAGTTAATGATCAATTGCTTCTCCTTACTGGGTAATCATGAAGAATTGTGTTTAGGTATTTTTTTTTTCCCCTGACTGAAGTCCACTTAAAGACCTACAGTTCTAAAAGCTACCTATAAGTCTATTGCACACCAAAAAACATGTCACAGCAATAGGAGAAAAGCTGGTGCAGCACCTGGGGGCAGTTCAGGGACCCTCAGCCCCAGGGTTTGGGGCAGGGCACAAAAGGAGGGTGGCAGAGGACCACGGTAGTGAAAGGGATGTGCTGTTACAAAGGGCAGCCAGAGGAAATGAGTGAAGGATGTTTGCAACTGATTTTTTGTTTGTTTGTTTGTTTGTTCTTTATGAAAAAATGAAAGAGGAACAATTAGGAAGTTAAGCTTATCCCTTACCCTGCAGATCATTCCTGTGTGTGTCACCCCACACTCACTGCACTGAGCTCTCTCTCTGTAGTATTTCAGTGCTGACTACAGCACCTCTCCTTGTTTCTGTGGAAGGCTGTGCTTTACATAGCTCTGTGTTCTGCTATTGCCATAAACATTTTCTGTAATGGGCTTATTCTAAGCAAAAGACTATTCCAGTGTTTAAAAGAAAAAACCAGTCCTTGCAATTAATCTGAGCATGACAGACTTACATGATATATGGCAATAAGAAGAAAAAAAGTGTACAATTAATGCTCATTTAAAAAATAATTTAGGTTCTTTTTCAGAGCCTGCTTCTTCCCAGAAGTCAGCTTAGGCAATTCTTGTGTGAAGTACAGATGAGCTTGCATCAACATTCAAGATTTATTCACAATTTAAATTTCATTAATAAACCCAGCTAAACCCCCAAGCATTCCCAAACACAAGGAAATGCAGAAACGTTGCCTAAGCCTGCTCAAATTCCCCTCTAACATTTACTCTCTCATGCTGTTTTTCATGTAGGCCTTTAATCAGGGATAAGTCATGGGAAAACCTCAGAGGTAACCAGGCTGTAAGAAACTGCAAGGCTGTAAGAATTTACTTTTGGGAGTGAACCTGTCTGGACTGTATCTGGGATCCCATTTCCCAGGACAGGGCACACTTCCCTTGGTTCAGAGATGTTCTGCCCTGGTTGTTTAGGGCAGCTGTGTCTTTCCCAGCTTCATTTTCACATGGCCATGTTTTCCTGTCCTGTATTTGAAATTGTCTCAGAGTGAGATGAAAGTTTCCCAGCACTGTAGTGCTGTACTGAGTTAACTTGCTGAGGACTTACCCTGTTTCTGGTCTCTAGCAGCAGGAGAATTAGAGCCTCTTTTCACCAAGAATAATTCAACCTCTTCACCTTGGCCCAGAGCTGTGTAGCAGCCCTGCTGCAATGACCTCAGACATCACCTTGTCCTCCTCCAGATGTTGCCAACCACTGCAGAAAGGACCACGTGCAGCTGCTTCAGCCCCAGCAGTTCACAGCTGGAAAATTACAGTGCAGCTTGCCTATAAAAAATAAATTACAGTCATGGTAAGAACCCAGCTTGATCAGGGGTGAAAGTGGCACTCTGTGCTGTGGGTTGGAGCAGCTGAAGTGCAGGCTGTGGAGCAGTGGTGATCCCTGGCACAAGGCTGTGATGGACAAGAGGGGGCAGTAATGTTTTAGGCTGCCACAGCTGAAATTGCTCCAGGATGTTTATCCATCAGAACCCTGGCTCCACATGGTTAGGGACAGGGTGAGATGAAACTGATGGGCTGCTGGTGCTCAAGTTCTCCCGATGAGTGAACACAGAACTTTGTGGAATTAGGAGGCCACAGGTACATTCACCCATTTCATTCTTGCTTATCTTGTCTTAGAGGGAAGCTCAGAACTGAAGGGTTTGGTTGCAAGTTGCAATGGAAAATGATTTGCTTTGTTTGCTGAAGAAGTGTAATTTCCATCTTGGAAAGGAGAGAATTTGTCTGTCATTGGTCCATCTAGGTCAGTAGTCTGGCTTATAATGGATTTTCTTACTAAAGGATTTACAGTCAACACAGTGACTGGTATTTGCTCTGTCATTTGTGTCATTCAGGATTCCAGTCCTCTTTTCACTCTACTTACAGCACCTCTGACAGCCGTGGCAAGAAGGTTCACAGGTCAGTTATGGATTATGAGGGGGGGAACCACTTCTGACTGATTGTTGTACACCCATCAAAACTTACTGACAGCTTCTCTCTTTTTCCTACTCTGAGTGAAAACTTATTTTTCTGACAGCACCTTCAAGTCAATAATTTCCAATTATCTTTAGGGAAGTGTTTAGTTTTTGGAGGCTCTCCTTCTTTTTAGAGGTGATGGTCACAGCTGTAGGATGGTAGCAGGAAGGAATTTCTTGAAGTCATTCTGTCAGTGATGGATGATTCTGTAAGACATTGAGAGAGGGGCATGCCATGAAATCAGCTTCTCTATCTAGGGAGAAATTTAACATGTGATTAAAAATACATTATTATTTCCCCCTTTTTTTTTCTTGACATTATTCTGTCAACATCAGGTTGTTATATAGAAGGTGGCCTTTAGAGAGGGAACCAAGCAGGGGAACCAGGGATTCAAAGATATTGATACTTCCTATAATGAGGAAGAAAGCTGACCAGAAAATACTTCCAGTAGTTTTAATAAATTATTTAAGAAAAAGGAAAAAAGGGGTGGAGGAAATAAAAGGGAATGAAATGTTCTCCTTGTGAGATGATGCTGAAGATAGAATTGTGTGGCCACTTTTAAGTCTTGTATGTCTTGATTGTTGGAGCACTGAGAATATTTTCAGAGCTGTGGTATCACAAAGTAGCTAATGGAAACATGGGTTTGAAGGTTATATTGAATTCAGTGCAAGGTACTGTGCAAGAGAGAAACTGTGTAAGTGTTTAAGTGCATGCACATTTATATTTAATTGCGGGGCTGTTTTGAAATGGAAAAATACTTGTATGTGTATGCTTAAATGTGACTCTCATCCTCAATGTACTGCCTAAATCTGTTTGTTCCATTTTAGAAGACATCAGAAAAGCAATTTGGTACAGCTTGCAGTGTCCAGTACATGGTGTTTTTTTTATATATATATATCTCAATATCATTTTTTTTCAAGTGATAAAGATGAGGATCCTAAATGGGAAGAGCGTCTCTCTCATTCTTTGGGGCTCAAGTACCTCCTAGCAGGCACCAGTACAATAAACAGTGCCAGACCAAAGCTTCCTTTCAGATCCTGTTCTCTTGCATAATGCTGCTGTGCTTCAATCTTGAACCAGAAATTATTCTCTTACCAGTTGCACTCTTTTCATTCTGGGAACTTTGACCTCAGTTTTATCACTTTTAGTAAAATGTCTGCATGAGAGTTGCTGTACACAGGCAGTGAAAAAGGCAAATATCCCTTTGATAGCCCATGGAGGGAGTGTTCAAGAACTGCTTCAAGACCAGAGAATGTGCTTGTTCCAAGGAGCAGCTCGACTTGTGTTGCACTGGTTTTAAGGATTCCGTTTTGTGGGATAATGGGAAGTAGGATGAGATAGTGCTTGTGACTTGCTGACCTGTTTTAATGAACACTTTTTATTGCCATAGTTGCATGGGCAGATTTTAATGAAAACAAAGTGGCTAATGTTATTTTAAATTTAACAGTATTTGTTTGTTGTATAGATATGCAGGAATGCTATGGTAATTTTTTATACTTTAGCCTATAAACCAGCTTCCCCCCAGTTATGTAACTCACAGTACCAGCTTCCCCCACCAGCACTGAGAACTGGACCAGCTGCTTTTGGTGATACTTTCATAGACCCTCTGATGAATATTTAGATGAAACAGCTACAAAAATGGTTAGAGCTAAGGAAAGCAGGTAATGTGTCATAATAGGGCCTCCTTAAGCATGTAGGTTTATTGTCACCAAAAACTTCTCCCAGAGCTTTGCTGTTCTGAAGGGTTCAAGCCTGAGCTTACTCTTGACCAGTTGATAACCTGTTTGTTCTGGTTTCAGCAGCCTTTTTTGTCTGAAGTGGTTTATTTCCTTTCTTACTGGTTATCTCTACTGTCTGACAAGGAGCAATTGCATCCCTGTCCTGTGGCTCCAGTGTTTATGGCCACGGTGCCTGTGGTGTTAACACCTCAAGGCACCTTCATGTTCAGATTGCTTCCCAGCTTTGTCATCAGCTGCCATAATTACTCTTTTTTTGTATGCAAGTCATTAATTAGTTAAAAATGAACCAGAAGACTGATTGTTGGGGTTTTTGTTTTCATCAGTAACTTCCAAGGAGACTGCACCTTTTTCTTTCTGTGCTGTCAGGCAACGTCTCTTTTGGGCAGAATCTTTACTGCTGTCACAATTCCTCTGTCTCCAGGTTTACTGTGATAACACATGGAAAATTATGTTTATTGAATATCCAGATAGCTGAGACTTACTTGTATTTATTTTGGGCAAACTCTCTGTAACCAACCTGTTCTATTGTAATGTCTTTGTAGCTTCATGTTCCAGTTCTTCTTGGTCAGTCTTTGCTGAAAAGTCATGCTGTTGATGAGTTCTGTAGACTTTCTTTTATGTGGCAAGTCAGACTGGTTCAGAGAAGTACTGGCACTAAAGTCTTGAAAGGAATCTGCATCTTCTGCATTTTTAGAGGTTTGAATGGAGTTGACTTCCGATTGAGTGTGGAGCAGTTGCATGTGTTGGTTTTGTTGGGCAACTTAGAAGACAAAAAGTTGCCTAAAAAAACAGTGTCTATTTTTCAAACATTTGCCTGGTCATCTGTTTTCCCTCTCTTTAGTGGCAGCAGTGGAAGATGATGCCCTTTGTTCCAAAAGCCAGGAAATGTGTTTTGACATAAAACTGGCCTTGGACAATGTTCCAGCCTGGACGGACTGGCATTAACTGTGTGCAGAACTAAAACTGAGCTGGGTGGGTGGGAGCTACCAGGGTAACTGGTGTTTCCTAGTACAGTTTGGTTTCTACAACACAATTTTGGCTGAAGTAGGTTGGAACTGAGCAGTTTTCCAATGTCATCATGTCCAGGGTCAGTATGTACAGTATGACACTACCTGCCTGGTCCCTATTTCTGTTCCTCTGATGACATTGTCACAGAAGTCTTTAAGTGTCTGAAGGTTTTATCAGTGGTTACATCCCTTGGCAGGTACCTGCTGGGCACCTAATAAAACATTTATATTTGCAGACTTTGCATCCTGGTTAAAATAAGTTACAAATGAAGTGATTTGTGTGAGAGGAGCACTCTTTGTTCTAACACCTTGCCACAGGAGGGGTGGGTTGTAGAAATGCTTTATGTTAGCTTCTGTGATACATTAATTTTCTGGGCACACGGTTGAAGACTATTTTTTTCATCTTTTTTTTTAAGGAAAAACAGGTTTGCAGTCTGGTAAATCTGAGTGTCTTCGGGGGTTTTCTCATTTTCAAAGTTTGGGTTGTAGATTTCTGCATGAAACTTTCATGGTGTGAGGTTTGTGAAATTAGATAACATGCTTTAAACAAGCCACCTCTGGGTAAAGTACATCTCTAATTACTGAGACTAAATTATGTGGAAAGTGAGCTTGTGTCTGAAGTAAATCTCCAGTTCAGTAATCTAAAATTAAATAATGATTAGCTTAATTGCTTCAGGATCATAAAAAACACTCTTAATAAAATATAGGGATTAAGTGTGTGTTCCAAGAGCAGATAATTGCTTCTGCTACATTTTCAGTAACTTCTCTCAAGACAGAGTTTGGAGGTAAGAGAAATAAAATAACCTTTTGTTATGCTGATTAGTAAAGCCAGGAAAAGTAGGCTAGTTCTTGTGTATGCAAGCCCTTGCTCCTTTCTGAATAGAAGCTGCAATTTCACTATTAATCGTAAATTTAGAACACTTGCTTTTAATTTCATAGATATGTGCCAGTTACTCCCTCTGAAAGCAATAGTAGTTGGTACCTGTGGAGCTGAGTGTAGTAATATATCTGTGAAGAAGGATCAAGTAGGGTTTTTTTCCTTCAGAGAAAGGAAAAAGGCTCATTATTTTAGTAAGAAGTGTTTGAGTTATTCATTACCTGGGTTGCCAGCTGCTTGTTTGCATTGCATTTTGCTTCTAAACAAAGTATTTTTACCTTCATTCATTGGAGAATGTCTTTTTTGCTTATAGGCAAATGAGAAAGCAAATCTCTTGAGACATAAGCAGTGGTACTTCCCTGGAGGGAGGAGATGGGGATTCTCCTGTTGCTCTGAGTGTTGCCAGGTGCCAGAAGTGGTCCCCAGTGGTGGTGGTAAGAAAGAAATCTTCCCCCACATTTCTGTATTTGCGTTTTGTCTGTAGCAATATGCTTTTGAGAAAAAAAATGGGTGTGCAAATCCTGTTCTTTTCATAGAGCTGCATGAACTGCTGGGAGAGGCGTCAGAAGTCTCCCACTCTGAAGAATTTTAGTTTAGGAATGAAATCAGCACTTGAGCTTGTTGCTTCTGCTGTCTCGTGTGTGCTGTATCTGTTGGTAATCATTGCAGCAGAGATTTCACCACAAATAAACCTCCATGGGGCTCTAGAAATACTTCATGTCTCCTCCTTCCTTAAATGGAGAAGAAGGGGAACTATGCCCTTACAGTGCTTGAAGGGCCTCCTTTGTGGGGTACATAGAAATCTCATCAATGCTGACTGGGGTCATCTTAGGCTGCCTTTAATCTGAACATCTTTAAATTTTATCCTATAACCGGGTATGAAAATGTTAAATATATCAGCAAACTTCCTACTTTTTGCCTTTTTTTTTTTTGTAGTCTGTCCTACAAGCAGTGACAGGGAAAGTGGAAAGCTGCTGAGACCCCACTGACACAGCAGCAGAACAGTTTTTGTCAGGACAGGATCTTAAAACCTGTGGTTAGTGTCAGATGTTGACATTTTAATTATGATCTCTGATACCCTGCCCCTTCATGGGCTATTAGTAGAATTTTTTTTTGTAAGAAAATAATTTAATCTTGGTGATTTTGCAAAGACCTGAATTATTGCTTTAGTATTCTATCACCTTTCAAGGTCTGTTGTAGGACAAGTAGTCTCCCTAAAAATGTTGGTTTCTGTGAGATATTTCTCAAAGCTGTGATTCATAAAGCAGCATGTACTGGATCAGCCACAATTTGTGTTCAGGGCATGTATTGACCCTGTGCAAAGTTACATCCCTTTAAGATGCACATTTTCCTGCTGTAGAGGAGGTGAAAGCATTGATTCCAGCTCAAGAGGTGGGTAAACAGACACTTTCTGCAAGCCCAAAATATTCTTGGGTCAAAATTTTTACCCCCAAAAACTAGCTATTGCAGCTGAACCTGGCTGACTGCCTGCAGCTCTGGTGTGTGGAGGGACACCCAGTAGGTTGATTCATTCAAGCAGCCTTGTCCCAGTGTCATGGTGACCAGCTGCTTTCAAAACTGGTTGTGTAAAATGTTTTTGCCTGGGCTCATTGACACTGGTGTAAGAGCAATGCTCCAGAAACAAAAGAAAGCCCTTTTTTATGCATTTGCTGTTTTGTAGGATACTTTTCAGCTTACATGGCTGCAATTTTTGCTTTTCTTCTTTGTGTGTAAGGCTTGAAAAGGCCATTGATGAGTTACTGAGAAGCTAAAATATGCTGGAGGGGGGAGCAAGATTTTGAATTGTGACAGCTCTTGAATTCTCAAGCTCTGCTTCTGTTCAGAGAAGAGAAAATTTGAGTTTCTCATACCCAGCCTGTTACCTGTGCCCTTGTGTAGTGCTGCCTGGGTGTCTTATCTTGGGTCACTAGAACCTGGAACAAGGAATAATCTGGAAATTAAATGTTCTGAGTGAAGTGAATGCCATGCTGTAAGGTGCATGTATTGAATAACCCCCTGAATAATTCCTTCAGCCTTCACCTTCTTGATTGTCCAGGGGAGGCCACCAAGATGATGAGAGGGCTGGAGCACCTCCCCTGTGTGGAGAGGTTGGGAGATTTGGGATTGTTCAGTCTGGAAAACAGAAGGTGACCTTATTGTGGCCTTCCAGTGCCTAAAGGGAGCCTGCAAGAAAGGTGGAGAGCATTTATTTACAAGGCTCTGGAGTGATAGGACAAGGGGGAATGGCCTCACACTGAAAGAGGGTAGGGTTAGATCAGATATTGGGAAGAAATTCTTCCCTGTGAGGGTGGGGAGGTCCTGGCACAGGCTGTGCAGAGAAGCTGTGAACGTCCTGTTTCTGGAATTGTTTACAGCCAGGCTGGATGGGGCTCTGAGCAACCTGGGATAGAAGCAGGTGTCCCTGCCCATGGAAGGGGGCTTGGAACTGGATGATCTTTAAGGTCACTTCCAGCCCAAACCATCTTGTGATTCTGTGATCTGTCATCTGCTGCTATTGTCCTTATTGTGTGTCTTCTTGGGGGGAATTTATCTTTCTCAGACTTGTCACTGTTATAATTTGTAGAAATTGCTGGAAAAGTCAGTTTTCATATAAACCTAGTTGTGACCACAAAGAGGAAAACAAAATAATCTTTGGATTCATCAGGCTAGACCTGAAAGCAGCTCACAAAAGCAATCATGGCAGTCACAGTTTCAAGAGTTTCTATAGTTCAGGCAAGGAGAAATGTGAAGTATATTGGAAAACCAGTTACAGTCCCTGTTTTCATACTTAATTTACCAGTGTGGAGGCTGTGGTTAGGTTTCAAAGCCTGTAAGACAGAGGCCTCTTCACTGGCAGAGTGATGTTCTGAAGAGCTGCTCCCAGAGATATGATCCCTGCTGTTAGTCTGGTGTGGTCTGCTTTTTAGGCAGAGTCAGTTTTGCACAACTTGCAGAAGTCACGTTCTCTCCTATCTGTTTTTGATAGATAGGGCACTGAGTCATTGTACCTTTTATTTTAGAGGAAGGGAGCATGACAGTGGTTTTTTTCTGTAGCACTCAGTTCTCCTGCTCTTCAAAAACTGCACCCCATTAAGCTTTGTGTCTCTTTCCCAGGGAAAGAGCAGCCTTGTTGAACAATGCTGGATCCATTTACGGCTGGAACCCAGCACTGTTCAGCCCTGCCAGGGTGGTCACTGCTCTGGCCTGGCACAGGATCCACTTCCAGCTGAGGGTATCTGCTGGTGGAACTCAAGGACCAGACTTGATCTCCTGGAGAT
This sequence comes from Daphoenositta chrysoptera, assembly GCA_013397915.1. Classification (NCBI taxonomy): domain Eukaryota; kingdom Metazoa; phylum Chordata; class Aves; order Passeriformes; genus Daphoenositta; species Daphoenositta chrysoptera. Next base: position 173,576 of record VZRO01002963.1, read on the forward strand.
GTTTATTTTGAGAAGAAAAAAAAAAAGAAGAAAAAAAAAATCCAAACTGAAAGTGCTTTCTTAGAAGCCATAGTGGCATTTACTCTTTCATAATTGTTTTGAAAATGTCAGTGTTGCCCTGGGAGCAATTGTTTTCACTTGTGAGAGTTGTGAAGGCCACACATTCAGGACCTTTGGCAGTACTTCCAAAGCAGCAGAAAGCACAGGTTTAAACACAAACACTGTCACAGGATGTGTTTCAGGACAATATTGTTGTGCTTCAGCAGCAAGGCCACTTTTGATTCAAGGCTTCATTTGCCCGACTCTGCACCTGTGTCTCCCTCTGGAGAGGGCCTCCCTCTCCTCCTTGGTTGTGGTGTTCAAGTTTAATGGGATAAGTGATGCACCAGAGTGAATCAGCCTGAGACTGAGGAGTTAAAGATGGCACAACCCAATATTTCTGATTGAAAATGGCTGATAAAGGACACCCCTGTAGAAGCAGAAGAAGCCCTGCTCCTGTGGGATGTAAGGATGAGGACAGAGAGGAAGAGGCTCAGTGCAGTGTGAGCTGGTGATGGGGCTGCTGGGCCCTTGTGGCACTGCAGGGCCTGGCTGCACTGGGGCATTTTGCAGGTCACTTCTGGGTGCTCTTTGCCATGGCTTTGTGAGCTTTCAACTTGTCCAGTAGGAAGTTATCTGGGTGTTTTGGATCTATGTGACAAGATGGGAGCAAAAGGCCTAAGCATCTCCTTGTGCAGTTCTTCCTGTGCTGAAGGTATAACAATGCCACTTACTACTGTCCTGTGTGCCCTGGGTTAACTGTTCCCCAATGTCTACAGAAATTATCTACTTGGTAAAGAGTTCTAAACCAAAATTGAAAAAAAAAACCCTCAAAACCCAGCCCAAACCTAAACAAAACCCCCAAACGCAACAATTTAGCTTAAGATATATCTTTTTGGTACAGATGTAGGATGAGTAATAACTGTAAAAGCAGTTACACAAGCAAACCTTGAGGACATGCTGACCTTAAGCATGAGTTTAGAATGAGCCTCTAGTAGTGCTTGGGAACAGAGACTTACGAGCAGTCAGTCAAACCAGGCATAGAAAAAGCTCCCAGTTGCCTGGAAGTAATGAACTTCCTTACAGAAAAATACTTCTGATTAATGCAGTGAGGTTTCAATTATTCCAGTTATTCTGAAATCTGGTTTATTACAGTAAAGGTAAAAAGAATTTAAATAGAATTAATAAAAAGTAGTTCATGTTTAATGGGCTTAAAAGTGAACAAAATCTGCAGACTCAAGAAGCAATTATACGTTGCTGAGTACATAGCATGAAAGTTCTTGTTATATGTCTTGATTGGAGAAATATTGATTCTTTTAGATTAGTTCTGGTAATTAGACCAGGCTGCTTGTTTGTTTATTTTAAGTGAAGCTAGCCTGGTTTGCTAGAGTCATTGTCTATAAATGTGTCCTATATGGACACATTGCATTGAACTGCAGGCAGTTTGTAATACCCTTGGATATCTGATTTTTTTGGCATATAACTGCAGATGAGCTGAGGGTTATTCTGGCAGATAAAAATGAATCATAAGAGCATAAATACTGCTTCTCAACCACTACTCAGCCTGACTGAGGAGCTTTTGAAGAGCAGTGCCAAGCTAGCAGTGGTGACATCCATAACTCGAGTTTGGCACATAGGGTCTTTTGAATATGAAGCTTTAGTACAGTGAACACCTCTTTTTACTCATTAGCTTCTAATTTTTCGAGTGATGTGGAGAGTTTTTGACTTGGCAGTCAAACTATTCTGGTGTGCTACAAGCTCCATGAGAAATGGGTGCTCACTTTTACACCAGTAATTTCACATTCTGCATTTCTTCCAGTGCTTTATAACTGTGCCATCAGGAAACAACCTCTGCTTCGGTGACTTTTTTGTGTCTCTGACAGAAGTGGAAGCAATACAAAGGAATATCTGGAGATGTAGAAATTTCCACTCAGGCAGCTGCCCACCTGGCTTGGGTTGTGATTATTAAGAGATCTCCTGTGGTCAGATTAGTATCACTATTTGTGGTACTTGTAGGACTGACAAAGCTCTCACAGTGGCAGAATATTGTAATGTCCTTTTGTCTGGGTCTGTCAGAGCCAGTTTACATGAGAGCACGACAAAGAGAGCAGAGAGCATCTGTGAAAACTCCCAAATTTTCACTATCAGCTATGGAACAGCCCCTGTGCAACATCACTGTCTGAATGTTGCTGGTGGAAGGCAAGCATGTATTTCTACTGGGCCAGTCATTCCCAGGATCCCTGCAGCCCTCAGTAAAAGGGTATTTAGGTCATATCTCTCTCAAACATTGCATTAAAAGGCCACTGTTCAGCAGCAGCTGAACAAGGGAAACTGAATCGTGACAGGGCTGACCAGTCCTGGATTTGTGATCTTTGTTGGCAGCATCTTTCAAAGACTCTGTGTTACCACAGGGTCCCCTGCTCTGCAGAATCCAGAATGGCTTAAATTAACTATAGATGCTGCCAGAGGGCTACTTAGCAATAGAATGCCAAAGCCACCCAGGAGATGGGAGATCTTAAGAAAAGGTGAGAGCTGTTTCTTTTCAGGTTTTTGTCTGACGTGGATTTTAGACAGATGGGATGTTTACAGAGTGGCTGCTGTTTAGTTTCCCAGCTGAATGGCCAACAAAAGCCTGAACTTTAACAATGTACAGCCTTCCCACTTCTAAGTTAATTTTTTTGAACTGTGGGATATTGCCTTTGTAAAGAATTCTGGTTTTAATTTATAAAGATTTCACCACGTGCAGAAATGCACATTTATGCGCATGTAGTTCAGCTTTTGTGTTCAAAATGTGATCTTCAAATTTGCACAGGAGAAGGGTTTTTTCTTTTTATGGTGGCTTGTTTGGGCTTTTAGGGTTTTTTATTGTTGGGTGGGGAGGTCATTGTAAAGGTTGTGTGGTGTGTGGCTGCTGCCAGTATTAGTATTGAGACCAGAAGGGGCTGGTGTGATCTTGACAGAAAACACAGAGCAGTAAAACTTTATTCAGCATATATTTGTTTTTGCTATCAGTCTGCTTGATAAGTCTGGTCTATCTTTTTAGGAAGATACCTGCTTTTGTGTATATGCAAAAAGAGATTGACCACATATGGATCCATATCCATAATTATGGATTCAGGCTGATAACAGCCTTGTGAAATATTTGTCAGTGAAATAATCCAAAAGAAGAATAGATCTCTTATTCAGGAATGAACACACTGCTGGTGGCAGTCAGGGTGACATCAAAGAGAGTGGAAGTTGGATCCCATGCAAAGAAGAAGGGGGTGATGTGGGTCCCTGCCCTGCTGTACAGCTCTTCCTTTCTTGCTTTTTTTTCCCCTTTGGACCATGAACAGCCCTGTGTGAGCAGTGTGAATGCCCTGAGCAGGATCCAGCTCCCCACCCACTGTGATTCAGGCTGCCAGTTCAGCTCACTGGGCAATTGTTTTGTTGTGTACCTGTTGCATTTTCAAGTCATATTTTCACCTGTTACTTGTTCCTGACTGCAAAACAGTGGGTTTTATCTGAAGCTGCCTCAGTGACAGTCTCTCAGCAGAACACCTGCTTTTGGTGTTAGTATTTTTGTTTCTCTGTCTTCCCTGTGACGAAGATCTGGGGATCTGGATTTGGAAGAATGGTGACTTTTGTCTTCTGTCCCTCTCCACATGGCCTCTGTCTCCTTCCAGGCTCAAACCATGGAAAGTTTGATGGTTAAAGCATAGTCTTCCTATACAGAAATGTATTGATGAGATATATTTGTCCATGTGACAAGTGTCAGCCTGGTGACAGGAGAGTGGTTGGTCTTTCTCACTTGTCACAAACCTCTCAGGAAGACTGGGGACTGTAAAGTCAAAAGTGCATGGCATATATTCTGCTTCTCAGTTTTAGAGCTGCCTTTCTCCATTGCTGCTCAGTTGTGAGCAGTTCCCACTTTGGAGGTACATCTGTAGGTGAGATCATGCAAATGCTCTTCTGGGGATTTTTTAGGTTTAGTATAGCAGAGCACTGGCAGGGGAAAACTTTCCTGATGTCTCTCCTCGGTCTGGCAGCTGTGGATAGCTCTGGTGTCACCTGAGGCCTTTGCTTTACCCTGATCATCTTATACTTACTTATTTATTAATCATAAAAGTAATAAATAATCCTATTTAATCTTTTCCATCCTGGCAGTACAGCTCGTGGTAGCAAACTCTGGAGCAGAGGCACATGAGGCACACATGAACAAAGGGGATGTGCCCAGTCCTGCGTCTGTCTCTGAGCTGGCTCTCAGGAGGTGGTGGCTTTGCCTCTGGTCACACAGATTCAAGAGGTGGTGGCTTTGCCTCTGATCACACAGATTCAGGAGGTGGTGGCTTTGCCACCAGACAGCCCCAGGAGCTTTCCTGCTCCTGCCTGTTCACTTGTGTGGGAGCCCTGAAAGCAGAGAATATTTCCCTGCCTGTTTTGAAGGGTTCTACCCCCCTGGACAACACTGTTTTTGACTTTTGTCCATGGAGAAAACTGCCAACTCTTTGGGAAGAACTAGAATCTACTTCAGTGAGAACTAAATAATAGAATGTTATGTAAGGTTATCACAGGGTGAAAAATCTAAATGTTTTGGGTTTATTAATGTAGTAAATAGATAAAAAGCAAAAACTCCAAACTGGAGGAATGTTGTTGTTTCTAGACCTTCTTCTTCTTCTTCTAATACTCCATATTCTGCAGTAGAAGGTGTCTAAAAATTATTGGATGAAAAATTCCGCAGTTCCTGTATACGTGACAAAAGCATTTGTCTAACATTGGTAGAAAAGTGAAAATATCTTTCGTTTTAAGCTTTAATTGGATGATTTACCTTTAAGAAGGCTGTGTTATCTTGATAAGCAGCATTCTGCTGCATTCTCTGTTGTGTGCTGTGTCGGTGTCATGCTAGTGACCTTACTTCTCTGGTAAGACTTAATAAACTATCTTAAAGCAGGGAGTGCTGAAAGTTTCTTGAGAATCACTCCCCCATCAGGGGAAAACCTGGCTTAGAGACACAGCTGAGTCAGGGGCTGGGGTCCACAACTTGCATCAGGGATCCTGCATTACTGTGGATCAGAGAGTCAATCACACTGCTCCTCTCCTGCAGAAGGTAGTGTTTTATACCTGAAATTTAAAGCAGCTCAGCACTTCTTGAAAGACAGAGTTTCCACTTCTTCCCAATTAGTGCTCAGGACTTCAAAGGAAAGCTTTGAACCTGGGCAGGGCCTCGCAGGCATGAATATGTTGCTTGCTGAGACTCAGTGTAGCAGCAGTCAGAGGCTTCTCCGTGTTCAGCCACAGCACATTTGCATGCAGACAGATGTCTCCTGGCTGGCTCTCTCTCTCTGTCACATATTTGAGGCTTAAGTTTTTTTTCCTGCATAATTTTCCATCCAGAAGCAAAGTTCTTCTTATTCTCCTTATAACACTTGTCTCTCAGGTGAGACTCTTTTGTTTATCCTTTATTTTGCATCCCTGTTTTAACAGGTGATGGGCCTGTGCCACAAAGCATTTTCCAGATTCACCCAATCTGTCTAGCAGGTGGCTCCCTGGGTTTCACAGCTTGGTGTGTAAATGCATTTAACACTCCTGAAGTTTCTTTTGTAGTTTATTTTTATCTGAATACCAAGGATGAATTCCCATTTGTCTTGAAAATTCAACCACTTGGAGCAAAGAGAAGCATTTTATGTAGTCTTAGAGATGAGTAGACACTACTGAGGTTTTTTCTTAATCATCAGAGCCTAAGATTGGCAGCATTTTGTTATTACATAACATTGATCTATTTTATACATTGCAAGAGGCCTATTACTCAAATAATTTTGTACTAATAGGGCTTCTGTTAGATAACTCCTTTTCTGTTTGTTATGTAAGGGCTGGCATTATAGAATTGCTGTTTGAATACCAGCACTATAATTTTAGAGTAGCTTTTGTAATAGAAATACCAAGTAAGCCTTGTTCCAAATATAGGCAATTATTCCAATATTGTAATTTTTTTTTTTCCAAATGAGGCCTCTTGATAATTGCTGCTTTGGGTTTTGTTTTCGCTTAAAAAATCACGATGCTGTCCTGTGCCCAGTCATAATCCATTATGTGCATTTTCTGTAATGAATGTTGTGCATTGGAAAAGTATTGATCAGCAGTCCTGGAAACTGGTGATTGAGCTTCACCTACGAAAACATTGCCAGTGCCAGTTTAGTGACTCTGCATTGTCTGAAACCCTCCTGTCGTCTCTGAATTGTGTGTATGTTTGTCTTTTAGCCTTTGGTGTTTATTTTGATGTGATTTATTATAACCTTATTTCTCCAATTGAGAACAGAAGCAGTGTGAGCTGTCTCAAAATGAGGTTGGGGAACACAATCAGTAAAAATTCCTTTGGAGCCCACAGAAACTGCTTATTCCTAAGGAAGGAATTTAGTTGCAACGTATCTCCTTCTCTGACAAAGATGCAGATAAGTAGTAAGACTTTTATCTTGCAGTCACTTGAGAAATGTGGTTGAGCTATAGGTGAGGTTGGAAGAGTTTTCATAACAGACCTGGACTTTATGCAGGATATAAGGGGGCAGGAGCATCTATTGACTTGGTGCATGGAGAGCACCTGAAATTTTCCTTCATTTCATGAATGCTGTGGTGCTTCTGTCCTGGTTTTCCACTGGACCCACCACACTTCCTGGAGTATGTTGTATTTAATTTGTGTATGCTTTAAACTCAGAGGCAGCTTTCACATTCTTTTCCCACCCAGCTCTGCTAAACCACATAAAAGCTTCTATTTGTTTGTGACTTTTAAATTCACAGCCTCCTTTTTTTTTTTTTTTTTTTTCTTTTTGGCCAAATAATTCCAAGCATTGTCTGTTTGTTTGAATGTAAAAACTTTCTATTTGTTGCATCTTAAGTGGTTTTGTGCTGCCTCTTTCAACTTTATTGAAATCTTCTAATGTGACTCCACTTCCAGGGCAGCCAGGGGTTTAAGAGGAGCTTACACCATACATTTGTTTTCTGTAGTGCTACTGCTAGAGTTTGGTCAGAGAAGGGGAATGTTAGAGGGCTGTGACTATCACTTGAAGTTTTCTGTGAAATTTAAGCTAGATTTTGTTTGGATTTTGTTTCTGACTGACCAGGTGAGTTATGCCAGTGAAAGCTGCATCTTCACAGAGGGCTGTGTTGGTGAATGGGAATCACTCTTCAGTCTGACTGCTGTGTCCCTGTACAGATGTGCCCTCGAGTCTCTCTTTACCTGAACTGTCCAGATTATGGTGCAGAGCATCTGGATGGGCCCCTGAGCCTCTCCCACCCCAGCAGCACCGTGTTCCTGCACAGGGTGTAGCTGCTACCACCTCATTTCTTCCCTCTCCAGACTCCACTATCTCCTTTTTGTTAACCAAACTCCTGGACTGTGCCTGCCCAGAGTCCTCCCAAAGCCCTGATTTTGGAGCAGGGAGAAGAGAGAGGAAACGCCATTGTCATCTCTTGGCTGCTGTGGTGCAAGGCTCCTTGGTGCTAAAATCTAGATTTTGTTAAAATCTTTCGTCAGCTCCTGCAGAAACAAGAAGTGTCAAGTGGCAGTGCTGAGCACACGCACGACCACGCGAGCGAATCTGGTCGATTGTAGCTTGGTAATTTCCTGTAAGGAGCTTACACTGGATTAGAGCAAAAGCTTGGTTTGTCAGCACCACCACCTGACTGTCATATTTATTGAGCAGTATTACCTGTTTTAAATATTAGTCCACTTCTGCCCCATTCAGGGCCCCCTTGAGGTAAGAGGGGCTTTTTTAGTTCAATATTTTACAAAGCCATGTAATGGAAAGGACACCCAGGTGGTTTTTTGGGCGTCTGAGCAGGCAGTTTGAGTAGCTGAAGCACTTCCAGATTTACCTCGATGTGCTTTTGTCACCATAATCCCTCCTTCATGTCAAGACTGATTTGCTTTCCTAGCCAAGACTCACATCGTGCGTTTTTGCTGTTCCATTTCTCCTCCTCTTTTTTTGTTTTTGTTTTTTTTGTTTGTTTGTTTATTAATCAACAACAAATTGGGAAGATGTTGGTAAACCAGTCAGGTGCATGCTTATTAGCTGGAGTCTGTGCTACGCTCATTGCCCTGGCTTTAGCCTATTACTTGTATTGGTAAGTTGGATTTTTGTACTGCGACTGTGCTGGTGGTGGCTTGTCCTTTAAAATGCTTCCTTGGGGTGAGCTGGAGGGTGGTGGTCCTTTCTGAGGTGCTCTGGAAGGCTGATTTGTACTTACTAATGTGTGGTTGGGGTAGATATCTTCCCTGATTTGCTCTGGTGCCCTTGTTACCTGTTTGGGACTCGGTTTTGTTGCTGGTTTTTGTTTTTGTATGTTTTTATTCAGCTGAGGGCATAGTGGCTAAGGATGCCACTTGGGCAAGATGGTGATTGTGTATTTCCATTATTTTCTGCAAGCCTTTATGGACTTCTTTCACTCTTACTTTGTGCTCTTAGTCTTCTCATAGCTGTCTCTCAGCACGTAACACGGAAATTAAGCTGACAGGCTCACCGTGTGTTAGGGTGTTTATGGGACATGCATGGAAAGGGATGTTTCAGGCAGGTGAAAATTCAGATTCTACCCCTTGGGGGTGAGCTGGGCCTGGGAGCAGCAGAGCCAGGAGCCCACACGTGCTTGGGTGTTTGGGAAGGGTAGGAGCAGGGCAGGGCTGCCCTGCATTTCTGGGCTGGCCTTGTTTCTCTGTGTCTCCACATATGTCTAAGACTTTCAGCTGAAAGAAGTCTTGAAACTTTTTAGAGCCATGTCTGGAGCAAACAGCGACTTTTAGAAACCCTTGTGCAATGTGTTGACTGGTTTTAGTGAGAAAATACACATCACTTCAACTGTGGAAGGAAAAGCTTGGAGTTGGAATTAATATGGCTGTGACTGGAAAACTTTCCAAGGGGTGTGACATTGCTGTGAACAAGTTTCCAGCATGACACATGAATTTGTTTGTTTGTTTGTTTTATAAGGTGTTTAAAAAACAAAAGAAATGAAAATCTGTGTAGGAGCATCATGGTTTTATTTTGCCAGCTATTTCCTCCAGGCAGTTATGCCTGTACTATTTACAAGCCTACGATCCTCTGTGTGTGTGTATGCACACACTTGTAATATTAATGAGTTTATTTACATTTAAGCTTTGCTGTGAATCTCTGCAGATATGTAAACTCTCAGCAATACAGTGTGGCAGCTCAAATTAAAATGTGTGTGATTACTTGCCTCTGTAGTCCTCAAAATGTTCCAAGAAAACAGGCATATGTGACTTAACAGTTTTAATGTTAAAAAACAGGAAATCTAGAGCTTAAAGACATTTACAGCTGTCCTCTAAATTTGCCACAGAAGAAAGTAGATGTAGTAGCTACATACATGAACACAGTGTAGTTTTTAATTAATTCTTCATGTCTTAACTCAATATTGGGGTGTGGTGTGTGCATCTGGTATCAATTAGATTTTGTACTGATGCAAATACAAATCTGTGTGCATTATGCATAGAGCATAACATGCACACATCTCTTGTAATTCTTTTTTTCCCTTATTCTGATCACTCTTAAAATTCTTGACTTGAATCCAGGTCAATCTGGTTTGCAGGAGAGTTTACAATTCTGCACACAGCAGGAATTAGCTGGTATTAGGTCAGGTCCTCTTCTTCGACAACCTCAAGGTTCAGGAGAAAATTAATTACATCACCTGCTTCTTTGTGAAAAGAGAGCTCATTCAAACCTCTTTGATTAGATATAGATGAGACTTAATGCAAGTACCTCAGAGTGCTTTTTTGGCTTTGTTGGTTTCGATATTTTTAACTCTTTAGTTTGTTATTGCTTGAAGCAAGCTGACTTTGATAAATATTTTAGTTTATTAATTTTTTAGCATAAGTCTGCCCTGTAGGAAGTAACTTGAAAGACTAATTATTTCCTTTTTCATCTTAAATATGTTAGTTTGGCTGCTGCAATTCCCTTAGAATATCCTCAGACAGAGCTGGGGTGATTAAGATCAGAGATCACCAGTTCAGCAGGGAATCAACTTTGCATATTGAGAGATTAACCGGGGTTGGTTTTTTTTCTGTAATTCCATCTGATCTTTTGCTTCTCCTGGGTTGGAGCACCCTTATTAGCTTGCTGGACTGGACGTATTTTGGTCCTTTCTGGGATAAATTTAGTTTATACTTTCTAAGGAATTCATCTAAGGACGTGAAGATTCTGTGCTCATCTGGGACTTGTGGCATCCTCCAGGTCTGGGGCTCCCTTGCTGTGTTTCTGATGCAATATCACCCCCAGCCTTGGAAATCAGCATGGCTCTTCCACTTCCCCCCACAAAAAAACGCCAGAAAGAGAAAGATAAATATTCATTTCTTAGATATGTGAAGGCTGGTGTTCAGGCAACAGTGAAAGGGTGAGGGAGCACCAAAGTCTCAAATTTACAAGCAGCTGCACAGGGAATAATCCAGAGGGTTCCCCCTTTACCCAGCCACATCTCCTCATGTAGGCTCATTCTGATACCTCACAGGATACACTCAGCAATCCAGTAGTGCAAAACCAAAGTACACAGAAATTGTAAGAGCATGAGACATCACATTTTCTTCCTTGTGCAGTTGTCGCTTCAAAGAGTTTGTTTGGTTAAATTCTCTCTGCAACATGAGACTCTAAAAGAATTGTCCATTTTCACCAATCAGCCAATCTCTTAGCCCATAAATAATGGATTTATCACTCTGTGTAGGCTTGTCATCACTTAAAATATAGGATAAACTCATAACAATCCTTTGCACTTTTTTTGTGGGTTATAATTGACCGTTTCAAAAATATTTGAAACAAATGCTTTTCCTTTTTCCTCTACTGCCGAATCTGCCTTCTGTTTCAACTTCTGGCCACCAAAGGAGCCTGGAATACTACCATGTATTTAGTGTGATTAATTGGTGTACTTTGTATTAGAAGTGAAGCTAATTTGACACAGTGATTTTACCTCCTTCCTAGAGCTGCCCTGTAGCTTTGAGTGATGTGCCCAAACGCCTGAACTGGCCATTAATTCTTTGATTTCATTAATGCACCTTAAGAGCAAAATAATTCAGATCACAACATTTTTGCTACTGCTGTATTTTGGGCTGCATTAGTTTAACATTTTTTTGAGAGGGCAGACCTATGCTAGACTTACAGTTTTAATGAACTACATAATTTCACTGCCCCATGTATTTTATTTGCTCATTGACTGTAATGGTGCTTTGCTCTCTCTGTTTCAAGTGTTTGAAGCAGTAGCTCAGCACATAACCTCTAATGATGTCTATCTTCACTTGGATTTTATTAGCAATTCCCATAATTGTGTTTTTGGACTGAATGTATTATCTGTTATTTCAGCCACAATAACCTGGAGGTTCCTAATTTGTACGTGCTGGGGGGGTGATTTACAGGTAACGGGGACAGGTTGTTTCCATGGGAAGCCCCTGATCCTGGGAATGATTTGGTGCTTTGGGAAGAGCAGTGTAAACACTGAACTGGTGAAACGTGAGCACTGAGCCCTGTTCCTGTCACGTTAGGGCTTGGTTTGTGTTAGCTGTGGATAATGCCCATAATCTAGCGGGCTGTGCTTGAAATACCACCATGCTTGTGTAAAAGCCACTGTGTGCTCTGCTGCTTTATTTAGGCAGCTTAAAGTGAAGCACTGAGATGATAGGTGTCCTACATTGACTGAGTAGTTGTCTCTGAGATAATTGCCTGGAAATTAAAACAGCCTGTGTCTTCCTAGCACGCCCGTAGCACCAAACCACGCAATCTGAGGAGTGTAGAGCATTCATCTAAATCAGGAGTTTGCAGAGAAGTTGGAGCTTTGAGCAGCGTTCCCAGCGTGGATTTCAGGGGGGTTGTTTCTGTGCTGGGGCTGCTGCTTGTGGAAAATATGGAAACCTTGGCTATCTAAAAGCTCATTACCCAAAGAATTTTGTGACCGTGCCCACGTGCCTAAACCATGAGTTTATCTGGGCTAACATAGCATTGCTGTGTCTTTAAATGTGAACTGAAGAGGTTGAGCTTGGCAGATTTTTCAGCCTGCTTTGCTGTGGAAATAAAACTTAGTGTTGTCCTGTTCAAATACATTTATCTGTCTCTCTCTCCTCACTGGTATGTTTTGAACCCATTGAAAAATTTCCAGACACACTTGGCTGGCGAGTGTCTATGAGTGTGTCTCCAAAACAACTGGAATACTCCAAGTTTCATGGAATTAGCCAGGGAGAGGAGAGAGGGCATGCTAAGAGCCTGTTATGACAAAGTTGGATGTTCTTTGCTACCCATGTCTCTACATGGATGTGAGCATTGTCAGCACGAAAATCCAAGTTGATAAGGAACCAGGCTTTTGGAACTACATGCTAAATTCCTTTCTTTGGCAAACAGCTCTCTAAGCTGCTTAAGCTCTTCTCTGCAACCAGAGCAATTGTTATCCAGGAACTAAACAGAGATTCCTATATATGGGTCCGAGTTGGAGCTTAGATAAAACATGAGATATTAAAGGCTGGAGGAAAGACTGGAAGAGCAGCTGTCAACACTGCACAGGCTGTTTTTTTGCTTTTGAACACAAACCAAGTTGACCTCAGGGACTTGGCTGATCCTGCTCTGTGCAGTGGTTGCTGTGCCACAGATCTCTGGTCCTGAGAGGCAGCAGTTCCCATTCCACTGAGGATGTGCAGCAGCACAGTTCCCCAGGCACTTGGTCCCCCGTGGCTGATTTGGTTGCCCTTTACAAACAAATGATGTCAGACTGTGATGTGAGAGAGATGTGATTTAGCACTCTGAAATTTGGAAGACACCATGAGAGACACTCATCATTTCACTGCTAGTAAAGAGATTAAGAGGAGCAAAACAAATGTTGTAAGTAATGCTTAAATTTAGATCTCTCTTAAGAAGGATGAATGTGTTTCAAATCACATCTTAGATTTAGGAGGTAGAGCTAAAAATGAATCTGTGTCTGGGTTACCTGGTAGGGTGTGTCTGTACTGCAGCTGTGATGTGATGAGTTTTAAAGGAGGGGTGAAATGCTTGTAAGGGTAGCCATGACAACTTAAAGCTCACTGCAGGCTGCAAAAAACACCTGGGAAGTGGAGTGAAAACTCAGGCGGTTTGGACTTAATTACTATTGCTCCATGTGCAATGACTGCCTTCCTGTAGAGCCCATTAATGACATTTCAAGGAGAGAGGTCTCAGGATGGCTTCACATGGTCAAATAAGTGGTCTCAGCATCTTTCTTTCTATGGAGATTGTCACTGTGGGCTTGTCATTAAAAAAAAAAACCCAAACATAGAAGATAGTTAGGTGGGTGTGTCATTTGAGTGTGAGGCAGCTTTCAGCCAGGCTTATTTCAGAAATAGGTTGGTTTGCTCAGGGCTTTGTCCAGTTGGGTTTTGAAAATGTCCAAGGATGGCCTTTCCTCAGCCTCTTTGCAGCTGCACTCAACTTTCTGTAGTGCTGAACCACTGTTCCTGTGTTGTTAATACAGCTGGCAGTAATATAAATTGGTGTCATCTTTTAATGAGAATCTTAATTATCTGTGTCCAAAAGTGAGCGATGGGTCACTTCTTCCAGCGGTGGCTGCTTGGGAGAGGCCATTTGAAAATGCAACCATCTGAAGTTTGGTAGACTTTGAAACTGATGTAAACCTGTAAGAAGCCTGTGGGTTTTCTTTTTTGGCCTTTTTTGCCTGGAGAGACTCAAACTAATGCAGGTGTCCATGGTTTGGCCTAGTCTGTGTGAAGTGCTGGTTTCTCATCCTGCACTAGGACTCTGCCAGGGAAACAAATGCTATCAGCAGCTGGAGTCACTCCCCTTCTCCTGTTTCTCCTATAGTCTGAAATACATATTCATCTGTAATTGTTTGAAGATGCTTTTCCTCACATCCCTGTCATGGATGTATTCTGTTTGCTTTCACACAGTCCAGTGCATTTATAAAACCAGAAGGTGAAAGCAAAACTTTGAGATGTGTGGCAAAGATCATCAAGAGCTCGTAGGAACTGTCATCCAGGGAAGGATTGAGGAGAAAAACTGTGTACATGGGAGCAGGTAGGATGACAAAAATGCTGTCAGAGTGCAGCTACCAAGAATGCATTAGCACAGAGGAGAGGGAGAAGCTTTGCAGAGAAAACTAACTAGAAATCATGGCATGAAATGAAAAAGTGGCTTGTAACGTCAGAAAAATTAATGGGTACTCGAGTTCTTGTGAAATTACTGTAAAAATAAAACTTGCAAACCATTAGGATACTGTTTTGTATGTTGAGTTCAGAAATAGCATCAAATGCACTTCACTAAATAGACCATCTTTCTACTTGGTGCACATATTGCCATGGTGAGGGGAGAATTAAAAACAAATCATTTGTTCTCAAGAGATCAATAACAGAAGCTACACGTCTGAAAATAGATGTTTACTTGGAGAAGGAGATGAAGCAAGGATATTTTAGGTTTACTACCCTCTTGATACGTCTGGGAAATTTTTGGATTAGCTGGTGATTGCTTTGCTTGTCCAGTGGGAGCAGGTCTGGTGGAAGGAGGCTGATGAACAGGGCAGAGCTGCACCAGGGTGATGTGTGTGTGCATGGATGCAGCTTCCTTCTGTGCCCAGGGGGCTGGGAAACACATAGCCCAGTTCAGAGGATTTTTTCTGGCAATTAGTAAGCTCCCCTTGCCTGACTAAATCCAAGTGTTGTAGTGGTTATGGTTATTAATGGAATACCATGTCTCTGTGGCATGGTAGTAGCTGGCATCAGATTGATGTCAGGACACAGATTGTCACTCTACTCTGTGGATTCAGCAAGTAGGGGGGAAAAAATGAAGTGATGAGGGTTTCTTCTGACATATAAATAACTCCTGTAGTTGTGTGTAGTGAGGGGAGGGAAATAACAAGCTAAATATTCCAGCATGGAGGTGGAGAGTGATGGATGGAGGACTTGTTCATGTTGTGGATTCAGGGGGGAGCATGGCCTGTACTCCTGCTCAGTTTCTCAGCTCTTAAACTATCTTCATTTATCTACCTGAGCCATTGTGAATCAGGTTTGGGCCCCTTGCTCCACAGGGATGTGTGGAAGCTGCTGTTGTGCAGGAGGTTTGGCTCTCCCTGTGCACTCCTTGGGTTTAATTTACTGCTGAAGTCAGTAGTGGCAGCCCCAGAGGTCAGGATTTCTCTTCAGCACTTGTGAGGTTCACTTTGGAAATTGTTCCTCATCCAGGGGAGTGACTCCAGGGCACACCTGCAGCTGTGCACTCTTTGGGGAAGCCATACATTCATCTGGAAATATGCAATATTTTCTAAAAGATGTCTTTTTATACAATATTTAACTTTATTAATTAAATGGCGCCTTTTTTTAAAAGCCATTATTATGGCTTTGTGGTGTTACAAAGTTTATTGGGGCAGTCTAGAAAAACATCCAGTATCATTTAGTGTGTCTAATTAATTTATTACATTCCAGTTCATCTGGTTGCTCCATGGCTCTGCTCTGGCTGCTTGCTGTCAGTGAAATTCTCTCCAGTGAGGGTGGAGGAACTCTGAAATGTTTTGCAACTTGGGAGTTGTACAAATCAGAGCAGGTGACTCAGGAAAGGGCTCTTCAGCAAATCTCCTGTCAAATTGTAAATCTGTGCATAGAAATGTAGAAATGCAAAAATTTCTCCCTGAAATAGTTACATTTTAACCTGTTAGGGGTTGGTTTGTTTTTTGGGTTTTTTAACAAAGCGAACTTTTTCACCTAATTAAGCTTAAGAATTTGGGACCTAATGAGAGGTGTAATTACCAGATACAAAGCAGATATTTATCTCAAGTTAGAAATCAGGAGGCAAGGGGGTGACTGACATATTATCTAAGCATGTTACTCTTGAACTATGTGTTAGTGTTTTCCCCACAGTGTTCAATTAATGCTTAAAAAGTGTCACTGTCAGCGTCTAGACATAAAGCTGACTAAATCCTGTTTTATGGTGCCAGTTGTAATTGTGGTAGCTTCAGGTTTTTGTATTCATAAAAATGCATTTTCACCCATGCAGTCAAACTATCTGTCTTAATAACTTCAGAAAGAATGAAAGGCTTTGGAAAGATATTAAATTACTGTCAAAATCCACTCTGGATAGTATTCTTTTCACTAAAGAGTAGCCACAGCCAGAATGTAAGGAAGAGAACAAGACCTAAGTGCCAAGGAAAATCTGGCCCCTTTAAAATTCAGAGACCTCATTTTCTCCCACCTGCTTTTTATTCAGAGATTGCAAGAGGCTCTTTCCCTTTCAACTCCCAGTTGGGTTTTCAACTTTGAATGAACTAGTTGAAATGAAGAAAATACTCACTACACCTGCTAGCTCTATCAAAAGCAGAAGTAATTAAGGCAAAAAGTCTTTCTTTGCAAGAGAAATGGAAAATGCTTACATTTGAGGGGAAAAATGTCAGTATCAGCATTTGCTCCATGGGAAAGGCTGAAAATAATAGAGCTGCTAGATGCAGAATGTGATTTCCTGGTGGTTAAATCTTGACATGATTTCCAGTCAGGTGGTGCAAAAGTCCTGAGTTCTTCAAAATAATAGAAGTGCCCGGGTTTCAGCTACATGAGAAGAACCTTCAGAGGTAACTTACAGCTCCAGCTATTTCTGTGAAATAACATGTTTGTAAGTTCTGGTCTCAGTCCTCTTTCATCATTTTAAGCAGATAGAGTTTGTTTCACTTTTTTAATGTCTGGTGTGTTGTGTTTTGTTTTTTTAATCACATTAAAATCCTGAGTTGTACTTTTTGACTGCCAATATGTACTTACACTGTTGGTTTTGCCCACCTTCATGTCAGGTGGAGGGGGAGGTTATAGCTCTTCCTGGCCTGTCTCAGACTTGGGAATTGTGTCAGCACCCAGCCTGGTCAGGGTTTCACAATATTCAAGGTGTTTGTGCAGAAACAACAGTAACCTGCATGGGGAAGCAAAAGTGAAGAAACCAAATATGTGTCACATTTTTAGGATTTGAGAAGTTAAGCTCAGGGCAGCTGAGGGTTTAAAGCTCTCTGTTTAAAGTCGGTTATGAACTGGGAAGAAATACCTCCTTTTGTCTGTCCTTTTTGAAAAGACTGAGTATAAAACGTTCATCTTAACTTTCTTACTACTCTGTATTGGTTAATCTATGCATTGACTTAACAGCAAAAGTTCAACTGGCAGCAATCACTTTTGTGGGGAGAGAAGAAATTTGATGCTCTTGCCTCATTGCCTGTAAAAAAAGAAGTATTAGTGCTTCTGTCCAAATGCAAATTTTATCCCAGATTTGGGGGGTTGCTGATACAGTGTAGCACTTATATAGGTGTTCAGACTGCAGCAGGATGGAATAAATCATGAGATGATTTGAGAAGAGCATTGATTATGGCCAGCCCAGCCTCGTGGCATTACTTTTCAATTATGAGATCCATGCTCTCCATGTTTCCACTTCCCACCTTTTCTCTGATTTACTCTGATTTCTCTGGTTTTCTACATACCATTTCTTACTAAATACCAGCATAACTACTGGGTTAAAATGAAGTTCTTTCATGCCTAGACCTACTAGCCTGGAAACTGCTGGACCTCTGCATGTTCTTGTATCTGTATGTAAATTTATATATAAACAAAGTGATTTTCAAATTCAGGGAATTCTGCCCTAATAGTGAGATCTGCCTTTGGCTGAGGGTCATTCTTTGGTGGGTCAGTACAGTGCTACCTACTGGATCTATGAGACCTCCAGAGTACCCACATTGTGAGCACTAAACCCGGCTAAAATTGGTCATCCCTTCCATTCTACTCCTTCCTGGGAGAGACTTTGCTTCCTGCTCCCTCACCCAGAGCTCCATAAACCTTAAAGCCTCATCAGTGTGGGGCTGCACACAAAGTGGTCAGTCATGACTTTCCTGCAGAGAGCACGAGCAAGTGGACAATCAAGAGGTCCCTCTGGGGGATGTGTTTTACATCTGCAACATCCTAAAGCTGTGTGTTGTCATTAGGGAAAGGATTTCCCATGCCTTGGGTATAACTTTGGGAGTAGGAAGCATGCAAAACTCTGGTTATTGGAGATCTGCTGGCGTATTTTTCATGATGAGCATTCAAAACTGCTTAAATGTCTTGTGGTGCTGGTGGCGATTTTGTTGACTGCAAGTGCAGTGTTTAAATGATGTGTGAGCTGGCTCCTGGCTCTCCCAAGAATCCCTCCCTTTGTGTACAGGGTTAAAGGGCTGCACTGTGCTTTCCAAAGGTGCTCTGCTTGCTTCTCCAGCCAACATTTTCACCTGGAATACTGTGTACAGTTCTTGTGCCCCCAGCATAAGGAGGATATGGAACTGTTGGAACAAGTCCCAGGGAGGGGCTCTTCAGCATAAGAGGATTGAAGCATCTGCCCTGTGGAGACAGGATGAGAGAGTTGGGGCTCTTCAGCCTGGAGAAGAGAACGTTGTGGAGACTTCAGCTTCCAGAATCTGAAGGGGCCTGCAAGGAAGCCACACAGGAGCTGGAGTGACAGGACATGGGGGAATGACTTCAAACTGGAAGAGAGTAGGGTTAGATTAGATGTTATGAAGAAATTCTTTACTATGAGGGTGGTGAGGCCCTGGCACAGGTTGCCCAGAGAAGCTGTGGCTGCTCCTAACTAAGAAATGTGCAAGGCCAGGTTGGATGGGGCTTGGAGCAACCTGGGAGAGTGGAAGCTGTCCCTGCCAATGGCAGGGGAGTGGAATGAAATGAGCTTCAAGGTCCGTGCCAACCCAAACCATCCTGTGATTCTGTGAAGTCCTTTCTTAGATTTTGCTGATAAGTGAACCTATCTGGGAAGAGAAAGGGAGTGTTTAACAGCAGGAGCATCCCAGTGCTGCTTTGCAGATATTGCATCCCAGTAGTGCCCATAATCTGCTTGATTTTAACTCAAGCAGGCCACCCTGCAGTGAGATTCCAGGGAGCAGTTAGCAGGACAGAAAATATTTGCCTGTCCTTTAAAGAACTAGAGTGTACCTGCTGGACCTGCTAGACCATGCTGAGTTCTCCAAGAGCTTCTCCCAGCCTGCTTTTCCTCTCAAAGCAAGCTGGAAACTTGACAGTTTTCAGAACTTGGGGTTGACACACAAACTGAACACCAGATGGGCCAGCAGTGCCTGCAGTGCTGTGCACAGTGATGGAATGGCATTAAATCCACGGTGGCACAAAGCAGGGCTCTGGCACAGGCCTGGGAAGCTCCTGGTGTGTGTATAAGAAAGAGGAGAGTATGACTTGAGGGAAGGAATAGGGAACTGAGGAGCTAGCAAGGATTAGCATCCTGCTTCTCCCTCGAGGGAGTTTTATCCAAAGTGGCAAAGTGGGGAGAATAGCTGCCACCAAGCAAACAAAAAAGGCCAGGGAAAAGTTTAAAAGTTCCCAAGAGAAGGAACAAGACTGGCAGAAGGTGTTTGACAACCATTTCTGAGTGAGTCACGCTTAGCTGTCTGTCTGGAGCCAGGAGGAATTTGCAAAGCTGAATAATTGTTCCTATTTATTTCTTAAAATATACAGAATATGACAGTGTTCTAGCTCGTGCGTTTCAGTGTAAATGTCTTGCAGTGGGCTGGTATTTTCCCCTGGTTTTAATCCTTTTTTCTTTGAATTTGCAGTCTTGCTTACCCTCTGCTGCTCCATCCTGCTGTGTCTTGCTGTGCTGGTGGGAGCATGGATCCCCTTGCCCTGGGTCGATGGCTCGTGTCTCTGTGCTTTCCACTAAAGATGAAACCAGAAGTCATCTGTGTCTACCTGATTTTGCCTTTCAAAATGAGGCTAATTATATGACTGTATGCTTTGCAGAACAACATAATTTACAGGGTGTTTATTTTTCCTCTGGATAGCAAGCAGGTAAAAGAAAACTTGAGCTCAAATGCTTGCAGTTGGGTAAACCCTGGTGATCAGTAATATTCAAGTTTGGGAGAAGGTTTGTTAGGGCTGAATTCTGCAAGAGCTCTCACAAGTATCTGTAAATATGCATATACCCACGAAACCCATCGGAATCTGTGAGAAATGAGGCAGACTTGCCAAATTCGCAGTTATTATCTAATCTAAATTTAATACGCAATTAAGGTTTGGTAATTATAGTTCTAAGATTAATTTTGTGTTGCTCATACTGAAACAAAAGCGTGAGACTGCAGACTGAGGGATGACAAATGTGTGTATGCAGGGGAGAAGCAGCACACAAACACCTACAAGCAGTTGTAAGTGACATACTCTAATAGAAGCTATTGTAAATTTATTAAAGCATAAAGCAGTGCTTGTCTTCCTGAAATAAAAAAAGTTGGGTGCACAACCAAGTGTTGAAATTGTGGGGTGCATTCCCTGGAAGGCTCAATGCAGGACCCTGTGATGTCTTGTGAGTGTGGGAGGCTGTTCTGTGGGAGAAGTGATGTCAGCCTGGTTTGGTGGGACTCAGCCACGACATCGAAGTTCTCTGGGCTGCTTTTACCCAGGGAACTCCTGACAGAATCTTTTTAGTTTCCCTGTTGTGAACAGAAAATCCTTACAAAAATACCATTTTCTTTGTCAATAAAGAGGTGCTCACCATGAGAGAAATTCTGCAAGGAGTTCTGCATCCTTGTGGGGGCTGTCTTGCAGCCAGCAGATTTCTGAGCAAGTCAGGGTTCATTTTGGATATCCAGTCCATTTGTTCAAATAGAGGCAGAGTTAACTGAGGATGTGTGCTGAGGAGGAATTGAATTTGTGCACACTTGCTCCCTCTTTTTTTGTGCCAAGTGTGATAAAAAGAAATGGTTGAAATTAAGTTTGGAAAACAGCCATTTTAATATTGCCGGTGTTTTCAGCTGTAATATTGTAGCAACAAGTTAGAGAAAATATAATTTCATCCCTAGTGGTGGCATAAGCACAGTGCTCTCTGCAGCTGTTGAGGGGGCTGTCATGTCAGTCCCATTGCATTTAGGGCAGGGAAGAGGGAAAATTGCCCCTCAGGTGCAGTGATGTGGGATACTGAGGGCTGGGTTTTTTCCCTTCTGGTTGCACTGAGTGGTTTGAATGCTTTTGTTTGCTTTCTTACTCTGTTCTGTGGTCTTCTCTCTACAAAATGCAAGTTAAACAACTGGTTATCTTGGTATTTTTTTTCTTAGAGCAACTTGGATCTTGAAGATAAAATGTAAAAATTTCTCAGTACCTCTCATTCTGTATGCCTGTGAAATGATCATGAATGTCAGAGCCATGTGCACAGCTTTTTTCTCTCTCTTTTTTTTTTTTTTTATCTCAAAGTATTGGCATCTCATTAGGATGATGAGTCAAATCAAGGGCTTTTTATTTGGTGGAAATTGTCTTATCAAAAATCTCTACAGATACTGAGCCAAACCTATTGACACGAGTGGAAATTTTTGTGGTTTAATCAAGCCTAAAATAAGGAATATATTTCAGATTGATCAGAGGTGATAATCTTTCACTCTTGACCTTTTCTGGAAACTGGCTGTGATGCTGTTTAAAGGCCGAGATGGACAAAATTTCAAGGAATGAGTTTTCATCTGATTTCATGATGGTAACTCAGTAATATTTTTTTCTTTTTGAGATGTTATTCCTCGTTCTTACAAGTCAGAAACAAATTTACATCTCTGTGACCTCAGTTTAGCTTAAGGTGCTTTTCCATACCCTTCAATTTAAAAAATTCATGACAAGCAGTATTTTTAATGAACTCTGAATCAGCCTTGCATCTCACTGAGGCATGTTCAGGGAAATTAGACCTATATTGTGTGAGATAATCTTTCTGTCATGCTTAGGTTTAAAAGGCTGGGTCTGTAGCAGACAGTTTGTAATGCTGTGTGGGATGCAATTAAGTAGCTGTCTATTTTTACAGCTTATCTGGAGAATCCCTGGTACAGACTGTTCAAATGGATACCAAAACTGTTGTTATACCTTATTTGCTTATTTGCTTATTCTCTCTACTGACTCACTGCTGTTGATCTAAGCTCTGTTCTCCAGCCTACTTAGACACCTGTGGTTGCCAGTGGTGGCTCTAAAATAAATGAGTGGAGATTGCTTTTAGTGGTGCTGTGGCAGAGTGGGCAGGAGGCTTGGGATGCTTTTTTAAAGTCTGGGGCAAAGCCCTGGGTAAATCCTCTCTGCATGGGTTTTGTGTGGCTTCTACATCTTTGGGGACAGGCTCCCCAATGCCTCATCCCAGAAAGAGATGTGGTACAGTGCAAGAAGTGGGAGTCCATCAATGACCTGCTGTCTTCCTGAGTATTTTCTTGTTATCAGATTTGTTTGCTATGAAAATACCATTTTGCTTTTAAAAGCTGGGTAGCTACTGCACTTTTGTCTTTCAGTTAGAAGAGTATAGTGCATTCTGCAAGGAAAAATTATTTCTTAGTGGTAACTGGTTACTTCTAAGCATTGATCATCAGATAAGATGTTCAACATATTTTTGTGTGCTATGGCTCAGAAATGTCCAGGAAAATAACCTGCTACTCCTGTGGCAATGTGGTATTTCTGAAGGCTGCTAAAATAACCAGATTGGGATCTGTACTTTTATTTATCTGCCATAGAAGCACAGGCAGGGCTATTGGGAGCTTTCCTTCATATCTCTGCCCCAACTCTTGGATAGCTGTATTAGTATTCTTGGGGTTTCTGATCTCAGAAGGAGAGGTGAGGGAACAGACACTTAGGCTGGTGATTTTCATGCTTTTGAAAGAGAAGTAGCCTGAGTTGGGTCATCAGAGAGGTTTGGAGGGTAGAAAGTATACTGAGAAAAGCCATTTTCTTCAGCTCCTGGTTTCTGCTGCTTTTATCTGTCCCCATACTCACGAAGCAGCTCATGGAACAGGTAGATCTCACTTTGAATAAAAGACAGGTTTTATTTTCCTTGTGTGTTTTCAATGAGCAGTGTTTGTAGAATTCTGAAAAACTGTCAGGAAATTCCTGATGGGCAGCAAAATGCCTTTTATGTACTGCTTCTGACTCACAACGTCCTTAACCCTTCTGCACAGACAGGGTTTCCCAAGTTTATACAGACATCAAGGAGGCTTAGAAAGCTTCATCTGAAAAATACAGCATTTTAAAATGTGGTGGTGAAAAGTAAAATTCAGTGATCTAAAAGTTTCACTCATTTCTCAAGTAGCAAAATTAGGTAAAATACCAGGTGTCAGGGTAGGGGCAAGATGTTCAGGGCAAAAGATGTCTGTAATTAATTTCCTAGGTGGAGGTAAATATGGCATAGTAGAGATGGCAAAAGCATGTTCAGAAAAACTGAAGGCAAAGGTCTAGAGATGTAAGTACTGCCTGCCACAGATTTTGTTGTTGTCAAGCACATTAATTCTCCCTGGGTTGGAATGTCAGCATCAGTGGACCAGTTTCTAACTTCATGCTTGTATTCATGCAAACATCATGAACTTCAGAGGGATTGCACACACATGACAGCAATAAATTAATTAAAATCTGGAGTTCAAACTGAATATACTGTCTCACAGAATGATTAATGGCTTAATTTTTAATTTTGAGTTCATAAATAGCTAAGTTTCATGAAATGCTGTAAGGTGCTTGTGTGTTTGGTGGTTTTTTAACCTGATTTCTTAATGAAATGGGGCTGATGAAATCACACTCCTGTCATTCTCCCTTCTAATGGCCTTTGAACTTGGTGGCACATTTCCAATGACATTTGGCAGAGGTAGAAGTCTTGAGGGAGTTTAATCATTAGGACTTCCATGAACATAAAAAGCTGGGTAAAGGAGAAGGATGGTATTCTGACTTCTACATGGTATCTTGTGGGAACCAGAGAACCCCTGTGAATGTGGGGCCTCAAGACACAACTCTGTCCCCAAGTCCAGGACAGAGCCACTGGCCAAGGCTGAGCCCATCAGAAAGGTGGTACCACCTCTGGGATAATGTACTGAAGAAGGAAGGTGGGAAGGAGCTGCACAGCAGCAATTGTACCCCGGGAGAGGAGTGAGAATTTGTGGGAGAGGCCCTGGAGACTCCAAGGTCAGTGCGGAAGGAGGGGCAGGAGGTGCTCCTGGCTCTGGAGCAGAGGTTCCCCTGCAGACCCTGGTGGGAGGGAGGCAGCTGTGCCCCTGCAGGAGCCCACGTGAGAGCCTGGGGAAAGCTGTGGCACCCTGGGAAGCCCAGGCTGGAGCAGGTTTGCTGGCAGGGCTTGTGACCCTGCAAGGGACCCACTCTAGAGCAGCCTGTTCCTGAAGGATTTCACCCCATGGAAGGGAACCAGGCTGGAGCAGCTGGTGAAGAACTCACTTTGGAGGAGTTCGTGGAGGATTGTCTCCTGCGGGAAGACCACCAGCCTGGAACAGGGGAGGGGTGTGAGAAGTTCTCTCTCTGAGGAAGAAGGAGCAGAGATGAGTAATGGACTGGCTGCAGCCCTGTTCCCTGTCCCTCTGCACTGCTGGGCAGGAGGAAATACAGAAAATCTGGAAGTTGAGCCCAAGAAAAAAAGGAAGGGGCTGGGGAGGAAAGTGTTTTAAGATTTGTTTTTATTTCTCATTACCCTGGTCTGCTTTGACTGGTAATAAATTAAGCTGATTTCCCCACATTGAGTCTGTTCTGCCCATGATGGTAATTGGTGAGTGGTCTCTCCCTGTCCTTACCTTCACCCACAAGCCTTTTGTTGTGTTTTCCCTTTCCAGGTGAGGAGTGATAGAGAGGCCCTGGTGGGCACCAGTCCTCCAGCCAGGGTCAGCCTACCACACCAAGACATTTGTCTCCTTGCCCTTTTCTTGAGAGGCATAGAAATAAGAGAGGGAGCCCTGAAGGATGCAAAGCATTCAAGAACTTTTTCATCAGAGCAGATAAAAGATCAAGACCAGGCTGGATGGGGCTCTGAGCAACCTGGTCTAGTGGGAGGTGTCCCTGGCCATGGTGTGGGGCTTGGAAGTAGGTGATATTTAAGGTTTCTTCCAACCCAGACCAGTTTGTGATCCTGTGATCAACACTATGGGGAGGGGTCTCTGACTACAGAAGTCCAACAGCCCTGTGAGATGAGGCTCTAAAAGGCAATGAAAGTCCTCTTTGGTTTGAGCTGGGTTTTACCCTGGTGCTGTCTCGCAGCAGGGCTGTGAAAAGCAGGCCCTTGGTGAGGATGTGAAATCAGGGAGAGTGCTGAAATTCCCCACAGTTCTCAGCATGGCTGTACAGGAGGAAATGGAGGTTTTGTGGTAAAAGGTCAATGCTGTGAAGTTAACAAAGCGTTTTAGAAAAACAAGGGCGAAAATAGAGTTTAGCAGCAGGTCTTTAAAAATGCAGATGGTATGGGTAGACTTTAAAAAAAAGAAAAAATTAGTAGTGCTGAGACTTGCTGTTGTAGACTAGGGCAGATGTTTACTTCCTAGATACTTCACTAAGCTGATCTTAGTACATATGTCAAATGCAGAAGTGGTGCTTTTCCTTGTTTCAGCAAATACTGATTTCCCTATCCTCCACCCACCCTGACCACGGGATACAACAGAACAGCTGCTGACCTATTGCCCTGTCCCTGAATTGCCTGGCAGTCCTACATGGGCAGGAATGCAGAAAGCTAAAGAATTCCTGGATTAAGGTTAACTTCTAGTTATCTCAAAAGTCAAATACAATTAAGTGAGGAATTGTCAAAATGGAGACTGGCAGGTTCTGTATCCAGCAGTGAAACTGGAAGGATCAGACAACAGCAACAGGATGAGAAGTGGTCTTAAGCTGTGCCAGGAAGGCTCAGATTGGACATCAGGAGGAATTTCTTAATGGAAGGTGTTGTTAAGCATTGAAACTGCCTGGGGAAATGGTGGAGTTACCATTTCTGGAGGTGTTCAAGAAGTGAATGGATGTGAGACTTATTGTTGTGGTTTAGTTGACAAGGTAGTGGTTGGTCAAAGGTTGGACTCGATCTTGGAGGGCTTTTCCAACCTTCATGATTCTGTGGTGCCCAGCATGTGGGGCAGGATGCTGGTGCAAGAGTGATAAATCCTGTTTTCCATGTGTAACAAAGCTGGAGGAGCCATCATGCTGCGGTGTAAGGAGGGATGTGACATTTGGGGTCTGTAAAACAGCAATGTCCTTAATGAAAGGGAGAAATACCAGGGTGCCACAGACTGCTCAAAGCCAAGAAGCTGTGGAAGTAGAGCCAAACCATTTTATTTGAGGATAGATAATACCTGGCATTCCTGTTTCTCCTTGTGCCATTTGTGTGTGCTTTGTGCCCCTGTCTGAAAGGGGCCAAGCTGTGTGTCTAAAGGCTGTAAGTGCTGGTCTGATGACAGTGATAGAATCATGATGGAAAAGCTTCCAAGATCCTCAATCCAGCCTTTGAATGGTTTGACACTAAACACAGTCATCAGCAAAGCTGCTTTCACGTGGCTGTGCAGAGGGCAAGCAAGAACTCAAGAAATAGCTTGGGTGGGTGGAGGGAATTGTTCTTTCCTTGTTTGTTTGAACTGGCTTTTGAGATATACCAGATGAAGAGAATGACTCTGGTCTTGGAAGTGAAGAACTTGGTGTTTAATGCTTAGCAGTGTTTGTTAAAGCATGCCAGGGGAAAAGACAAACCAGCCCAGTGCTAGGGAGTCACTGGATGCCACAGCTGCCTCCCACATGGCAATGTGTGAACAGTGGTGTGTGGTGTTTTGGCTGTGTGAGACAACGAGCCTTTTGGGGAAGGAAGAGGAAGGAGAGCTCCACTTGTTCATTTTCAAACAGAAGTCTCTGCTTCCCAACAGCTGTTCTTAAAGTAATTTATTAGTGGAAGAAATGTTTCTTTCATCCTTACAGGAAAACACTGGGAGAATTTAGATTATTTATCATAAGCTCCAACACTATTCATCTTGCTTTGCTTTGCTTTCTGTGGTAGGCACAATACTGGCTGTGTTCAATCAGACTTTTTTTTCTGCCTCTCTAATGTGCTTTGAAGTGGGTAGGTTACTAATGATGCAAATGGATGTTAATTGTGCAAAAACTAGACACTCTTTGCCATGAAAAGCAGTACCTGAGTGGTAGAAGAGAGGATAGAAAACAAGTTTTCACAATAAAATTGCTGTAGAGTTTTATAAATAGCAGCACACTGTAAGCAGGAGGTGAGTGAAAATGGTTTGGTTCCTCACAGCTGGCAGGGACTTTATTTTCGGACAGTGGGTCCACATCACCTTGGGACGCCTGACTTGTCAAAAGTATTTGTTACCATTTGCTGCTTGATCTGGTCATTTGCCAGCCTTGTGAAAGCCGAGTATAAAAACCATCAGCAAGCTGTGGCTGTGGCAGAAAATCAGGGTCAAGCTTTTATTTTTTGGGTGCAACCTCGAGGCTGTGGTTTGAAAGCCTGGCTGACCCTGCAGGGCTCTGGGTACCCAACAGGTCAAACAGTGCTGGATAATGTCAGGTTTGCAATAAACTCACTTTGGTGGCTTGGTAAGTACAGTTTGCTGGGTTAACTTTGTGCTGACAGGATTTGTAGTGGATCAGGCTTGTGCAAGCTCTTGTAGCATTCTGATGTTGCCAGTCTTTCTGCACCTGGTATAAATATGGCATGTGCTCAGAGTTAAGTGCTCTGGCTAATTTGGTGGAATCAAGATTCTACACCAGTGCCCCTTCCAGAGCAAGTTTGTACTGCTACACAGCCAAGGCTTTTTTTATTATTTTACATTTTTCCCCACGCTCACTGGTATATTTGATCAGGCAACTGTGGCTTGACTAAGTGAGAAGTTATTAAACTGATGCCTTAGGTTTTAACTATTATATTTTTGAATCCTGTATTGCCTAATGTGTAACTCTGAAGTTTCTTGTAGCCTGCTCACTTCAGCTCTCTGGGCCTGCTCTCCAAGGACACCCAGGCTGTGCAGGCCCAAAGCCTCTGAAGGGGAGGGGGTGAGCTGGGGGAAATTCCATCAGTAGCTGAAGTTTTAATTGGTGAATTTATGATATGCAAATGGACCAAACCTGTAAAGGGGTGGGGAACTCGTGACTTGTCATCCATCTTGGGGTCCAGCTTGGAGCCCTTGGCTTCCCAGGGTGCACCTTTGAAGGCCTTTCAAATAAATACCGACCTTTATTCCCTTGTTCCTGTCTAGTCTCTGTTTCTAGGTAGCCTCTCAAGGGCATCAAAACCTGCTCCAGCATGGGTTTTGAATGTGAGCATACCTGATTTCTATTTCCATGCCTTAGTGTTTGCAGACTGATTCCATGTGTGACCAGCCCTGCTCTTCCCAGGGCTGGGGCTCCTGGTGCAGTTCAGGACAGCACCCCTGAAAGTGCAGCCCCTGTTTGCCCATCAGGGCTCCACTGCTCACTGTGAGTGCAGGGCTCTGTGTTCCTCCCAGCATTAACTCCCAATTATGTGGTATTTATTTGGAGAGAGGTGTGAGATTAGTCTCTTCCTGGTAGGCTGTAAATTGTAAATAATGATTCCCTCCTATTTTGGGCAGGGATTTGCACCATCACCAGTTTATTGTGTGAAGACCTGCACGAGGCAGGCTTGGAGAGCAGAGTGTTTATTGCGTTGGGTTTCTCTTGATGAGTGCGCCTGGCCTGTTTCGAGGCTTTTGCTTTGTCCTTCCTCAGAGCTTGTAAATCCACTCTCCATTTGACTCTTCATTGGTTTTTTTTTCCTCTTTCAGGACAGTTATTCTGAGTGACGGCCCTTGCACACGCTTCTGAGTGGTTATCATGGGCTTCATTGCCTTCCTGAAGACCCAGTTCATAGTTCACCTCCTCATTGGGTTTGTCTTTGTTGTGAGTGGACTGATCATTAACTTCATTCAACTATGCACGCTGGTCCTCTGGCCCATCAACAAGCAGCTTTATCGCCGAGTAAACTGTCGCCTTGCCTATTCCCTTTGGAGCCGTGAGTATGCAGGGATGGGGTGGGAGGGATGGGGCTGGGGTGGGGTTTTCTTTGGTTTTGCTTTTGTTAAGTAAAAAAAAAAAAAAAGCACATGTATCTGTTTGCACACAGAGACGAGATAAATGTTAAGTTGGGTGTAGATTCTTTCAGAGCAGGTCAAAACAGCTTTTTTTTTTTTTGGAATACTGGGAAATCATGCAGAAGTCAAGGGCCTGATGTGTGTTGTTGCTCTGGCATTCAGAAAGGTGGGGAGTAAAGCTCCCCTGCACCTCCAGCCTTATCTGGACTGACAGGAGTTGTTGCTTCTGTCTCAATGCCATCTTCATCCAGCATCAGTGGCTGTGCTAAGGGACAGCTCTGAGACTGGCTCAGCTACTGAGCACATGAGCAATATTGACCATGTGGGACCAAGCTGACTGTGTGGGTGCAGAGGGAGAGGTGTGCCTTAAAGCATCTTGTGTAGGTGTCTCTGTAAGCTGAACCGTGTGACAATTTCCAGAGTCCCCTTACACCCTGCAGTGCTGATCTCTGAGGCCAGGGTCTCCTCTTGTGAGTAATTTGTCAGTGTTTTCTTCTTCTGCCTCTGGGCCAGCTCTGCGCTGAGTGCAGCTTCTTTGTTCTCCTCTTTCAGACCTTTGCAAAACTTCCTCCCTGTGGATGCCTTCTTTTTCTCCTCACAGAGTTTAACAGGGGGCTAGATTTCTGAAAGTGTTTGGAGTGTTTGGAAAGCTCCTTAGCCCAAATGTCACCTCCTGTTTCAGCAGTGAATCATCTAATCGGTTTCCATTCTCCATCCCCTCCCAGTATGCACGGCCACTTACCTTAGTGCTCAGCTCAGCATCCAACTCCCACTTTGGGTAAATGAGTCACCAGAATGAACACTGAAATTACAGTTCAGCAGTCCACTGACAGGCACCCACATTTTGTAAATCATCGATGTGAAGTACCAGCAACAAAAACTCTCTGAGGTGTCTGGTTTGGTCTCTTCTTGAGCTTGTTGTCCCTGTCTTTACTGTGCTTTTTGTCCGGCCTCCTGAGAAGCACAGGAGAAAGGAAATTAAATAGACTAGCAGGCAAATTGTCACGAAAAAAGGTATTGTAATAGAAGAGCTTAATAGAAACCTTTAAATGAGTTTGGTTGGATGAGAATGGGGATACATAGTTTTTATTTTTAATTTGCTTGTAATAATTTCTTTGTGCTTTTAATAATCTAGATCTCATGCTGAAAACTATTGCTGCATTAATAGTTTGGCTTTTCTGAGGATATGAGCTGCTTGCTCCTGTAAGGCTTTAGGCTCAGCCTAAAGTTAGCATTATGCATGAAAAAGTCATGTTTTAAATGCTGCTATCTTCTAAACACTGGAAATAACCCACACCATTGTTCAAAGAGGTTTGGAGAAGCTGAGTAGATAATTGGTTGTACCTAGGATAACCCCTAATGTATAGCCTGTTATAAATTAACACATTGGGAAATTAAACTGTGAAAATTAATGTAAATGTTATGTGGGATTGCAGAGAGCTGATGGCCTGTAATGGAAGAACTGACAGAATATGCACTTCAATTGTGATTTATAGCAATTTAGGTAAGCTGTGTAAATGCAGCAGCCCCAGTGTTGCCATTCATAATGAAATATATTTCAGTATGGAGAAGCCTTTTGGCAAGGAACCTGTAGGTTGGTGTTCTGCTCTGGATGCTACGTTTTGCTCACTTACTCCAAGCTGATGGTGGTTTTTGGCTGAGGGTCTGTAAGAGGAGCTGCTCTGCCCAGCTGGCAGAGGGTCCGTGTGCAGGGATGGGTCCACAGGTAATCGAGTACCTGGCTCTGTACTGAAAACCAGGCTCTATTCTTACTGTGTCTCCTCTCAAACAGATAAAACCCAGCTTCCAAAGGGGAGGGAGAGAGACTCTACCCAGTGTTCCTGACAGACATTTGGGGGAGAAAGTGTGCTGGGCTCTGGCCCCAACATAAACCCATAAATTCATGACAGGTAGTCTGTACTTCCAGCTCTCCCACGTCAGCTCCTTTCAGATGAATCACACCCTTGGAGAGTGCAGCGTGTTTGGGTTAGTCCGGTTGCAAAAATAACCTCTCAAATGTTGGTACTCACAGCGGAGGGATGGGCTGTGCCCCTTGTTTGCTGTGTTTCTGGGGGGCTTGTGAGGCTGTAAATGCACCTGCTTTGGTGTGTGGGAGCCCCAGCCACAGGGGGTGATTTAAGCCAGGTGTTGCCTACTCCCTGTAGGAACTATCCTGAGCAGTTAAAGTGTTCCCATTCCTTCATTCAGAAGGATGTTCCTTCTTGCTGTAGCATTGGCAGGATCAGTGCCACGCAAAGGAGCTGTAACCCACACACTGAAAAAAGGAAATGAGCCCACTCCTGGTTATAATTACATCATTTGTCAGCACACTTGTAAAGGACAATCTGTTTCCTCGTGTTAATCCTTTGGCTCGTCAGCCCTCCTCTCTCAGCATGAACTCTGGCAAATCCTCCACTGATTTAGGGAGAAAGGTGAAAGAAATGTTCTGCAGAAAGTCATCCACACTGGCCTCTGCAGATTTTTTTTTGATTTTGAAGAAACACACACAGTTGGTTATAATTTTTATAAGAAAATGCAGCAGCTGTAGCAGGTACTGGAGATGTTCCTCCTTGGTACATAGTCAGTGATAAAAAGGGAAAATTGCTCAGATTACCACGCTGTGTTTGGTACCACTGCTCCATTGTCCTGGCCACCTGCTTGGAAGGTGCTCTGAGGACATTCTTGCTGTCCTCTTTCTCCTTTTACTGAGCCAGGATACCAGAGAAAGGAAGGTAAGTGATCACAAAGCATGCAAAGCTGGGAAGCAATGATAGAAACCTGTACTTGGTGTAAAGGAACAAGACAATTCTGTCCTTCCTCTGCCATGTTTCCAGTTGACTGGGACAAAGCTCTCTTGGTCAGCAAGGTGCATAACAATGTTGTGCCTCCAAATGAGCAGGTGCAGAAAGTGATACAGGGCAATAACCTGGTGGGTGAGTGAATGGTCATGAGTGGAAAAAACAGTGCTAGGTAAGCTCTGTACCTTCAGCAGACAAGACTGGTTTTCCCCAGTATTTACCCAAATACTGTGTTTGCCTTCTCTCTGGTGGGGTGCAAGTCTGGATCCTAAACTCTTGTTCAGCAGTATGGATAGGTGACTTTGTCTGATCCCACCGACTGGGAGCCCTTGTGCAGGTTTAGCAAAACCAGGATCTCCCAGAGGGAAGCTGAAAAACCCGATAGAGAGACCAGAGGAAGAACCCTGCAGGTGTAGTCTTGTGGGAAGGGTTGGACCCTTTTTAACTGCCAATATTTGTGCAACCAGATTTTTATTTCATCCATGTCTCATTGAAATGAGGAAATACCAATGACTATGGTTTGCAGGGAAGCAAATCTTCCTACTGGGAGGATGAACTATTCTCATACTTTTTATAGTTGTCCCATGATGCAAGCAATGCCTTCCATCTGCCTCGATGTACTGAAATGAGGGAAATAAGCTAACCATAGCAACTACAGTCAGTGCATGCTGAATTTAAGTGGAAGGGGTTTTTATGATGAAGAAAAGGGAGGTGGAAAATAAGAATGGGTAACAAATGTTCAGGGTGGAATAAGAGTTGCTGTGATATT
This sequence comes from Daphoenositta chrysoptera, assembly GCA_013397915.1. Taxonomy (NCBI): domain Eukaryota; kingdom Metazoa; phylum Chordata; class Aves; order Passeriformes; genus Daphoenositta; species Daphoenositta chrysoptera. Next base: position 205,991 of record VZRO01002963.1, read on the forward strand.
TTAAAGTTGGAGTAAATGGAGGGAAAAGGGCTCATTCTTTTGCAGTAAGAGAAAGACACCATTTACCATTCCTGTCTTTGCCCAGGTATTTTGATAAATTAGCTCGATTCTCTGCTGTTTTTAACTCTGTGTTGATGATCATAATGCAGAACAATTAGAGCCCTGTGTTGTAATATTAAAATCTATCACAGAAGATCTATGTCACTGCATCCCTTTAAAAGACCTTTATTGGTCTGTTTACCTCCATAAGGCTTGTTTCATGTAGAGTAAAAACATTAAGCTGCATCTATGCATAATTTGTATTCCACCTGGGAGAAACTGTACTCATTTAGTGGAGCAATCAACGGCTCCACTGTCTGTTTCCAGGCACAAAAGTCTTTGGGCTTTTGTTCCAGTGATCATGAAATTTCGCATTTGTAATGCAATGCCTGAACTTGTCGCTGTTAAAAACCTGCTAAATTATCCATAATGCATATGTCTGGTGCCTTAAATACTGCTTAGGGATGGTAATGTGGTTTGGTCTGTTCCCTTCCAAGCTTTTGTTTCATCTCTGCTGGGTGGGTTTGAGAAGGTGACAGTGTTGGGAGAGACTGGGCACTGAATGGGGCCGAGGATGAAACACTAAATGCTTTCTGGAAGGGGCACGCCTAACTCCTCTCTCCACTTCCATCACATTTCCTAGAGTTGGTAATGCTGCTGGAATGGTGGTCAGGCACAGAGTGCACGCTGTTCTCAGACGAGGCCACGGTGAAAACCTTTGGGAAGGAGCACGTCATCATCATCCTGAACCACAACTTCGAGATCGACTTCCTGTGCGGCTGGACGATGACGGAGCGCTTCGGGGTGCTGGGGGTACGTGGGCCCCGAGCTCTCCCTTCCTCTGCAGGGTGACAGTCTCTTTAAAACCCATGTGTAAACAATTCCCTTGCATTTAAGTTTCCAGATACAGCTCCATCGTCTTAGCTGTAGGGTGTTCGACCTCGCTGCGCAAATGACATTTTTGGATTGTCACTTTTTGTTGGGTTACACCATGGGTGTTCTAGAAGAGCAGGCCTGAAGGCCTACAAAAGCATCTTCCCTAGGCCCGGNTCCTGTTTATATGAGGTTATATCCTGTTTGTGGATTAGGATTTAGGTAACCTGAGCTGCACAATAAACGTCTTTGCACTTCTCCATCCTTGCCCGGCGTGAATGCTGCAACTTTTGTTTTTTTTTTTCTCCAAGAGTTCCAAAGTTCTTGCTAAGAGAGAGCTGCTATATGTGCCCCTAATTGGCTGGACGTGGTACTTCCTTGAGATCGTTTTCTGCAAAAGGAAATGGGAAGAGGACAGAGATACAGTTATTGAGGGATTGAAACGTCTGTCTGATTATCCTGAATATATGTGGGTAAGTGTTGAGTTCCTCCTCTGGCATTGGCTGCTGGAAGTGAAACGGTGACAGACTGGTGACAGTGGCCTTACGTGTCAGGAGAAGGGTGTGCTCACTTCAAGTGTTGTCAGGGAAGAGCCATGCCCTGTTTCAGGAGGTCTTTTGGGATATGCTGGTAGAAAACTGCTGTTTGCCTGCTGGTAAGGGAAGTCCTTTGGGAAACAGTTCAGAAGCTTGAAAATAATTTATAAATCAGGCTTATGTGATACTTAACCATTTTATCCAAACTTATTTCTACCTAATTTAAAAAAAAAGCCTACATTTGATTACTACATCTGTATGACGTTTTCTGAGGTTCTTTCTGTCTGAAAAGACACATAAACACAAAGCTTTTGTGGAGAAGTGAGTGAATTTGACTGCACAGACCATGGATTTTGATAGAAAGTTCCCGTTAGTGTGTTCGTTGATCCGTGACATTACAGGTTTCCCAAAAAGTCTCTGTGAGAACATATGGCAAGCTTGTATCTGCTTCTGCAGTTCTACTTTTCCTTTTTATTTTGACATTATTTAAAATCAAGGGTAAAACATCTCTGTTTCATTGTGTGCAATGCTGTTAGACTTCACTGCAGCAGCACAGTGGTGTAATCAACCCATTAACCTTCTTAGAGCTTTGAACACAAAGGTTTTGATAAACTCTCAGTTTTGCTTTTATAGCAGCATATGTAATGTACAATTATTTGGCTTATAAAACATTAAGAGGCTCTTTATGCATTTTAAGTGAGTTTTCAGTATTATCTAGTACAGCTTGTTAAAATGAATAGTGAAACATTAACTAGAACATTGTGAATGCATTATAATTTTCTACCATTACAAAGATAGAAAAAGTAAGAATCTAGAGAATGTATTTTAAGCTACTTAATTGCTTGAATATATGGATATGAATTATATTGAATATATCTTCCTGATTAGTGTGGGGGGGAAAAAAGAAAAAAAGAGGAAAAAACCTACCAATTAGAAAATCTCAAGACTGAACTTGAGCTTCAGATCTATACATTTTAATGGTTCTACAACTGAGAACCAAGGACTAGGCTCTAGGGAAAACAACTAGAAAATATAAGTGCAAAATGTAGTTAGCATTGATTATCTAAATCAAGACTTCCTGCTTGGTAATTGAAATCATGATTAAAATTGACTTGAGTGAATCAATTTCCTAATTTCTGTGCATTCTAAATGCCACAATTAGGGCTGTCTTTTTGTCACCTTAAATTTGGTATGAGTGTTGTTAAATGTAAAGGTAATGTTAAATGAGTTGGGAGTTGGTGCTTATGCCTGATACTTGGTGAAGAGATGAGACAACTGAAGTGTGTGCACACCTGTGTTTATCTTGGACAAACTTTCAGTAATCTGCTGGATTTCTTTTGACATCTCAAGATATCCCTGGGGTTTTTTTTGCTTTTGTCTTGCACAGTTCCTGCTGTACTGTGAAGGAACTCGTTTCACAGAGACCAAGCACCGCATCAGTATGGAAGTAGCTGAATCCAAGGGGTTGCCTAAACTGAAATACCACCTGCTGCCCAGAACCAAAGGTTTCACCACTGCTGTCCAGTGTCTCAGGGGAACAGGTACTGCCAAGCTTTGCAGCACTTGTAATGTCTTATTTAATAGCACACTCTGTGTAGCCCAGTGTAGTCTACTCTGTTGTTCATTACAATTAGTGAGCTGGCAGTAATGAGGATCCAGCATGTCAGCTGGTAATTTGGAAATTGCCACAGGATTGTCAGATAGCAGTCTTAAAAAATACTAAAAACCTTTTTATGTTGCTTGAGTTCATCAAGTCATCTGGTGTTTTACAGAGCTGGGAATGTCAGGGGGCTGGTGCAGATAAATGTGATGTGTAAACACAAAATAGGGAAGGACTCTGACATCATTAATGCAAGGCTTGCACAAGGCTCTGTTGCTGTCTCAGGCAAGGATGCCAGAAGGTGCTTGCTAGAATTACTGCTGTAACAGCCCTGTTTTGTTCTGTTTTGTTTGTTTTTTTCGCAACAGTTTCAGCAGTGTATGATGTAACACTAAATTTCAGAGGAAACAAGAACCCGTCTTTATTAGGAATTCTTTATGGAAAGAAATATGAAGCAGATATGTGTGTAAGGTGAGCATATACTGATGGAGGTGAGCCCTAAGATGCATACTTTGGCATTGAAGTGTTATTCAGATTTTAGAGGGTAATTTCCTTACCTGTAGCCCACTTTTCCTTGTCCTTCAGCTTCAGTGGTCCCTTGTAGTAAAGAGTGTAAAGCTCCTTTACATGCCAGTTTCTCTCCCTCATTCACATGGTTTAATCAGCAGATTAAAAATCAAATAACGCTGAAATTCAGACATCCTGTGAATGAGGTGGGACATTGCTCACATTCCTCACTGTTCTTTTGACTGAAAGAGTAGCTGCTAACACCTAACCCCATGCAGCACGTACACATTTGCATGCACACCCACCCCTTCTCGTTCTTGCTTTCTCCTTGCTGCCTTCTGCTTCAAAGGCTTCCTTGTGATCATAAAAACTACCAATCCTGTTGAATTTCTTCTTTTCCCTTTTATGTTTGGACCTGAGACATGACCTGGTTATTCTTTCCACAGTTCTTTGGACAATTTGCTTCTGCTTCTCTTGGGGGCTTCACCCACACTGTGGAAAACATTGCTGTATTCTGGTGATGAGGTTGATGCTTGCTTTTTAAAAGTTGAAAAAAAAAAGCCTTTCTCCTTCCCCCCACACCTTTCCCCTCTGGCTCTGGGTCTGTGTGTTGCAGGTGAATGGCACTGGCTCTGTACATTGTCCATCTAATCAAAGCAGAGCTTCCAGTGGGGAAAATCTTTGTAGGGAATCACTGTAATTATCCACAGTGTTTTGAGGTGCAGCAGCAGCAGTTTTGAGGAGGAAATGTGATCCAAGGGGAGGCAGAATGGAGCCTTAACGTGCACGAGGAGGGCATTTGTTCAGTTCTACTCTCAGGTGCTGCAACATCCACAACATTTTAATTTCTCAGCTGAAAAGGCAACTCTGGAGCTGTCCACAGAGAAATGGCATTGCTCATTTGCAAGGGGTTTCATTTTCACTATTTACACTTGCCAAACATATTCCTGATGAGGAAAGTGAGCAGACAATTTGCCAGCCAGCAAAACAGCTGGTCAAGGTAGTTCCACCTGTAATTCCACACTGATGGCAGATGCATGTATGATATCTAGCTGGATCTGGGGTGCACATGCATGGATGCACATCTGTATAATTATTAATTACACACTGAACAGTGGCAGCCTTCAGTTAAATATCCTATGGTTTGCTTATAGAGGTGCAATTTTACTTTATTTCTTGGAGGGGTAGTGGGAGGAAAGAAGAGAAAGGTAGTTTGCGACAGTGTTAGAAGAGGTTTGGGTTTGTAAAATTCTTTTGAGGATGATGTTACCAGGTAAAATTACTAATTGTACCCTACAAGTGGCTGTGCTTAGTTAATTTTGATTTAAAATATGTTTGTGGACGGAATGAATATTCTCAATGTGTTTTTCCACACTTTTTTCCTGTTTTGGGGAAGAAACTATGAGACCAAGGAGACTATTTTTACAGATTTTATTGCTGAAAATGGAACATGTCCTTATTGTGCCAACAGAGTTATTGTAGCTCAGAGAAGGGAAGCACATAAGCTCTTGTTCTTGGTTTTTTTTTCTTGTTCTTGGTAGTTACCTGTGCAGAGGTAAGCAGCTTAGCTCTGCAATGGATCCAGGCTTTATCCCGACTGCCTCCAGAGGAAATAATCAGGAAATCACCAAATGTTGTTGCTGTGAGTCCCCTCTAGTGGTGACAGCAACACCACAGCAACTTCACCAGAGAGCTTTCAGCAAATGACTTTTCACTGAGCTTTTATTGAGCATTATTTATATGAACTGAGCAGTTTCTCTTGTTAGTGCTCATGTAAGTAAATCCGCCAGATCTGGTTTTCAGTTTCTTTATGGGATGCAAAAAATCATTAGAAACGTGTAAGAACATACTCATAGAATCACAGAGTGGTTTGGGTTGGCAGGGTCTGAGAAAATAAAAGAATGCAAGGAAATGGTTGGCTCTTCACCACTGCAGAGAGGCTCTGACAAGGCAGCTGTTCTCACTGAGGACGGGTCAGGGCTGGCACTGGGCACAATTGTCACACAGCCCCAGAACTGTGGGGCTGCAGAGGCAAAGAGGGACAAGTGCAGTCACTGCAGAAGGTGTTTTCCTTAGAGATGGTACAAAGTGAATTTTTAGTTGCCTCTCTCATTATTTCCAAAAGTAATTTCACTACCAAAATGTAGCAAACAATTGTCCTTGGGTTTTCCACTTGGTTGTCTTTTCCCAGCTCCGAGTGCCTCAGTCTGAGCTCACTGGGAATCAACCAGTGCTGGCTGTGAAGGAGGAACAGTGTTTAGATGGGAGATACTTATTGTACTGATGTGCTCTGAAACTGCCTGGAGCTTATACAGTTTTTTTTGTCTTAAATACCACCCAATTCTCAACCTAAAAACTGAGAATCTTAAGTCCCAGTTCTCTGTGTTTAAGACCTCTGCCATGAGTGACAGTGTTGCCTGTGATTTATGCCCTTTAGTGAATGGAAAATATTCCCTAGCAGAGGGATAAAATCAAATACCTGGATTTTCCCCTAATTCATTTTGTTTCTCTTCTTTCCATTTTTGAATCTCTTTATTAAACCAGGAGATTTCCTCTGGAAGATATCCCTCAAGATGAAAAGGAAGCTGCAAACTGGCTTCATAAGCTTTACCAGGAAAAGGTAAATAGCTTTGCTTTCTTTTCTGTCTTTTGGGACTTGCACAGGGGAGTGTATTAAGGCAGTTAGTAAAACACACTCTTGCACTGGATGGAGAGGATATTATGTATAATTAGGTAGCCATCCCTCAAAGTGCTGGAAGGAGCAGGACAGAGGAGCCCCTTGGCAGCAGAGGGCTGGGTAGTGAGGTCTCAAATTGCCAGGAAGCACAATGGAATTCAGAGATATGCCTGAGCTCTGGAAGACTAATAGCAATCCACTGTCTTTTTACATTTTTCAGTGCTTGGATCTCTGTCATGCATTTCTAAAAGCTCCATTTTCCCTGTGGGTGTTTTTAGGCACTTGAGAAGAGTGATAACTGCCTGTCAGGGACAGCCGGTCCTGGCTTTCAGCTGCAATTGTTCTTTGCTTTCATTTTTCTTCCACTGTCACTTTCCTTCTGCTTCCTGGTAATATTTCTGCAGTGGTGTGTGACATGGGACAGACAGTTCCTGGAATCTGCTGCCAGGGACTGATAGAGCACATGCCCAGTGTGTCTTCAAATGGCTCAGAGCTTTTCCTTGTGTCACATCTTTTTCTAACCTTAGCTGGTTATTTTCTCGACCACAGATTAAACACTTCTGTGGGGAGTAGGAGAGAACTGTAATTAATGTTGTCCAGCTCTAATTGGTGGGTTATTGAACTTGAAAAGTATACCTTGATTTCTGTGTTGCTTATCTTTGTGGGAAGACAGCAGAGCACAGAAAGTTTAAGTATCCTGGGCTTTCCCCAGCTGTGATGACCTGTGCTGCAGCATTGCCAGGCTTATGCTCAGTCTCTAGGTAGGCAGCAAATAGTTCTGAGTTTTGTTATATTTATTTCAGCCTAATTTGTTTGAATGCCTGAACTCTGATTCAGTTAAGGAGAGAGGTTATCTTACAAAGAGCAGCAGCTCATCATCTTCTCCCCCCAGCTCCCTTTAGCAGGTCTATAGAACCACAGAGTCTTTGAGGTTGAGAAAGACTTCTAAGAACTTCTAAGAATCGAGTCCAGCTGTAAACCCAGCACCACCACCACTAAACCATGTCCTCAAGTGCCAAATCCATATGTGTTTTTCAACACTTCCAGGGATGAAGACTCCACCAGTTCCCTGGACAGCCTCTCTCTCTGCTTTACAACCCTTTCCATGAATGTTTTTTTTCCTAATATCCAATCTAAACCTCCTCTGGTGTAATGTGCAATGTGACACCATTTCCTCTCATCCCTCCTGATGTTGGCTGTACCTCTGTTCAACTTTGGTGTGAGATGTTGCCAGGGAGGTATTGCTTATAGACATGGGTATTATCCATATTGATCTTACAGTGTTAGCAGTACTTTGTAACTGGAATCCTCTCAGTCCAGTTATTCCAATGACTTTGTAATTGGAATCCTATTACTGTACAGAGGATGTGTCCTCAAAAGGCTGTTACTGGCAAGGAATGCCTCACACTTCTCAGCCCTTTGTAAGGGAAATTAAAGGAAAACAAGAAATAAAGAAAAATAAGAAACAGCCAGACTTGAGCTATCCTTGGAAACCTTCAAGAACAATCTTACAGAGTGAGGGAAGGTGGTGGGCACCTTGTTCCTCTGAGTGGTGTGTTCCAGGGTTGCACCTCTGCAGGCTCAGCTGGGGATGCAGCAGCTCAGTTGGAGTGCTGGGATTAGGGCTGGTGTGGTGCTGTCTCTGCTCTTCAGCTCCTGCCTTGCCCTCCCCTCCTGGCTCTATACTCAGCATTTTTCTGCTGTGCTTTGCTGAATCATGCTGACCTTTCTGGAAGTAAAAACGGGAAGGAAAAGCACCCAGCTAAGAGGGCTGGTAGGGTCTGAACAGGTCTCTGGCCTGAAGCTGCCCTAAATTCCTAAGCAATTAACAGACAAGATGAAGGTATTTGGTAGTGGAGAGGACGATAAGGTTTCAGTTTGTGATGGTGCCAAAATTCCCTTCAGATGGCTTAAAGGTCACTTGGGTGGTCAACAGAAATGCCAAATAAATAACAGCAGATGGAATTGGATGCCATGCACTCTTGAGGAGTTTGTACCACAGATACTGTCCTTGATGTTGTCCTGGAGCTGACTGATCTTGGGCTGCTTGGTGCAAACATTATGAACTTGTTTTCTTTTCTCTTTCCCCCAGGATGCTTTGCAAGAGATGTATAATCAGGAAGGTGTATTTCCTGGCAAGCAGTTTAAACCTCCTAGGAGACCATGGACCCTCCTAAACTTTCTTTTTTGGGCCACAGTTCTCCTCTCTCCTCTCTTCACATTTGGCTTTGGAGTTTTTGCAAGTGGATCACCTCTCCTTATCCTTGCATTCCTGGGACTTGTTGGAGCAGGTAATAAAAGCAGAGAAGATGCTAAGCCCAGTGTGACACATAACAACATCCTTTACCTTCAATACATTCTGTGTATTAATTAATAAGAATGGGGCTTGCAGGAAAATATTTGGAGCTCACTCAGTAGTCTCTGTATTGTACAGCATTTTTATTGTTTTAAAAGCTTTCATCCAGGCAAATTTGCCTTCATATCTTAAGCAAAAACTGTAATAGTAGCAGGTGAGTTGTGTAGCCCATTATTATGGTGCCTGAAGGAAAAAATACTATGAATTAAAAAAAAACAAACAAAACCACCACCAGAAACAAAAAATACATAAATACCACCAAATCCCTCACCAACAAAAAACTTTACAGTGAAAGAGGGGGAAATAGGGGGAGGGCATATGCTTCAGTGTTCATGCTCCATGTCCTGTTGACCAAGAGAAGCAGTAATTATATTTTTAAATCTGGATTGTGCCCCTCTGAGTGTCATTTGACCTGTGGTCCATGTGCAGCTTTGTACAGTGCACTGTTGGTCACTACTGACTTGGGGCTTGGGTTAACTCATGTGGGTTCTGCTTGTGTGTTTACATGTAACTTCCTAGATGCTTGGACTGGTTTTAATGTGCCTCTCATTTCTCTGTTATATTTTAAAGCTTCCTTTGGAGTTCGTAGACTGATAGGAGTAACTGAAATAGAAAAAGGCTCCAGCTATGGCAACCAGGAATTCAAGAAAAAGGAGTAACTGACAGCTGCAGTTCAGCACATATAACCAGACTATGGTATCCGATTAACTTCAGTTAAAAAACAACAACAAACACTTAGAAACTATCTTTTTCTTAATAACTGATGACTAATATTAATGAATAAAACTTGAGCCAAGAATGAAGAAGTTGGAGGCATCGGCTGAAGAGAATGCACCAACCTTCTGCCTGTTCAAGGATTACTGTAGTCAAGCTGTGGGAGAAAATCTGGGGTGGGGTGGAAGAAGAAACTAATTTTTCTTGCTTTGTTGGGGGACTTGGGGTGGGGGAGAAAAGAGGGCATTGGCCATGGCCACGTGTATCTTCAGATGACTGAAAACACTGGTTTCTGTCATGAGCACTACACTCACTTTTACAACAGGAGCCATTGAATGTTTCCTCTTGCTAAAGCCAACGTAACATTTATTGATTTCCAACTTCTCTTACTAATGAGCCAGGAAAAAACACCCTCCTTAAATTAATTGACAGGTGTTCATTGGATTAGAGTCTTTTTGGCTGTGTTGTCATGGCTACAGACAAAATCCTGTTTGTATGTTACACTGACACTTTTTATTTTCAGGCAACACCTTAAGACTTCTGTAATGCAGGAGAACGGATAGTGGAGTTTGGAAGCAGCGTGTTATCCATCAGCACATCCCATAGAACAGATCCAGTAGTAAAAAATTCTCATCCTATCTCCTGCTAACTGCTCAAGGCTGTATAATTTCAAAATACTACTTCAGTCTTGAGTGCTGTTTGCCCTGTTTCACATCAAACACGTGATAATTTTGAATCTGTTTTAGCTTGTTTGGGTTTTTTTTTAATTAGTGGTTGACCATGGGATTTAGAGTTGTGCAAAGAAGGAAATTTTTTCAATTCTCCTTTTATTTGTTTGCATCTCTCATTACCAAAGTCCAGTTCAGCCAACCTCTCTCAGTAAACTGGGAGGCAGCACTAGAAATCAGCACAATAATTTTAAAAATGTCTTCTTTTGCAAAAAATGTGAAAAGGAGAGGTCTGTAGCAGTCAGATTTTGAATGCTGGCATCTCTTGAACTTCTAATGAGAGTTTCAGCATTGATTCAGATGGGGCCAGGACCTTACCCTGTGTGTGTCAGGATAGGGTGTGCTTGGTCATGCTTTAGATGTTCACATGAAGTTTTTTGCAAGTTGAGCTGTGCTGTTAAGCATTAGAAAGAGTATAACGTCTCTTCAGGGATTTTAAGTATCTTTAGTTTTGCTTGTTGACATTTTGGTCTTTTTCACTGAAAATTAGAGCTCAGAATCATGTCTGTACCTGTCTCTCTTTCCTTTTTTTTTTCCTTTTTTCATTTTTTTCTTTCCTTTTTCTTTTTTTACAAACGCACATTCAGAGATTTCTGTAGGTTGCTGCTGCATGCATAGCTGGAGAAGTATTTGCAAACAGATGGTAACTATACCTGTGTGTTGAAGTCTGAAGGTCACAATCTGCATTTGGCTGCTCTCAGAAGTGGGTGAAATGAGTTGCAGATCTACAGCTGAGGGCAGAAGCCGACCCTCAGGGTCTGTATCTTTAACCCAGCTGCCACTAGAATATTTATCTCACTTTTGTAAAGAGCAGATTTTATCAAAGCACTGGTTGTTGTTTTCATCTTTGCTCCAGTAACCAAGATAAGAGAGTAATAATTTACCTTCTTTCCGTATTTACTCTTAACTGTTGGAATGTAACCTCTTCTCCCACAGGTTTTTCTGTTTCCAAACACTGGAAGAGCAATTTTGTAACTTACAAAAATATTTTACTTGGGGTCATTAATCACTTGTTCTGTCATGCACTTGATTTTTTATTTGTGGTCTTTTCAACAAGAGCATTTGAAGGATGCCCTGCGTTCTGTCTGTCTCCTGTTAGACTCCACCTCGCCGAGTCCTTGTACCCCCAATGTTAGTGTGTCATCTTCGTCCCCTCAATAAATCTGCCCTAAGAGAGGGGGTGCAAAGCTGTCGCAAATGTTAGTGGAATTTGGAATATGCTTTGGGAACTGAGGAGAGCAGAGCCTAGCCATAACTCTTGTTTTCCTTGCTGGATGTTTTTGTACTTTGTCTTCAAATACAGTCGGACATCCAAATGCTGATAAAGTTAACTCTGGCTTTTCCCTGTTTTTAACCGGAGGACTGAGAACAGTGGGGGTTTCGTTCTTTCTTTTTCTTTTTTTTTTTTCTTAAGTAATTCAGTAATGGGTATAATTCTTGCTTCCTAGAAAGATGTTACAAATGCTGTATACTTGCTTCCTGAAGATGATACTGAGTATGTATAAATTGTACTGGCTTAGCAGAAGAGGCTTGCAAAGCAGGCTGACCATTGACTATGTTTTATACTTACATTTTGAGCAGTATATTAATGGGCATGACAAGAATTTCACAAAATAAATCCCTTCTTAATGCTGAGAAGAGGGGAGCTGCTTAGAGGAGAAAGGAATTAATAGCCTTTCTCTTTACAGGATCCTTTTCTCCTCTTAGTGCATGTAACTCCCTATTCAGGATCATGGGATTAGTGCATGTACATCAAGGGGAGAATAACCAACGTTTCATATTTTCTTATCATAACTTATTGGTCATGCTTTCTTTTTGAAAATATAATAAATACATCATCAGATACTTAAATTTTGCTCTTCTAAACAGACATATCAGTAACCACTTGAAAAACTGAAGCCTACAGCAGTGCACAAAACAGTACAAAACCAACACGAATCTCTTCATTTTGAATTTTATCTCCTCAAATAGGGGTTTTTATACACGCGCGCGCACACGTACACAGAGTATGTATAAATTTAAATGACTGGAAGTAGCTGAAGTTAATGTCACTAATGAAGATTAGCAGGTGGATGGGATTTGAAAAGTGAGCATAGATTTTATATCTTATTTTCTTCTGGTTTAATAGAACATAGCTTGTATATTTGACTACCAAGCCCTTTAAGAGCAATAATAAACAAAAATATATCATGTTTTTCGTCTTTTGCTTTTCAACTGTGCTAGGTTTAATAAACTTACAGCTACGGGAGTGTTTTTTCTCTCCACCTTTCAGAATTCTCATTTACTGCTTAGTTGTTTGGAGTAAATAGAGAGTTTTCCAGTATGGACTTGCAAGCTGACTGCCATGGAGTTCAGCATTGACTCCGAAGAGGAATGGTTCTCAGACTGACACGGACAGATGACAGATGAATGCTCTTGGCCTTGGCAGCACTTGTCATTGTCGTGAACAGCAGGGATGCTGCTCTCCGAGTGGGATTTGCAGTTCCAATGCTGACCTACGTCTAAGAACCTGGTGAGAGAGCTCAGGGACTGCTGGCCATGTGGCATCTCTCAGTTAGGAAGGCACAAAGAGCTGATGCTGAAGAAGGATGTGGTATCCAGAGGCCTTGGCTCGGTAGGATTACAGTTCTCTCTTGCTCATTGTGGGCTGAATGTGCTCTTGCAATTGACTTTGCATCACTGAGCAAAAATACCTGTCTCTGGCACAAAGAGCATGGGCAACGTTCCTTTGTTCTGCTTTAACTTATCTCGAAGGGCTCTACACTTAATTAACCAATGAATCTGACTGCTGCCTGTGTCCTAATTGCCTGGTATTCACAGGAAAAGTGAGTGTCTGCTCACTTCCACGTGGTACCACTTGTCTCCATCACCGATGTCTGTATATTTGCTCACCTGTATCTTCTGCAGATGGTTCAGTTACAACGTCTTAGCAGGAACTCGGAGCTTTCCAGTCCAACCAGTCCTACAGCAGTTGTCTCACCTGGCTGGGGTTTTGTCTTCCTGAATGGTGGCGCTGGTTGACAGCTCTAGGTCTGAAGTGACACAACTGTGATTGTGTTATGTGGTAATGCAACTTGGCTGCTTCAAAGCAAAACTTAGCAGGGAAGAGAAACCCTTCCCAGGCCTGTTCATACAGGCCATCCCTACCTGGCAACAGGTCCCTCTGGCACTGGTGAAAGGGAGTTGGGACAAGGTTTTCTACTAAGAGTTGGAATAATGAGAAAGCAAGGGAGTCACTGTACATCAGATATTTGCTAAAAGTACCGTTTCTGTCTTGGGACTACCCCAAAACCTGGTTTTGCTTCAAGTACATTCTGAAGAAATGTGGGGTTGGAGGTTTTTAATAATGCTGACTTCATGCTTCACAAAGTGTTTCAGATTGAAGACACACAATTTGATGTTTTTTGGCATCCTGGAGAAGTATGTGCTAAGAAGTCTAAAGCCAAGCTCGGGCAGACCTCGCCCAAGTGTTTCCTGCAGATGCTGGAAGCCAACACAGATCAAAGTGAAGAATCCATTCCTTGATCTCCTTTGAAGATGGGATGCAGCAGGATATCTCACAGCATCTCCTGGATGCTTCTGTCCCCTGGTGTGAAGGTTCTGATTCCCAGCAGACGATTGCTGCAAGTTCTGTTTTGTGCCTGCACAAAGAAGCTCATCCCTGTGATGGGGATGCTGAATTTGTACTCCCACCCAGTGTGTCACAGCTGCTTCTTCCCTTATTCCTGAACCTTCTGATTGGAAAGGGTGGCTCCAGGGCTGCTGGTGCTGAGTGAAGCTGGGATTTGAAGCAGGAGCAGGAACACCAACAGGTCTGGCCAAATTCTTGCTCTGAGAAAACTGAGTGATCACCAGGAGCTTTGCAAAGCAGAGACAAGTCTGTGAGAGGCAAGCTCTGACTCTAATGTGGCAACTTAAAAAATAACCCTTGCCATATTCACATGATTTGGGTCGGAATTCCTCCCAAGGACTTGTTACAGATGGGGACTCTTGTTCTGCCACTCCTCCCCCTTTTTACCTTTAGGGCTGGTTTATCTGATTGTCTCTGCAGCAAGATGCTTGCCTGTTGGTTGTGTGTTATTTACCTGCTGTGGTTTGGAATGAGAACATTCTGGAAGTCAGCTGTACAGGGTCCGTGCCACCTGTGTTAGCCACCAGAAAATGTCATGAAAATACTTCAGAATTGGGAAGATGTGGGTTTGACATCTAAGACAAACATGTTGTATTTCTCTGATCATTGGCCTCTCTAGGCTTTTAGAAAGCTGCCTGTATTTCTTAAAATGTTATACTTGTAGTTACTGGCTACTCTTCGGTTTTTGAAAATGTAAAGAAAGATTATTTGTGCACTTTTACTGTTGGAGAGCACTTGAGTGCAGATAGTCTATTTCTAAAAACCACTAGCAGAAGCAGCATTTTATCTTTTTAGGAGAAAAATGTATTTTAAAATTAGACACTTCAGCAGAGACCAGAATATAATAGTACTTAAAAATTTTTAATTAGTAGTATTCCTTAGTGTGGGGGCTACCGCTACCAATTCTACACAACTTCTATCTCTTTTTTTATTTTGGCCAGCGTGCATTCTTAAGGAAAACATACCGATTTACTAATTACTAAAATACAATTTGCGAAGGAGGGAGAGCAGGTAGCAGAGCCTAATCAGGAATTAAATTTCACTCCCCAAGGCATGAGCGGGTTCTGTGTACCTCCTTTGCTGCGTGCATGTGCATCTGTGCAGAGAGCCAAGCTGTGTCCCTTGGTGTCCCTTCGCTTCAGCTGTGTCCGGGCTGTCCCTTGTGACATCTGAATGCCGAACTCGCCCGGCAGCGGCCGGAGCCTCGCTCACTCCTCAGATCACCAGCAAGTACTGTAGCTTTAATCAAAACCTTCTCTCCGAGGAAACTCCCCCTCCTTCAGCTGATTGATGTGTTGCAAACCTGTCATTCGGAGGGAAGCGTAAGTCACCAGATGAGCATTATTAGCCAAATCTAACGAGTAATAAAACTGTATACAGGGTATGCATTTACTGTGCATGTGTATATATTTTTGTACATTTTTACGGTTATTTCCTACACTTGGTTTTATGATGTTCAGAAGAGGTGTGTCTGAATCTGGTGAAAAACAAGCTATTAAGAAAACCCGAGCCTGTCACCTACTGTAGTTTTTACTGAGAACTGTGCCCAAACAAATACGCAGATTTACAGTGCTATGCAAATATTACTTTGTAAGTTGTCTCTTAAATTTTGCTTAAGTAGTTTACGCTGTTTTTACTGGGCTTTCAGAAAAAAAGATGAACGCAAAAGCCTCGTCTTGTAAAATAAAATAGCTTTGGCTGTGTGAAAGTACTGTATATTACAATCTCATTCACGATTTTAGTTGCTTATTTAACTGTATGTGATTTTGTACATAATATGATGGAATAGAGGGGGTTTAATTGTGCTTGAATGAAAAAGGATGACTGCTCAGCATCTGTTGTTTTTTTTCTCCAGTGTCTACTGAGCAGCCAGTAATGTAACTGGGAGCTCTACATCCTTTTCCTACTTGCCACTCTGGCTTTTGTAACTAAACATGCACTAAGGGCTATTTCCTTTTTGCTTTGGTTGGTTTTATTTCCACTTATGCTTTTTGATCTCAGTCCTACAAACTGATCCATGTGAGTGCCACACATCTGCAGCAATAATCTGGGTGGATCATTTTGTGGGGGTGGGAGGCAAGAACAAGATTAACCCTCTGGGCATTACCTGCATGAAGCCAGTCCTTAAGAACTGCAGAGGGATGGTTCACAACCAAGGCGTTTATAGCAGCAATATATAAAGTTTTGCATGGCTCCTCCAAAATATCAGAATGGGGAGGGAGATGTCTTCCTTTCCTGAAGAATCCTCCAAAGTAACCCCAAAGCAGTATGATCTAAGAATTTGAGACTGCAGCAGGGAATGGTGGCTGTATGGATAGACGCTGTAGATTAAACCAATTTGTCAAATCTGACATCTTTTAAGTTTTTATTTTTCACTAGAAGATAAAGCACTTTCTCATCTGTCCACCATCATCATACAGTGTACTTCTGTACCCCTGGGCCATCAGCTGTTCAGCTTATGTGATCCTGTAGCAAATTACATTTGTGTCATAATATCACATTTCTGGGTCATCGTGTTGCTACACTGCAAGCACTGGGTTCTTGGCTTCTCCTCTAGGTTTTCTCTTCCTTGATCTGATCCCCTTTGAATAGTCTAGGTTGGGCTGAGCTGCCTTAAAATGACAGATGAGTGGTATCATGTGTCACTGTGTGGGAGGACCTATTTTTTGTGGAGAGGATGGGCTTCAATTCTAAGGGTATGCAGGCAGAAACTTTTGTGTTACTTTTGAATTTTCACAAATACAGCTTTTCTTACCTCAGTGCTTTTGTTGGATCTCCTTAGATCCATAATTCATTTTTAAAGGACTATTATTTTGATCTCGAACCAACCAGTGTCAGACATCATAAGTACACCTGTAAGAAGCAGTCAGCAGTGGGGTTCATGGGCAAGGGTAGGTCAGTGGGGCAGTGTGTCACTGCAATATTTGACAGCCAGCACTGGGTAAGGGAGCTGTGGAATGGAAGAACGTTTGCTCCATGGATGAAGGCACAGGGAATGTTGTTAGGAGATTTGTTTCTGTACTAAGCAGTCCACAGTGACCTTTGGGCTGTGGGAGCTTCTCAGACACTCTCTTTAAGTTGCAAACATGGTTGGAGGCTGCTTGTGGTGGTGGCATTTTCTGTATGTACTTTCATCTCACTAATTCCACTCTTTTTCTTCCAATACCGCATTAATATATTTGGGAAAACAGCCTGGAATTCCATAAAAGCAACGCTGTGTTCTCAACACCAGATACAATCAGCTGCTGCACTGGGAGCAAGTTCATGGTTCAGATGTGCCACCCTCTGAGTGCTGCTATGTTGGGCAGAGGGCTTTTTGGGCTGAGGAACAGGCTGATGCACTTTCTACATGCTTCTAAAACTGGAATCTGTTCCTAAGAGGCTTGACAGAGTGCCTCCGGGAAACAAAACTTTGTATAACAGGATTTTGTAGGTAGATAAAAGGTTAATAGCTGTGGTATGGGTTAATGAAATACTTTCCTGGATTTTATCACATCCTATATGTCAGAGTCCAGTGCTCTCTGCCCAGATTCTTTTAGCCATCCCACACAAGGAGGGGATAATGTTTAATTGGCCCTCTCCTTGTCTAGCTCGGGGAGGTATTTACACCACCAGTGGATCCACTCAGCTGTTGGCAGCTGCTGGTCTGAACCAAAGGCCACCCCCTGGTCCCTGTCATGCCGAGCTGAAATCAACCTGCTGTGCCACTGCTGTGGTCTGTCACAGCCCACATCCAGGGCCTTGGCAGGCCTGAGAGCTGGGGCCAGTGGGAACCTCAGGAAGTTCAACAAAGGGAAGTACAAGGTCCTGCACCTGCGGTGGGGCAATCCCAGACACACCCATGGGTTGGGCAGAGAAGGGACTGAGAGCAGCCTTGTGGAGGAAGACTTGGGGCTGATAAAAAACTCAACATGAGCTGGCAGTGAGCACTCACAGCCCAGAAACCAACCCTGTCCTGGCCTCTGAAAGGAACATGGGCAGCAGGTCCAAGGAAGAGATTCTCCACCTCTGCTCTGCAGTGCTGTGGCCAGTTCTGCTGTGGCCAGTTCTGGTGTCCCCACCATAAGGATGCAGAATTGTTGGAACAAGTCCAGAGGAGGCCACAACGTTGATAAGAGGACTGGAGCACCTCCCCTATGAAGACAGACTGGGAAAGATATGGCTGTTCAGCTGGAGAAGAGAAGGTTGTGTGGAAACCTCACAGCACCTTCCAGTGTCTGAAGGGGCTACAGGGAAGCTGGAGAGGGACTCTTTGTCAGGAGCTGTAGTGGCAGGAGAGGGAGGAATGGTTACAAATTGAAACAAGAGAAATTTAGGTTAGACAGTGGGAAGAAATTCTTTACTGTAAGGGTGGGGAGACACAAAGAGGAAGGTTGTGGAAGCACCATCCTTGGCACTGTTCAAAGCCAGAGTGGATAAGGCCTTGAGCACCTGTTCTAGTGGGAGGTGTCCCTGCCCACGGCAGTGGAAGCTGGGACTAGAAAATCTTTAAGGACCATTTCAACATCTTAAAATTCATTCCCTGAGCTTCACAAGTTCATCACCCTCATCAATCTCCACTGAGCCTTCTCTCCTGCTAGGGGGTCACAGGTCACCCACAAAAATAACATAAGATATCAATACATTATATGAGATACATGCACATATAGAAATCCCCTATACTGCCAACACCATTATATTCTGCTGTGATCAAGGTTTGTGCCAAAGGGACAGGACTGCTATGATGAGGCTGCTGGGGCTGGAGCTGGAATTGTGATATCTGAGCTGACTGGGCTTGACCAGGAATTTCTGCTCCCTGCTGGAAAGACAAAGCACAAGACAAATGCTTCCCGAGGCATTTGCTAGAATTCAGAGTGCCAAAAGAGGTGCCCCCGTGCCATCTGTGGTCACTGCCTCTGTGCAGACACAGCACATGACTGATGGGATACAAAAAGCAGTGCTGACCACAACTGACTCTGAGGACAGGTTGTTTTACTTTGCTGTGACTTGTGGTGTGAAAATGAACTGCCTTTGTTTTCCATCTTGCTGACGTCAGGCAACATTTGCAAAAACCAAATTCAGCGCTGGCCTAGTCGTGACATCTTTTTTTTACTTCTCTAATGAAGTTACAAGTAATTAAGTGCTAGTGGTTGCTCCATTTATAAGCAAAATCAGTAGAAGAAAGAAACTAACCAGTTTAGGAACTGGTTACAAATATACAAATGATACAACTGTCATACAAATCTCCTCCCACCTTTGCTGCAATGAAATACAAATTCTGCAAGTCTTTTCAGGAAAATTCTATTCATTGTACACTTCAGAGCTCAGAGCTCCTTGTCAAAGGTAGGAGAATGCTACAATCCCCTTTTCCCCCCATCTTTTAATTCAGCTGTAGCAAAGTTATCCAGTCAAGATTAGAGCTGGAAGCTGCATCTTTTAGTTGTAGACCTCTGCCATGCAGATCCACTTCAGCATGTTTATAGGCTGCTGCTTCCAGTATTCAGACTTTTAAAATTTTTTTCTGTTATTTAAGAATTTGCATGTTTTCAGTACAGAGCATTTATTTGGCTTATAATGACATAATCTGCCAGAAGGATGCATTGCTTCCTTTCCCTGCCAACAGGTAGGTTCAGAGCAACATTCTCTAACTGAACATGATAAAAGAGTTTACCTGGCAAATCCCATATTTCTTTTCTGATTAATTTAATGCTAGTGGCTCATTAAAGGATGGAGAAGACCTCAAACTGCTAAGAAATTATTTTATGAAAAGGCTTTTAAATATTCTGCAGCTATGAGGTGTGGACAAGACACAACCCTGTGCTACAGACTGGAACTCTGTATTTTTGGGGAGGGAAACTTGCTCACACCAGGGTTAGCTCCGTGTCAGATGGGAACAAAGAAACCACATCCCCCCAGCACCCCTGGCCCAGAACTCCAGTAAAATTAGAAAGGCAGGCAAGGGAAACCTGTAAACTTGTTATTTCCTGAGAGTGTGCACTCTTGCTGGCAGCCACACAAGAAGGCAGCTGGCCTATCTAAATTAAGTACTGCACATAATGGAACATAAATTATTGCTGTTAACTCCAAAGCCATAACGTGGTTAGGGAGAACAAATTGCACGGAAGCAATATGAGGGGTTTTGCTTACTCTCAAAGGGATCTCTCAGTGGAGTAACCTCTGGAGCTAATGTTAGGTCTGGGAATTTTACAGGCACTAATAGGATTAGGCACATGACTTCCTTTTCAGTCTGATGGGAGTCAGTGTTTAATTCCCTTGGGCTTCTCAGAGATTTCAGCACAGGTTCGGAAGTGTTGCCCAAACCATCAGTACACCCAGATTTTCCCTTCTGGTTGTGCCCCAGACAAGGAGATTTGCTATTCCACCCATCAGAAGGGAATAGGGCCTTGCACTTGGTGTGCAACCTGTGACAAAACGTACTCATTCCCACTCAAGATACAAAACATAACCATACAGCACCTTTACAAAAATGAAATACCAGAATTTTGCTATTCCACTTGCGAGAGGAAACCTGTTCTCATTTCTCAACACCTCATGAGGAGGGTTCAAGCTTAGTTTTACTCAGCTTCAGTTTGGTGCTTAGGGCAAGGCTCTCAGTGCCTTCGTGTTCAGGCACAGCTGAAAAGGACTGACAGGGTGTTAAAAGTAGTGAAGGGTTGTTTGCAGTGCTGGTACAGGACTCTGGATCTAAGCAGCATCTTCTGTTTGAAATATTTGCTGCTGTATTATTTGGGGGGCAGTGGTTTTTAGAGCAAGAATGGATGAGATTTCATTGTCCTTCCTCTCCCATCAATGATATATTTTGTTTTACAGCTGTCTCAGTGGCTTTATTGCTGAGATCTAACAGATCCTATTAGATCCAGGGTCTAATAGGATCAAAGCCTGGAATAGAAACCTGTGGTGGAAATAGCCTGTGTGGCCTGGATGTCTTTGTGATCTCAAAACTTATGGTACTGCTGAGTGTCGGGTTGTTTAGCCCTCCTCCTCCATGAAATCACACCACGTACCCTGTTAGTTTAACCCTCTGAGAGGGTCCTGCTGTCATGGCAGGACACATTAAAAAAAAAAAGAAAAAAAAGGATTCTGAAGGGGAGGATTCTCATCAGAATATTTACTTTTATGCTTATTATGAATGGTTTTCTGTGCCTCTCCTTCAGACTTCATTATTCTTGTAGTACTTCAATTTTGCCACTCAGGGAGGACCTGCCTAAGATAAGCTTGCAAGGGAATCTGATTTCTAATTAATAATGCATTTTAATTTAACAACTAATAATTTTACATTCTAATTTGTAATTGAGCTTTCCCTTGATGAATACAGAGAAGAGTATTTAAATAATGGTGTAACTCACTCTAAGATTCCCTCCTTCTTTATTCCCATCAGTTTTATGTTATCCCTTCAACACATGTGAGCTCTTCCCCAGGCTGGTGTAACAGACAGAGATTAAACAATCATCCTTAGATGATACTTAGAATAGATCCTTATTGTCTAGAAAATTGAATTAGAAATTTTATGGTCTCATTCTTACCAACTTCAGCACTCTTCTGGAGCTACTCCTAAGCAGAAGGATAAATGAAGTAACAACCCAGAACTACTATGATGTGTTTGTAAAAAACATAATTAGTTGTTAAAGGTGTATTTTATTAACATTTCCTGTAATGTGTTTTTTAAAGTGACCACACATCTATGTTTCTAATAGTGTAGTAAGTAAAAATGAATAGAAATTAATATATTCTGGAGGAAAGGGTTGTCAGTCCCCAGCTGAGAGAGTCCAGGTGCAGACTGCAGAGTACAGCTGATAAAAGAACAGTGAATTACCTTGTGAGGTGGGAGCAGGGAGCTCTCTGGCTGTGCACAGATGAAATGCATCGTGCTCTCTCCATGATCTCCTGGCAGGCCATGCCAGGTTTCCTGTGCCTGGTGATGAAATCCCCTTGCTGGTGGTGGTACCAAAGGCCCTGCACTTGAGTTGTGCATGGAAACATCCCATGGTGGTGTCCTACCTCCCCCTTTTCCAAAGAACAGCGGGTGTTCAAATGTAAAAACTCCTCTCAGGATAGGGTAACTTTCCAGACAGAAAACCTTTTTCTTCTAAGGTCTCCAGTCTCAAAAGGAAGCTCAGAACTACCTTGGGGTGCGACTGTCCTGGGGCTCTTCCTTGGGCTCTCTGCCATTCATATTTGTGGCATAAGTGAGAATGAACCTCCTGACACAAACCTCTCTCATGAGTGAGGAGAATTGACTTCTATTTTCACACAGTTTGAGCTGATGTTCTCACAACAGCTACTACAGCTCCATGCTGGCAGGGCTAGCTAGTAGGGAAAAGGTGGGTGCTAAGGGAGCAGAGGCAGGTGATACAGAGAAGCAGCATCCATGAAAAATGGGGTGTGGAGTGCTGGATGCGCTCAGTTTGGATCATGCTGTTCAAGACCTGCTAAATAGCCCATGTTCCTCCCTGCTGGCAGCTGAAGTGTTTCTGTTTTGCAGCTCAGGCTTATCCTGAAAATAGTCCAGAGCTGCAGGAACTCCTGGGGTTTGAGGGCCTTCTCTGCCTGCTGGCACCTGACCTTGTTTCTGCCCTCAGTGGCTGAAAAGTTGTTTGGATTTCCGGGAGCTGTGAAAGGCTCCAAGATCACTGCACTGCTGCTAGTTAGTTACTCAATATCTTTGAGTGACTTGGGATATGGATCTAAATGACCTAAGGGTCAAGAGCTAGGGGACAAGAAAAGGAGGGAAGTACAGTGGCAGCTCAGCTGCAGATTGAATTCCCCACGTCTTCAGAATTAGCTTGGAGTAAGAGCTGTCACATCAGCTTCTCCCTCTCCTTTCTTTTATGTGGTTCATGTGGTAGAGGGGGAGCAAGAGCAGTTGCTGGCACCATTAGACAAGTAACATTAACATCCTGGTAATTATGTTTATAATTTCCTACTCGAAATTTCACACTTTGAACTTGTTCCTCTTTACTGAGGTGGGTTGGCGTGCTTGTTACACACTCAGCACTTGATCTGAGTCCAAATGCCTTTCTCATGTCTGCAAGGTAGAGCTGCCTCTGATAACTCAAACACGCTGCCTTTTTGTGGCACCCTCCCTGGAGGAGTAGGATTTTAGAGAACTATTCAAAGCAAACTGTTTGGGGGAGGAGGAAAGTCTGTCTCAAGGAGTGCTAAAAGAGAGGCACTGCCAGGAAAGGAGGTTTCTTGGAGTCCCAGAAGGCACAGACTGATGTTGAAAAGACAGTGAAGATTTTGCTGGACAAATAGCAAGGTACTGATTCTCCCTTCCAGGCCAGGCAGCATCTCCCCCTCCTTGCTCCAGCTGCTCTGCCCTGGCCTCCTGGCAGGTTTTTCTGTAGACTCCTTTCTTAAATATTTTCTGTGATATAATGAGCATTCAAAAGAAGCATTTCTATGATTTCTCTCTTTTTCTCTCCCCTTCTTCAGGCTGTTCACTTTTCCTGACCCTTCTTGAAGGTCTTTGGTCCCACATTTCAACTTTGTCCCTGTGGTTTGTCCTGTGGTCATTTAGGGGTTTCAGAACAGGGACACAGGCAGCTCTTCCACAGTTACTGTCACCTTCTCTGAATTCCCATATTTTCCTAACTCTGCTGATGGGGGACAGTTCCTGCTGCAGAAACACAGACAAAAGTCTATGACTAGAATGAAAATTTTCTTGAATAAAGCTTCTGTGGAAATAGGTTCCCTGTGCTGGTTTTGTTGCTGTTAAATACATTTCAGTCAATGATTCATTCCTAACAATATGAAATAAAAAGCCAAAATTCTGATTATTATCTACCACTAATGATTTGTGGCTGACATACTAATTCAAAAAGACAAGGTGGCTTTTAAAGTACTCATTTTAAAAAGAGAATTTGCTTTACAATATTATAAAATTATTTTCCCAGATATAAAAATCTTGTCAATTTTCTGCAGGTGGCTGTAAGTCCATGAAATTAGTTAATTAAAAACAGAATTCCCTCAGTTAAACTTTCTGTGCTTTTTGGTGCCAGTTTTCTGACTGCTGCCACAAGTCAAAAGTGAAAACATAAAACTATGCATGTTTCTCTCCTGACTCCTTGAATAATTCTTCCTCTGGGGTAAAGTCTCCTTCACTAATTCTGTAAAACTTAGTTACAGTTATTATGTTGATTTCTTTTTAATCCCAAACACTGTATAGAGAGATGATCATCTCAGTGGAAGTCCATGGACTTCAATGTCCTTTTCTCCCCCAAATATTAATTATCAAAAGTATCAAAAGGAAAATGTAAGAAACCCCTAAAGGCAAAGATTTACTCTTTAATATTATTAGAAAAATTTGTTTAAACTTTTCCCAGAGGTGAAAGCCTGAAGAGGGAGGCTTTCTATAGGATTTCCTTCTGTTTTTCATTCCAAACCATGCTACTGTTGAACATTCAAATATTAATTTTCCCCATAAAGTTTCTCTTCTGTAATCATTTTCAGGTCAGACAGAACTTAAAACTTTGATAAAAAAGCAAATGTATAAGCTCTCTCCTACCATTCCACCCAGGACTGTCCATCTACAGGCTCAGTTTTAAGTAGTGGTGACAGTATGTCAAAGTCTGGATATTATTTCATTAATATATCTGGCATAATCCTACACTAAGTCATGTCATGGAAACCAACCCAATCTATTATATAATTGTAAAAACAAGCAGAACTGGACACTCTTCTCCTCCAGTAAGTAGGGTGGGATAGGCAAGAGACTGTGAGGGGACTTTGCTGGTGCAGATGACTCCAATTGGCCAAAGGGCTTTTCCTTACATACAATGCAATGCCATAAAGTCATGGTCACCAGTAGAATCTGGGACAGAGAAAGGCAAATTTCTGGCTTCCAAGGTGGCTTCTGCTTGGAGAACGAGTGGTCTGTGTGTGGGAGGTGGTGAGTGATTCCATGTGCTTCATTTCTGTCTCTTTCCTTCACCTATTAAACTGCTTTTATCTTAATCCATGTGCATTCCCACTTCTATTTTTCTTCTTTTCTCCCTGTTTGCTGGCGATGGGAGAGTGAGTGGTTGTGTGGCTGCTGTCCAGGGTCAACCCACTACATCCAGCAGAAATATTATAGTGTTGTCAGATACAGAGAATATAAAGGTAAGATCTTTCATGGAAAATCTTTATTTGGATTTTATGTGAATTAGGTACAAGAAGTTTTACATTCATGACTGTTATTGCTAGCAAATCCTGGGATCCTAGGATCTACCATGATACCCCTGGGCCCTGGTTATCTTACAGTCAGATAACACTGGAGAGGGGGAATCAAATTGTCCTGTAGACAGTGCTGGTTTTGTTTTCTTCCTGACTGAAACCTGGAATAAGAACTTTACTTTCCTCTTATCACACCCTTGCCTGCTGGTGATCATTTCCTTTCATCAACACCATTCTTTCTGTTTATCTTTTTTTCTCTCTGCCTCCCCAAAATAGGATGGTTATTATAATTTTCAAACTCAGCAGGAACATTTTCAAATGTGGATTTTCCCCTGTAATGGACATTCCATCAAAACATAAGGCAATTAGGGATACACTTTAACTGCTTTCCTTTCATTTTCCTGCTGCTCAAATATTTGAAAGAAATTCAACAAGAGTTGTCCCAGTAGGGACCTGAAGACTGACATCATATTTTAAGATTTAATGTTGTAACAAAGAGGATTTAATTAACCTTCTTGCTCTTTGGGAGACCTGAGACACGGGATCCAGTTCCTCAAGAAAACCACTGCTGCTTCTCTTGCAGTTACTGAGCTCATTAATCTCTGTGATACAGTTCTTAAGGGTACAGCTATGTTTTATTTTGATCAAGTTAAAATGCTAAATATTTTACAATTAAATTCCCTGTCCTGCCTTGCAGAGAACATAATTTAAACAAACCAGTTAACAGAAGAGGAGCAAGGGGAAAAAGAAGGAAATGGCAATTTAGGAGCAGAAAATGGTGTGGGATATGTTGGCTTCCTCTGTTTGCCTGACATCTGTGCTACTGTGTTTGTGCATATCAAATATGATAGAACAGGACAATGAGAAATTTAACCCAGAGTTTACATTAACCACCCCATGACATACACAAACAGCACCTCTGAAACCAGTTTCTTCCTCTGAAACAATTCCCACCTTTCAAGTCGGGCTTCATTCCTCCTCTAGGAGGGAGAGTTCCCAAATGCCACAGAAACTGCCCACGAAACTCGCCTAACCCAAACCCAGCCATGCAGTACTGATGGGATTGCCTGGTTATTGGGTGTATAAATCTCTTAAGTCATCAATAAGAAGAAACATCACAGAAGAACAGTTGTGTGAGATTTTGATGGGAGAAAATTTGAAATTCTGTAGGGTATCTTATAAATCCTATTGCAGAGAGAAGCTGTGAGCTGAGGGGGAAGTGATGTGGCTGCACGATCAGAGTGCACAAAGTGAAAGCTGGAAGAGACACCAGCTGCTGCTAATGAAACAGTGAATGAAGTGCAGTTAAACAAAGTGAGTGTGACGTGCAGAGTCCGGGTGTTGAAATATAACAAATTCGGGAGAGAGAGAGTGAGTTTATTTTTCTGAGGCTGTTTTTCCTGCTAGTGTGTTGTCACCCACCAGAGCCCTGTTCCTGTGAACACCCACCCCGGGGTGTTATGGTGTGTGCTATGGCCCTGCTCCATCAGCACACCTCTGCTCTGTGCAGAAGCCAGCCTGGGGGGTAGGCATGAAAAGAAAGGCTGGTGTGTCCTTCTGTCCACACCGACCTGAAATCCACAGGAAAATGAGATGCACAGACTTGGAAACCAGGAAACCCTTCCTGGTTTAGTAATATATATGCAGTCTTTCCATCCAGTCATACAGATGCCTCCTAGATTAATCTGCTTCTTTATACTGTGCCTCAAAGTCAAGATCCATCCCAGAGGTGACCTACTTGGGCACTAAGCCTGTGGCTGGAATAGAAATGATAATGCTGGTATGTAAAAGCACTTGTACAGGCTCTGCCTGGCCATAAACTACCTCAAATTCTCCTCCTCTCTTACTGACTCCTCAGTCAAAGTATAATAATTCTGGTATAATTCTGCCCTGCTAATGTGGCAACAGAAAAGTGTCAGGCACCTGATATTCAGCAATCTGAAATGGTGGAGAGAATCTGCTTGGCTAAAGAGACTGATTGGTAGGCAAGAATTACATTTCATCTTGCTAAGCATGTAAGGTTGAAAATTTGGAGTGACCTGTAGCACCACGATGGCCTGGTGTCTGTAATGATTATGTTTTGTGAATACAAAATTAATATTCACTTAAGACATGTAATGATTTCTAGTAGAGACAGAGAGTATTTTAGCTGGTGTAAAAGCAGGAGGAAAAGCAAAATTCTAGTTGCCCTTCAAGTGGTCCCTTTTTCCCTTTCCCACATTTTCGCCAGAAGGAAAATTTCATCCATTCATTTCAAAATGCAAGGTAAAACCAGCAAACTTCCAAATGCTTGGTTTTTTTCTCTGTGTAGTTTGCTATTAAAGATCTACTTTTTCCATCAGGGACCAGTCAATTTCACTTCCCTGTCAAACTGACTTTCAAATATTTTTGGCAATTAAACACCCGAGACACAATAAAAAGTTGTTTTCTGTAGTCTTCTTGCCTATATTAATGAGTCTGTCTTGGTTTTGGGGGGTGAGAAGATGGTTTAGGACTAAACCACAAATGTAGATGTATTTGCTTCACTTGCTATCAAAAACAGCAAGCAGGGCTAGGACAGGGGTTTTCTTTTGGTTGGTTGTTTTGGGGGGTTTTTTAATGTTTGTTTTTAATAGAAACAGCTATACTGCAACCATAAAAACCAGAGAGGAAATTGAATATTTATCAAATTCTATAGCGATTAAAATGTTAATCCCAATGAACTATTGGCCTTAGCTCTAATCTCTGAGGAAAGGATAAGGACATTTGACTTGGGTTTGCCTCTTTCCCTACCTCTGCTGTTTAGGACTGTGCAGGACTATTTGACAGATGCAGAAAATGAGTTCCTTTGGAGCTTACTGGGAGGAATTTCTAATTTTTTTGTAAGTGCATACAGAGTGTTTTTTCTTTTCTGTTTCAGTAAATCCTTTTAGCCATACACTTACCACTTGTACTGTAGAACACTGTTTAGGTGCTGACATTTTAAAAATAAAATTGTACTGTGATATGTCTTGACTCTTACAGCACTAAAAAATGTTCATGTCCAGCTGCTCATGTAAACCTGAGAAACAGTAAAACATTTTATTGTGTTATATAAGATTCTTAAAAGTTTGACTGTGCCAAGGAAACAAGTCTTGTTGCAACCAAGATGAAAGTAAATTTCTGTGCAAATGCTGGTGAAAATATTCAAAGGATAGGAAACATTATTACCCCCACAGAAAAATGGCAGAGATAAAACTGGGAGTATTCAGCTGTATTAAGGGATGAAACATGTTACAAGGATGCTGTAATTATTTTTGAATCAACATTGTAAGTCCAGAAAACAGGGTTAAGGTTTCACTGAAAGAAAATTCTAAACAAATTGACTTCTTTAAATATTTGAACACCCAAACCACCAGAGCACAATGTCACTGTACAACAGACTTATGATTAATTCACAGATTACTTATAGTCCTACCTGAGGTTACATTTGGTTTCACACATGTATGCAGTATTTTCCATTTTTTACCCCTTATGGTAGGCTACTTTCAATATGCTCTTCTAGATCTTATTCAATTTAATTGAGACAGTAAGTGAAAACCCTCTAAGTTTGGGATTCTTGATTCTGAAGAAACTGCAAATGACCAAGGTGAACAGTAGCTTTATTTAAAATAAAGGAATAGCATCCCAGTCTAAAGTAAAACAAGGGTCATTTTATGAATCTAATACCACTAATTAGACCCAACAGAAGTGTAATGAGGTGTTATTATTGCTATGCATTTAAAACCCTACATTATAAACCATTAAACTTCAAGGGCCATAATCACTTATGTATTTGAAATCAGTGGAAAGTATGATCCCTAATGCACTTACTCCCGCTGAACTAGCCGGGAACAGCCATGGGAATGACACATCGGGCAGCCGCCCACCAAGTCCACCAAAGCCTCACAGAAGTCCTGCAACGAATTTAAATAAGATTCATTTTAATAAAGAGCATCTCTCTTATGAGGAGAGCCTGCGGGAGCAGGGCCTGTTTAGTCTGGAGAAGGCTGAGAGGGGATCTCATCCGTACATATAAAATGTCTCCCAGGCAGGTGTCAGAGGATGCTGCCAGACTCCTCAGTGGTGCCCAGCGACAGGACAAGGAGCAATGGCCACAAACTAAAAAAGGGGAAGTTTCACCTCAGCACAAGGAGGAATTTCTTTCCATGGAGGCTGGCAGAGCTCTGGAACAGCTGCCCGGGGAGGGTGTGGAGTCTCCCTGTCTGGAGACATTCCAAACCCACCTGGATGTGTCCCTGTGTCACCTGCTCTGGGTGACCTTGCCTGGGCAGGGGGATGGACTGGGTGATCTCCAGAGGTC
>VZRO01002963.1:235136-271395 GCA_013397915.1 Daphoenositta chrysoptera
CTCCAACCCCGACTACTCCGCGATTCACCCCGTCCTCGCCGGCTGTCAGCGCTCGGGGCGGCCCGGCGGGGCTCCGACCCTCGGGCCCTCCCTCAGGGGCAGCCCCGCCCGGGCTCCCCGCGGCTGCCGGGGGCGCAGGCCGGGCACCCCCTTTCCCCGAGCCGCGCTTCCCTCGGGTTCCCCGCCGCACTCCCCCGTTTCCGGGTTCCCCGGCGGCGGCGCTCCCCGGAAGCGGTAATGCCTGCCCGGTGATCCAGGAAGCGGATGAGCCTCTCCCGCCCGCCTTCCCCTCCGGAGCGGCGCTGCGGGGANCGGGGCTGACGACCCCGCCCGCTCATGGACCCCGCCGAGGAGGAGGAGGGCAGGGAGAAGCCCCCCGTGATCTACACCATGGAGAACAAGCCCATCGTGACCTGTGAGTGCCGCCGCTGCCGGGGCTGGGGGCCCGGCCGGCGCCGCTTGCGGGCCCGGGGGAGGCAGGGGGGGGTGCCTGGTTCTGGGGGGCTCCCGCAGCTCCGGGCGGGGACACGGAGCTTGCAGGGGGGATCTGATGGTGGGGTTTGCCTCTTCGCTGCTTCCTCTCCTTTCTAATGGCAGTGGGCAAACTTGGGGTTGTTCCTGTAGTAAATAACAAGCCGAATAAGCTTCGGGCTCGAAGGTGCTTAGGAGAAGAGGGTAAAATATGATAATGAATCGTGAACCCCAAACTTCTCGCCAGGAAGCTTTGTGTGGCTTTGCTGGTGCTAGGAGAAGTTGCGAGGAGGCATCCTCTGCGGCGATCCCACTGATGCGTTCCCCCTGACATTATAATTTCATCTTTAGCTGTTGTGCTTTGGTTCCATCTCCGAGACTGTTTAGTTAACAAGCAGCATCTCGTGGTGCCAGCGATGAATTAGTTTTTTCGGGTATCAGAGACAGGCAACTGGTCCTGATGTAAAACGTGAGCCCCCCTGCTCTTACGGGTATAGAGGGGTGCCCTCAAAGTTCATTTAAAACAAGCAGGTGGACTGGGCTGGGCATTAGGAAGCATTTCTTTAACCGGAGGGGGGTCGAACACTGGAAGAGGCTCCCTAGGGAGGCGGCTAAGTCTGTCCCAGGTCTGTCAGTGTCCAAGAGATACTTGGACAGTGCCCTTAACATGCTCTAACTTTTGGTCAGCCCTGAAGTGGTCATGCACTTGGACCAGATGATCCTGGTAGGTTCCTTCCAACTGGAATAGTCTTTTCTATTCTAACTACATCCATAATGCTGGTAATAAAAAGGTAAAGTGAATGAGACCAGCATAGAAAATGCTGCTTTTCCTTTTTTAACAAAAGGTAGCCAGTGGCTGGTCTTAGTCAGAAGTATCTCTACCGATGATGTAACAAAATACATATTTGCACTTTATCACTAGAACACTGGGAATGCTTTATGTGCCTGTAAAATAGAAACTTGTTTCACAGTTGTGTGTTGTCCTATTATGGACTAAGCATTTATTGGTGATTAAAGTCTTAGACAACTGAGAAAAAGTATCCAGCTTTAACCTTGTAGCTGTATAATTGTGGAACTCTGTGTGTATATATTTTCTCCAGACTATTTTATAAATGTGCTTTTTTCTGTCTTAAACTTTTTTCCTTTTTTGAATGTAGTTCAGAAACTGAAGTGAACAGGATCTGTGCTCAATCTTCTCTACTCACCTATTTCAAGAATTCTGAAATCCATTTCACTTCAGATTTAAAGTCAGAAAAAAGTACATATCAGAAACATCTGGAGGATATAATTTGCTGTTGGTATTCTACTGTTCAGGCTATGGGGGCTTGCTTTTTAGAGTTTCTGGCTTTATGTGTAATCAGAATTGGAGAGTCTCTGTGTGTGTGGCAGGGGGTCTTGGTGGTGCAGGTCAGTCTTGACTGTTCCTGTATGATTTGAATAAGTAACATTTTAGTCTGTTGAAGTACACACAGTTTTACCTCAGGCTTGGGTTTTTTGTTAATAGCTGCTGACAAGAACTCTGGTCTCTTTGTACAAGGAAATTTTCAAAATTCCAAACATGAAATTTAACCAGATTTCAATCAAGCCCAGTTGTCTGATATTGAAAATAGTATTAATTTTGTGTGGTGAGTGAGCATACATTATGGCTGTTGAATGTTTGGACTTATCCCCATCCAGCATGGCAGCAGCAGACTTACAAATGAGATAAGAGGTGAGCATTATGTATCATTTGAATGCCTCACTCCTGGACTGAGGGAATAATTTCTAGGGCTCTGGACAAGCACAACAGCAGTATCTTTACTGGTATGGACTAGAGTGGCTTGGTCTGACACAGCCTAATTCAGGAATTAAGATTAATTCAGCAAAAGTGCTCAGAGATTATTTCTCTAGTGAGCATAGTAAGGGTGACTTGCTGCTACATTTTAAACCCAAAACATTTGATTTCAATGGGGAATGCATTTTACTGTAACTGCTTTAGTTTCCTTTTTTTCTCTGTTCAGAGAAGTGGAGTACTTAGAGACTGTAGTATTTCAGGTAAGTGCATTCAGCAATAATGACTTACTTGAAGGAAAGCTCCTCTAAGCATTATATTGCCAGAGATTTATGGAGAGGTGAGGCTTGGCTTTCCAGGGAAAGGATTGCCTTGGTATGGGTTTGTTGCAAAACACGTTAAAAGCCATGATATTAGAAACTGCCCAACAAACACAGTTTATCTTTTGTCTGTGGTTCCAGTTTCAGGCAGTTGGGAGTTTTCTGAGATAAGTGTCCCAGCCAGGAGGTGCACATGGGGGAAAAACAGACCTTTGGGGGATGGCTGGGTTCTGATTATGTGAAGGAAGAGTGAAGATTAGGTGAGGATGCTTTTCAGAACATAAGTATTCCCTTTTGCTGCAAGATTTAGATTAATCTCTCTCAGGTAAACTTTTGCATCATGAAATACTCCTGTTAACTCCTAGGGTTTGTTCTTAAAAAGAGAGAACTGAAGAGGGAGTTTTGTTCATAGTAAAACTTCTTTTGAACACTGGGCATACCACAGTTGTTTTGCAAACAGATGTTTTTACCTACTTGAAATAAATTTGACAGTACTCTGAAAGGAATGCTTCTTTGGTAAAGAGAGTTATGCTTTCAAATCTATGAGTTAGTCTGTATTGTAACAGTAGTTATTTGCTATATTGGCACAACCCTGAATTCAGCACTCTATATACAGGCTTTGGCCTATGGAAAAAAAAATGGCAGGTTTCACATGTCTTGGACATCTGATGCCAATTGCAAATGCAGTTTTTGTCAGTACTTTTTTCATGTTAGTGCTGTAGCTTGATTGTTTTGCCCTCAGAAGCTGTGCATAGGTGAATTAGCCTTGTTTTTACTGTGTTTGTATTATTGGAAACATCCCATAGTTTTAATAAAGAGTTTTTAGATTCATAGAATTCAGCAAGGCGTGAAAAATTTCTGTAGACTCTTTCTCTAGGCATACAGACAACCGTATTTTCTAAATGTGGAAAAAGTAGTACATTCACAGAAAGTTGCTGTTCCTTTATGCTTTTTCCCTTTTCTCAGTATGGCAGCATCCCTGAGTACTAAATCATTCTTGTCAGGTAGGACTGAGTGCCATGATGACTCAATTCCAAATTAATTTGAGCCATATTTTTTACCCTATCAGTCTTACTAGATTGCAAAGCCACTGGGGAGTTGCACTGTCCAGCTGTGGTTCTGCTCTCTCTGGCACGTTACTTTGCAGACTCTCAAGTTTGTAGCAATTTATCTGCATTGCCAGACCTAGTAAGCTTGCAAAGTGTTTTGAGTCATCTTCTAGCTTTCTCACTGCTGTACAAGTATTATTTTTAGTATCATTAATTTTTTTGTTTAATTTGCAGAGGCAAGTTGAGTGTTTGCATCAAACATCTTGAACTTGGGTGGTTTCTGTACAATGTTGACTTTACAAAATCTCTAAACCAGTGCAGATTGCTTTCCTAGGAAACCCAAACAATGTTATTTCCTTCTCAGGAATCCTATTTGAACTTTTGAGAAAGTCTTTGGAGCTTCAATATAATGTTGTTGCACATATATGTCAGACAAAGAACTCATCTTTATGTAGCTGATTTGCACTTAAATTATTAGCTCTGTCTATCCATATGAAGAGGAGGCTGAAGACTAAAGGCAATTCTGCTAAATGAAGTAATTAATAGGTTTTTCAGAGCTTTCCTAACAAGCTGTTCTTCTGTAATTATCTTCATGCAGTTGTGGAATATTCCATTATTAGCTCGTAGTATCTGTTTATATTGTCTGCTGTCTGTTTGTATTGTGTGTTTGCATGTTTGCTCTCACTGTCAATAATCTGTTTTAGCACAAAGGACTTTATATATAATCTTTGGAGAGAATGGGGTGCATCACTTTTATCTGGTCCATGTTCAGAATGTGCTGTCATACAGCAAGAGGAAAACCAAAGCAAAAGCAAAAGCTTTGTAGGCCCAAGAATAGAAAATGTTTGCAATTATCTACAGCAGGAGCAGAAAGGTTAATAAAAGTAAAGGGTGCAGAGGGAAAGGGAAGAATTTTGCATCTTTTTGTGGTGAAAATAAATACTTGCAGTTAAGAATATTGTTCTGGGACTAGAGGAGCTTGATTCAAAAGTTCTTCTGTTAGTAGTAGATAGATGTAATAAAAAATGTGCCAGCAAGAAGCGGGATGTAGCCCAAGTGATTAGAATGATTTGCTGCTAGTGAGACCATTTAACAGCTATAGCCTATAAATGCATTTTCCCTGCTCTCAACCAGAACTCCTCCCTGCATGATAAGTCATCACTATTGTGTAGTTGATACATTATTCTGGGCTTAAATATTTGATTACATATGTCAGGAGAAGAAGTGGCATATTCTTGTTAGTGTTAACCTGTTTTACAGATTTAGAAGTGCAGCAGTAAAGTTTTGCTAATAAGATTTTCTTGTAGTGAATCAGCTAAGGTTTTTATATAGCAATTTATCTGTGTCGTGTTTTGGTTTTTAGACCTCTTTTGAACATGAATTTGAGTTGGGAGCGAGGAGGACCTTTAAAAGATGTAAATGTAAAACCCTCACCAGCCTTCCAAAACTTCAGGTAGATCCACTTCTAACAGGCTAGTGATTTAAGAAAAAAGATTTATAGTAGAACTTTTTACTAGTGGAAAAATAAATGGGGTCAGAAGGGTTAGCTGTGAGTGATACTTGAGGATAAAACCCAAACAAAACTACACTGAAGTGTAGTCTTGGCCCTGTGTTCTTTTAAAGGTATTCAAAGCCTTTTATCTCAGTTGACTAGGCTTGTCACTGGTATCAAAGGAAAATATTTGTCTTCTTTAGTCATCTGACCTCAGGAGTTTTTGTTTTACACTGCCTGTGTAGTTAGTGGGTTAGGATAATTTCCTCTAGAGGAAAAAAAATCAGTGTGGTATATTTAGATCCTATAGTGACAAAGCCTCTAAGCATCTAAGAAGTTTGGAAACTGTTAGGAAAAAAATAGATTATTGGGGATTTTGGTGGTTTTAGGCAGGGATGAACGTAAAAAATGTCAATATTTTATGGTTCTTTGGTATTAGACAGTTGCTACAAAGAGTACATGTTCTCCTTGGAAGTCCTGGTTAGGTGGTCATTCTGGTTTTCATTGTTCCTGTACAAATTTAGAGTAGAACAAGTGTCCTAGATAGGGAAAGAGGGAAGGGAGGAAGGCTGAACTGATTTGATACACTAAAATGTCAGGAAGAAAGACAAGGAGGAAAGAATCACAGAATTGTTTGGCTTGGAAAAGGCTTTAGAGATCATCCAGTTCCACTCCCCTGCCATGGACAGGGACACCTTCCACTGTCCCAGGTTGGTCAGAGCCCCATCCAGCCTGACCTTGGACACTTCCAGGGATCCAGGGGCAGCCACAGCTTCTCTGGGCACCCTGTGCCAGGGCCTGCCCACCCTCACAGGGGAGAATTTCTTCCTGATGTCTAAATCTACCCTCCTTCAGCTTAAAGCCATTGCCCCTTGTCCTGTCACTACATTCCCTTGTACAGAGTCCCTCTCCAGCTCTCTTGGAGCCCCTTTAGGTACTGGAAGGGGCTCGAAGGTCTCTCTTCTCCAGGCTGAACAACCCTCTCTCTCATCCTCTCTCCAGAGCAGAGGTGCCCCAGCAGCCTGAGCATCTTTGTGTCCTCCTTCTGGTCCCACTCCAAATGGTTGATGTCGTCCTCACGTTGGGGAGCCCAGGGCTGGAGGGAGCTCTGCAGGTGGGGTCTCACCTGAGCAGGGCACAGGGGCAGAATCCCCCCTCCCCTGCTGCCCACGGTGCTTTGGATGCAGCCCAGGACACTTTTGGCTCTCTGGGCTGGCAGTACACGAAGCCTGGCCATGTTGAGNACGTGGCCTGGCCATGTTGAGCTTCTCCTCACCCAACACCCCCAGATCCTTCTCCTCAGGGCTGCTCTCGATCCATTCTCCACCCAGAGCAGGTGAAGTGTTTAGATAAGTGGCAAAGGCCCTGCCCTTTTGAACTTTGTAATGTGGAAAGACAGGAAACACGTGCTTTGTTCATCTCTTTCTCCTGGGGCGTTTCTTTTTAACATGTATCACTTGAACATGACTGCTTTTGTTGTTGTGTGTTACCACTTCACGTACAGAAGCACCCTGTACTTGGTGTGGTATCGCTGAAAGAGTTGATGTGTTCTTTCTGTATTTGACATCCGGATGGGGAGTAGATTAATTCAGACATACACTGTTTAAAAGCTGAGGTAGGTGCTCCAGAGGTTGTTGGACTCTAATGTTACTCCCTGGATATCGTCTCTGTGGGATATTTAGGTCTGATTTTCCTGTTGGATCTGAAAGACGAAAACCCTTCTCTAGAAGGCTTGTTGATTATAGTTATGATAGGATTCCAGAATTACTTTTTCTTCCCATATGTGCACATGCTTCCTTGTCCCTTTCGGGTGTGTTTGATAATCTTTCCTACTCTGGCCCCACTACTGACAGCCACAGAATGGTACTGACAGCCATGGAATGCTTTGGGTTGGGTCTTAGTGTTGAGACCAGTCCACTGAAGGAATTTGCTGTGATGCAGTTGAGTCATCATCTTTCTTTCTTTTTTCTTTTTCCAAAACACCTCAAACAAAACAACCTCCTCACCAACTCGCAAAAAATGACAAAAAATCCTACAACAAAATGTTTGAAGCAGTTCTGACTTTTGTGCAGACTTTTTTTGCTCTAAGGTTGAATTCCAGGGTTTGTAGTGGTGTGGTTTGTATTTTCTCCTTTATTTCTTCTTTATTTTCCATCTTTTTTTTTTAATGTTTTGGAAAGTAAATCATGGCTACACCAACTACTAAGGCATCAGAGGTATATTTAGAGAAGAGAATAAGACTTGTGCCATGCTTCAGGTCTCTTGAGTCGTAGGAATCTTGCTCAACACCACTCCAGAACCAGTGATCTTTTGGGACTTTCTATTCTGTTATTTGTGCAGGTTTTGCTCTTGTCTCCTTGCTGCCCTCCCTCCCTGCAGCCCAGCAGCACCCAGTTCACAATTTATTGTGCATCTTGCCAGTCTGACAGCCCTGACAATTCCCTGCTACTTACTGGTCTCAGTGTTGGTCCCGTGTCCGTGCTGTGCTGGTGTTGCCTGCTGATAACTTCACTTTTAGTGTTCTTGGCTTGATCAGCTCAAACGTGCTGATTACAGTAGCTACAGGGTCCAGTTGAGCAGAACATAAAATGTTGGAGCCCTTTG
This sequence comes from Daphoenositta chrysoptera, assembly GCA_013397915.1. Classification (NCBI taxonomy): domain Eukaryota; kingdom Metazoa; phylum Chordata; class Aves; order Passeriformes; genus Daphoenositta; species Daphoenositta chrysoptera. Next base: position 242,844 of record VZRO01002963.1, read on the forward strand.
GGTGTTGGAAATTCGTGGTAGCAGCTTTGGTCTGTGTTCAAAGACAGCCAATGTATTTTACATTGAAGGTCTGTTCCCCCTTTTCTTCTAATCCTAGAGGGCTGTGTTGCCTTGATCATAAAACACATGTGTATTTGATATGCCCTCAAAACCAATGCAGGAGGAAAAGCTGACTGGTTTTAAAATGAATATACCTGGTTTAAGCTGATAATGTGATGTGACTGTCTGGAATAGCAGGGTGCTTACACATTATCCTTTAGTTCCTCTGTATTCAGTAGTAGTCCTTTTTACTCAAGATGTTGAAATCTGGATTTTTTTTTTTGTGGCATACATTGAATTTTTTAGGTGCAGTACAGAAAAAGTACTTCGTTATGCTCCAGAGATAAAATATGTGGCTTGTTCTTTCCAGCAGAGTTCAAGCTCACAGACTCTCATTTTGATGTGGTCATCGTGCTGCTGCTAAGTCACTAAGCCATGTTTCACTCTCTGTGGGCAGTAATGAGTTGCAAATCAATAGACTGTTCTCTGCTCAGCTCATAGAGGTGTAACTTGGTATAAAACACCATTAACAATATCACTAACACTTGTTTCAGCATTCATTCGGGGCATTTGTTTGTAATCTTAAATAGCATGTGGTAAGGTACACTTAATTCAGACAGGATGAAGGTGAAGGATCAAGCATAAAGTACTTTTCTGGAGAAACAGGGCTAAAGCACTACATGTTTTTGTTTTGTTTTTTAGCTATTCGATGAAATTGCATTGTTGAATAAGAGCTAATGTGGTCAGACATCAGAAGAGCTGTTTTTGCTTGTTCTTGCATTTAATCAGACTTCTAAACTTTAATTTTTTAATGTACTTTATTGTGTGGTGATAGAATTGTGCTAGTGCTGGTAATCAAAATACTATACATAAGAAAATTGATGTATAATAATATATGTAAGAATAGTAATATATATGAGAAAATTGGGGAGAAGTGAATGGACTAGAAAAGGATTTCTAAAGATAAACTAAAGAATGTAAAGTACTGTGGAGGCAATGCCTGGCTGTGTGCCTGGAGGTGAGATTGGGGGTGGGAGGGAGAAGAAAGGATGTCAGGTTCGTGCATGCTTCAGCTGCAGCTTCCAGGTCCACAGGAAGGGGAGAAGATCTTCCTGTTCTGGTGTGCTGTACAGTGGCAGATGATTGTGAAAAGGAAAACCACCAGGAAATAGCAGAAGTGCCTATATGCCTGTTAAAATCTTATTTAATGTCTTGTCCTCATCATATCCTCCCTGTACTTAAAGGAAAACAACAGAATTTTAGAACTGTTGTTGAAAGGTTACTGAAAATATATTTTTTTCATGTGCTAGACACTACATTTGGTTCTGACTTGTATATAAGTAGCTCCTGCAGTGGTGTTGCATTTATTGCAGGTATTTGGGACCTGCACCATGTTAACAGACTTGATGTTTCTGAAGTCCTCGAGAACAGCATGGTGGTCAGGGACGTGTTTTGTATTAACAACAGCCCCAGAATAATGAGGAGAGAGGGATTATATCCAGTAAAGCACAGAACATGTGCCAAAGCTGATTTTCTGAGGATAGGCCCAGCTACAGAAGGGATGGGCACCACTCTCTACCCAGTCTTCTGGTTTGAGAAGTCTAAATTCTGGAGTATTTTTAAATATACTTCTTTTTTGAACCAATGACTCCAGCTAAGGAGCTGCTTGTTTAGTTTTTGGAGTTGGACCAGCTTTATGATACTCTCTTTGGTGTATGGATTATGTAGCTCTGTGGAAAATCATAATAGGAAGTTTGTAACAGTGTATGTATTATGTGCCTGCTTAAAAGTGTTGTTATTAGGTCTCGAGAGTGATTTTAAAAAATCTAGTTCAGTACTGCATTCCAGTTTCCACATAGCAGACAAAATTAAATGTTCTTAATAACAGCAGACCATTAGTAGAATAGCATATTAATATATATTCTATAATTTGCACATGCTAATATATGAATGCCTTTCACTTTTAGGTGCTGGAGATCAGAATTTATTTAGTTCCTTGTATCCTACGCTTTCTCAGCAGCTTCCTAGAGAACCCATGGAATGGAGGAGGTAAACTTGCATTTTATTCTGTGGTACTGTTTCAGTGTCTGTTTTTTGACCTGGGTAAATAGGTACTTGTTGTGTTCTGAGAAGCTCTTACCATAAATTGAGTTGAACAGAGGAACTGACTCGAAGAAATTGGAGAAATTAGATAATCAAAGTGAATGCTGTGCACTTCAGGATGATCTTTTCAACCCTTCAACTTTGCTTAAAGAAAGATGGTAGTAATGCTGTGTTTCTCTTCTTGCTTTTGTGGTTTGTGGATTTGTCTTGGTGTGCTTTTATGTACTTTGGCAGCTGTTCTGAAAGTGATATGCCTTCTTCTCAATGAGAATATAAGTAGAACTCACATGGAATTAGATGTACTTCCCTTCAGAAAGTTTGGTATGGCAGTGTTTTGTGATTGGAAAAGTATTTGGGGAATTCTCTTACTTGGTATTTTCTGCTTGTCTTAGAGATATGGGAAATCTTTTACTGAAAGCTGAAGGGCTTCTAGTTCTTGTTCTTCAAAAAGGAGCTTTTACCTCATTTCAAGCAATACCAAACTTTAGTTAACTTTATACACACTGCAGTAAGTGTAGTTTGTGAGTTTCCAGTGGCAGAGTATTTCAGTTTATTCCTCTTCCCCACAACACATGTTCATTTTTCTATTCTGTCCACTAATTCCAGCTTTTAAACTTTGTAGGTCTTACGGCCGTGCTCCGAAGATGATTCACCTGGAATCCAACTTTGTTCAGTTTAAAGAGGAGCTACTACCCAAAGAGGGGAATAAGGCCCTTTTGACTTTTCCCTTTCTTCATATTTATTGGACAGAATGTTGTGTAAGTACTCGGAAAAACTCAAATTTAAAAATAAAATTGTTGACATAAGCATGAAAAGCAAATGAAAATAACAGACAGCACAAGCAGAAAGTCAAAACAATTAAGTCTGGGTTGCATAAGCATGCATACCTGATATATTGCTGGAAACAAAACTTAGCTTGAGCACTTCTTGCCATCAGCAGTATCTGTTTGTAATGTTACCTGACACTAAGAGGACAGGCATTTGAATAACCTGTTTTCAGTGCTTTGTCACAAAAAACCCCCAGATCTTACAGTGATACTGCACTGGCACAGTGCACTTTCTTCATAACACAGAAACGTGGCCAGAGTAGTTCAGTTATGATCTGTTGGTGCACTGAAATCTAAAGATACGTATTTTTGCCTTAGTTCCATCTTCTGTGTGTGTCAGGTACTGGTGGATGTCAGCAATTTAACAGGGCAAGATTTGGAATGTCTTAATCCTGTTTACCTCCAGTTCACTGCCTTTTGGTTTGCCTCTGTTGTGAATTAATTATCCACTTGAAGGACACAGGCGACATCTGATCTGTAACCAGTCAAAAAGAATCCAGAACAGCCTTAAGAATTGTCTGAGTTTATCTGTATAACACCAACCCAGAAGCAAAAAAATGCCAAACAATGCTTCTGCTTTTTTTTTAAAACTATTTTTATGAAAAAGCTTTTAAACAGGTTGAGATTTGAGCAGTACAGAAGGTACAAATATCACACTTCGGTTACTGTTTGGGAATAAAACAGTTTAGCTTTGTAATTTCAAACACGTTTTTATTGAAAAGCTCCAGAATGTTTAAAATAAAGAGTTTAAATTATGTTTAAAAATCTTAATTTAAGTCATTTAAAGAATGATAGTGTACCAAATACTATATTTGCTGCTAACCCAAATACTGGAAATGAATTAAATTAAAAGACCAGAACTTTACTATGCTTTACCTCATTTGATTTCTTTCAGTGAGTGAACTTACTGTCACTAATTCTATTTGATATCTCCTTCTGTTTGCCTTCTTTTGGAAGAAAACTTGCCTTTTGAAATTGTTCAGAATGTCTGTTTGATTTGATGATTCACCACCTCTCATCCCAGGACACGGAAGTGTACAAAACCACGGTCAAGGATGACCTCACCAAGTGGCAGAACGTCCTCAAAGCTCACAGCTCCGTGGACTGGCTGATTGTGGTGGTTGAGAGTGATGCCAAGAAAAAGAACAAAACCAATATCCTTCCCCGAACCTCTATAGTAGATAAAATAAGGAATGACTTCTGTAACAAGCAAAGTGACAGGTGAGCGTTCTTGGGCTTGCAAACATTTTCATCTTTTGAGCAGGGTGCTGATTTATAAACTCAGCTCCATATGCAAGACATTCCTTGCTCATTTAAAGACTTCCCTTGATGTCCAGCACTTGGAGTGGTGGCACTGTAAGATCTGTGCTTTGAAGGAGGCTGGCACAAAGAATAAAGGGAGAAGTTCATTTTCAGTTCTTCTTGGGTTTGTGGTGGCTTTGAAATACCTTTCAAATAGATTTCAAGTATCTCCTCCTGGCTAAGAGAGGTTTAAGGGGAACAGTGTGATGATAATTAGATTTTAGACCTTCAGGGTGTTTTGTTTGCTTAGGTGCTTGCAAAAATGTTACCAGAGTCAACATTTAGGTGGTAGGAGTGAGGTGAGTAGGGAATATGAAGCCAACAGGGCTTACTTTTTGCCATTGTACTTTCTGCTGTACACTTAATCACCTTTCCACTCTGAGATAATTGTCATAAGGCCAGTTTCTTCAGATGTTTTTATTCTAAGGAAATATTAATGAATATATGAAACTGTTTTTGCTTTCATTAAAGCCAACAAAATAGGGTTTTCTAACCAGAAATAGTGTTTTACTTGGATGAGAGATTTTCCTGTCTTTAGAGATATTGTTAGTTTCTTTGGATGTTAATAAATTGTGTAGAAAAACTGAGGAAAGAAGATGCTCTGAAAAAGTGATTTATTTGTGAATCAATGGGATCTGTTTATTTTCTGAGAAAAGCAGAGGAAGTTTTAGCACATAGGATGTGTAAAACCAAGTTGAGATACTGCAGGAATCTATTGTGGATGATTATTTCAAGTGAGTTAGGAAAGGCTGACTCTATGTGATCCAATAGATCCTGATTTGTATTTTGGATAATCCTTACCAGGAGTAGCTATATTTGCTATTCTGCTGATTTGTATTGCTAGGCAGACTTTTCTTTTCTTGGATAGCTACAGCATTACTTATACTTAAGTACTTAGAATAATGTATCCATTATTTGCTTAAAAAAAATGAATAAAAGCTTTGAACTACTCATTCTGGGTAAAACACTTAACTCTTCTCATAAACTATGTCACATAAAAAAGTTTTTAACAAGCTACCGAGCCTCAACCAAAAAAAAAACAACAACCCAAAACCCCAACATAGCTGCCTCCAAACAAACAAACATAACCCTCAACCTTGTTTTTTTTCTCTGATTAATGTGAAATGAAAAAATAAATGTTGTTCACTCTGAATTTGTCAGGTGTGCACAGTATTCAGCTGGACATTTATATATGAATTATGTGTTTTCCTCCTCAAATACAATTTTATCAATCTCTTTACAGATGTGTGGTACTTTCTGACCCTTTGAAAGACTCTTCCCGTTCTCAGGAATCTTGGAATGCCTTCCTGACCAAACTCAGGACATTGCTTCTCATGTCCTTTACCAAAAACCTAGGCAAGTTTGAAGATGATATGAGAACTCTGAGAGAGAAAAGGACTGAGCCAGGGTGGAGCTTCTGCGAGTATTTCATGGTCCAGGTGAGAGTCTCTTGATACTGAAGAAAGTACTTGAGTCCTGGTTTTAAAAATGGTGCTTTTTTTTTGTTGTGGTTGAATTTCTGATACTTTTAATGTTCTGATCATTCTTTGAGGGCTGGGGCAGGAATGAGGGAGACTGGTTTAAAAGCAGCATTTTTGGATCCTGTTTGCAGCAGGTTTGGGTTGTACCTTGTAATACAGTTAATGCAGTAATATGGTTTCCTGCTGTTAAAAAACAATCTCTTCAGGCTTATCTACGTTTTTGAACCTCAGTTGAAGCAAACAAATTGCATCTAAAAAGTGTTTTAGTAGCTGATCTTGAATTTGGGGTAAATGTCCCATTTCTGTGCCTGTTCAAACACACTCAAACTTACGATTGGTATTTAAAGTGAATGCTGCTGTTTTCTTAATTCAGATTATTATCAGTATGCATGGAGATGATGTTTAGAAAAGTGTGTATTTTGAAGTAATCAATATAGAGAGTGTTTTGAATTCAATTTTTTAAATACTTTTAAATATAACTTTGTTTTAGCTGGGTCAGAGAAAAGCAAGAACTTCTTGTTTCATAAAATTCAAGGTCTTGATCCCTTTGGAATTTTTTGGTTCCTGTACAATGCTGTTCTCCACTCCACCTCATCCTCATGTCTCCTTTACTGCATGTGCTATCTTTTGCACAGGATATATCTAATTTTGAGACTGTTTCTGCTTAGCAGTTTGGCTTTGTGTACGAAAAACCCTTTTATGATATGCTGCAATTGATGCCTTCATGGTGTAAACAGAGAGGAAAACATTAGTACTATTACGGGAGATGAGTCTTCAGCATTTATTCATTTATTTATTTAAATTCAAACTTTTAATAGATGTATGAGCAATATCTTGTAGTGAATCAGGATCTGGATACCCATCAGAATTTACTGGCAGAGCTGTATGACTTAATCTTCTTTTGTGAACCTCCCTGGGTTAGGAAGAAATCTGCTCCAATGGCAGGTTTTTCTCTATGTGTGAAATGAACATTAGAAAAAGTAGTTCCTGGAGCTCTGTGGATGGATGGGGACAGGCTGTGATACCAGACACAAATGATGTCAGTAACATGTTCCCTGTACTGCTTGTGTGCCAAAAGGAAGAGCTGGCCTTTGTCTTTGAGATGCTGCAGCAGTTTGAGGATGCACTGGTGCAGTATGATGAACTGGATGCCTTGTTCTCTCAGTACGTTGTCAACTTTGGGGCTGGTGGTAAGTGTCAGAAAATGTGAAATAAATGGTGAGTGTATGAATTGCTTCACTGTGCTGAGCAGCCCCATGCTTTGGGCAGTCACAGTGAGGCTGCAGGAGGCAGTTTGTGCTCATTTAATGCTCTATGCAACCTCAAGTGTGCATCAGTTACACTCTTACCAAAGTTTTGTTACTGGTCTCTGAGGCTTAGAAGCAATTTTTAATGAAAACGTGTGTTTTGCTCTAATGGGATGATTGTTACAACCAGAGCCCTGAACTATGAAATTACACAAGTATTGATCTGGCTGAGATACAGCTGCTGTTTTTACAGCTCACTGCTAGGTTTTTCAGTAAGGAGCTTCCTGGAAAAGTGCATTCAGTGTTGCCTCAAATTACACGAGATGTTTGGTAATCACTGCAAAACTTAATAGAAGTAGCTGCTTAATCTGCACTACAGAAGATTTAACTTCATTTCTGAGAAAAATTACTGTGCTAGAAGTATCAAATAGCTTTAAACTGTTTTAATGAGCTAAAGAACATGCTGTTATATAACAGCTTTAATCAGATATGTTTTATGAATCTGGTGAAAATATAGTGCAGGAGTAATTGCAGTGAAATAGATTTGTGCTGACTGAACCCAATGCAATACCTGAAGTAGGGACACATCCATCCATGACAGCTGAGTAAGAAATACTTAAGCAGATAAAACTTGTTTGTTTTGAACTTCAGGTAGGCTTAATTGCTAAGAAATGAATTACAAACTGATTGCCACTATACTGATAACAAACATACAATTAAGACAAAATGCCTGTGGGAATACAATGTTGTGGAATTCAGTTATCTTACCTCAGTGTGGAAATTCTGGTGGTTTCTTGTTTTGCTTTTCGAAGTTAAGACATAAAGTCATTTATCAACTTGGGAAGGACTAAGGCAGCTCACAGCCTCTGGAGGGAGGATGAAGATGCTTTCCTAGAAAGCAGTGCTTGATTCTTGGCTATTAACTTTGTTTACTTAGATGGTGCAAACTGGCTGACGTTTTTTTGCCAGCCAGTGAGGAGCTGGAATGGTTTAATTCTGAGGAAACCAATAGACATGGAGAAGAGAGAGCTCATCCAGAACCAAGAGGCGACGCTGCTGGACCTGCGCAGTTACCTGTTCTCTCGGCAGTGCACGTTGTTAATCTTCCTGCAGAGGCCGTGGGAGGTGTCCCAGCGAGCACTGGAGCTTCTTCACAACTGTGTGCAAGAGCTCAAGCTGTTGGAAGTGAGTCAGTGCCACCTATTCCATGATGTGAATGATTTTACCCAGTGATGATCTAACAAGGTGTTTCAAGTTCGGCTGTTGGTGACCAGCGTTCAATAAGCACTGGCTGGGAGTTATCAAAATGATGCTGTAATAACAATTGGGCTGCAGGTGATTGTGTCATCAGGAGGATGTCTTTGGCAAGAAATTTGGAGATATCACATCTGAGAACCAAATCTGTTTAGTTAAAGTATTTTAGTCTTCACCTGGAAGGTTAACTTTTCTAAATTGGTAGTCATTTGTCTGCTTCTTTCACGGATTTATTACCAATCTGTTGAACTGTAGTTCCCATAATTTAAATTTATAGCAGTGTTGTATTGAAGGAAATAAGGGAGAGTGGTTATTATGCTGTTATGCAGGCTAATCCTGTTTAACAAAAAGAAGAGATTATTTCTGAATATATTTTGTGACTTACCCATGTCCTCATCCCATGGGTGCTCTGTTAGTTTTATCTATGCCATTATAACAGCAGCTGCTAACTTTTGCCTGTCTGACACTGTGGTAGTAAGTTCCATCTGTTCATCTGCATTTAAAAACTGCAAATCTGCTTCAGATGCTTTGCTGACACCTTCATGTGTTCTAAAACTAACGTGTAATTCCCACAGATAGTATGATTTGTGTGTGCATTCTGTGGTGGGTTTTTTTTCCTTTCCAAAATGCAGCCTTCTAGATCTCTGAAGGTGCTTCCTACAGTTCCCCTTTTGCTGCGGTCCATCCTGTGCCCTTAATGTTTGGAGTTTTCCTCTGCACTGTCTCTTATTTCTGCTGTTCCTGTCTTGCTGTGGTGATCCAAACTGAATGCAGTGTTCTGTGAGACAGGGACACTTAACTGTGCATAGCATGTACTTACCCCTGTTGTGATCCTTTTCCTAATGCAGGCAAACCTCTTAACGTGGCTTGACACCCCTGAACACACAGCAGAAATCTCAACCACTCTGTTCTTAGGATCTTTGTATTCCTGAAAATTCTTTCAGAATTCAGATCTTTATTATTTCTTCAAGTGCATTGTGCTCATACTTTGAACTTTCCTATCCCATTAGTCACCTAGTTTATTATGGGGTTTAGGACTTTTATAGTCTTTCTAAAAGGAGTATTTTTGCATTGGTTATTAACAGGATTTTGAGATGCCATTATTGTGTCTATATTCCATGTCTTTAGTTATGCTCATCTTTATCTTAATTCTTGAAAATATTCTAGTGTCACACTCTCTTGTCTTTCTCTTTCTCTTTTTTTCTTTGTTTATTTGTTTGTTTTCATCTCCATTTTTTAATTAGTTGTCTGTGACAGATGTCTTATCCTGTGATGAATAAACTCAGAGACTAATTTGGTTTTTTCCAGGTTTTTTAACACTTCTTAGTATACTTTTAATTTCAGTCTCAGAATTGATATTTCCTTAGTCTATTTACAGAAATTTTTCCTAACTCTGTTTTCCTTAAGCTGAGTTTTCAGACTTGGAATTTTTCCAAGACTTATGAGTCTTCCTTTCCTTCTCTTGCATGTTGATGAATCTATCAAATCTCGTTAATATGTTTCATGAACTAATATATATAAATTATTCAGGAGGCAGCAAGAGTTGGGCTGTGCTTTGTGTATTTTTAGAGTAAGCTCTTCCAAGAGGTTCTGCTGTGTTGTATCAAAAAAAGTACTTTTGCTGAAGTATTTTTTCATCTGACTATGGTTTATTTCCCAGCTAATTTTATCTGTTCATCTCCAGGTCTCAGTTCCTCCTGGAGCTTTGGATTGCTGGGTGTTTTTGAGTTGCTTGGAAGTCTTACAGAGAATAGAAGGCTGCTGTGATAGGGCTCAGATAGATGCAAATGTTTCCCACACAGTTGGCCTGTGGAGCTATGCCACTGAGAAGGTGAGTGAATGATGTGTTGGGGTGCTGCTGTTACAGTGTTGAAGTAAAAAATTTGTTTCCCTGGAACAGATTTTGTCCTTTTTGTTGTGGAATTTAATACTGGGTTCTGTACATTGTCTTGAGTCTAGTGTAGGTGAGACATCCATGTTTATATCCACTTTTTCCTCTGTCATTTGAGAAAATAACAAGGGTTTGTCCTCTTCTTTTTCTGTCCCCCCTTTCCTCACCACTAATTTGATAATTAATCACTAGTTTGATTAAACTCCAGAATGAGCTCAGTCCATGTTGATTGAGAGGGAGAGCAGATGAATTTCAGATACAGCAGAAAAAATGCCCAGATTTGGATGCATTTACCATTAAAATAGAGATTACAGCAGTCTGTTTACACAGGTCACTGTTTCTCCAGTATGCTACTACAGCAGTAACAGACCCCTACCTTTATTGAAGGTGTTACTCTTGGTGCCTTGTGAAAGAGGCAATTAATTTCCAATTTTTCAGTTACCAGCCTTCACCATAAATGTTCTAAAGTGACCTTTTCAGTTTGGTTAAACTACTTCCCTAACTTTCAAGTTCCACTTACCCTGTTTCTATGAAAGAGGTCATGCTTGAGGTTGCTACTGCTTTGCACTGTTAAAGAACATTTTAGAAAGAAGGTAAACTCCAGAAACTTCTGGAATAGCCTGCTGTGGTCTTTGTGGATGTTTTTGAAGACCAAAATGTTTTAAAGACTCATCCTCTTGTTTGCATAGCCTGTAGAATATTTGCTATTTATTTTAATCATAGTTTGCTCGTGTTTCAGTAGACTTAATAACCCTCTAATTGATCCTTTGAGGTCCTTGTTTTATTGCAAAAGCAGAGAAATAAAATTTCACCTTGGAGAGTTGTTACTAAAAAAAGAAAAGGAGGTGTGGAGATCAGAATAAAAGAAGCAAAGAATTGTTTAAAATGGCAATTGGTGCATCAGATTCTTCCCATGCTCCTTAGATGTTTCTGTGGAAGATAAGTTCCAATGTGAGCTGGAAATGTTCCTCCCATCCATCATTTTTCTAACACAAAGGGTAAAGGAAAGAATTTTAGGATAATGAGTGGCAGTAAGGTGGAACTGACTGAATGAAGAAATTTAGCAACTAGTGACAAAATTAAGTGGAGCTTAAAATACATTTTAAAAAAAATGTTCATGTCCATCCCCATTTTTTATGGTATGGAGTAATGTGACAAGCTGAGACCTTTATTCATTTGTGTGCTTACCTTTATAGTTGATGGAGTTTTCTAAGACAATTAACCAAATGGCCAATAGATAAGAGCTTCTTTAATTCTGGGTGTTGAGCTACCAGCTGCTGTCTAGAAGGGGTTTTATGGTAGTTAACTCTGTTAACACTCTTAGCTGTGCTAATCTCTTTTTCAGGAAGGTTTTCACCTGAATACAATACTTCAGGTGAATTTGCAAGCTGCCTAATCACTCTACTGGAGACTGCCTTCTTTTCATGATTATACAGTTTTCAAAAATACAGACACAGCTATTGGAAATAATCCTTGGTCATAACTGCTGAACATCTTGAGCTTTGTTTGTGTTTATATTGCAAACCAGAAGGATTTACTCAGATTAGGTGTTGTGCATGTAGGGATCTGTGTGTATAGGCACATGTTCCAATATTTGAGTCAATAACTTATATGCAATTAAATTCTTTAATAAAGTTAATTTATACTCTGAGAATAACAGTTAATTTTGAGATCCTATAAGCAGCATAACATGAAAGCAATGAAAATGGAGTGATGTAATAGAATAAGAGAGGTGTTATATTGATTTTATAGCCTGTTGAAACCAAGCATGTGGTTTTTCTTACAGTTAAAATCTCTGGGTTACCTGTGTGGACTTGTGTCAGAGAAAGGACCCAATTCAGAAGACCTTAACAGGACTGTGGATCTGTTAGCAGGGCTGGGAGCAGAACGCCCTGAAACAGGTACTGCCAGGAATGTAGGGTAGCTGACAGTGCCCTAAATACAGAGCACATTAATACATCAGTAATAAGAAATTTCAGGTATTCCTGTATATTTATATATACACATGTTGATAGAACTTTATCTCTTACAGGTTTCTTTAATATGTGTTTAGCATTTTAAATTACCAATGCATCTCCTTGCTGTTGCAAGTAGAAATTTTTCCATTGATGCTCCACTTATCAGTATTTAGGTAGATGGTCTTGAACAGCACTGGATTTGAATTAAGTTCTTAATGCTTTCAGACAAGTATTAAAATAAAATTATTGGAAAAACAAATAGAGCATCCTTGTTCAGATGCAGATAGATAACCTGCACCTGGAGCTACAAAGTGATATTAGTTTTTAGTTTTCTCTGCACTTTCTACTGGAGAAAAAGCAGGGATGGGGTGGGGTGGGGTGCATACAGACTCTTCTAACAATGCACTTTTAAGTGACACCTCTTGTTCTGCATTTTTTTAAAGCCAATGCATCACAGAGCCCTTACAAGAAACTCAAAGAGGCCTTATCATCTGTAGAAGCTTTTGAAAAACACTACTTAGTAAGTATGAGTTTTGCTTATTTATGTTAGTTTTGTGTGTTTACACTAGATTAAATAGGGCCAGAGTTTTCAAAACTGAGAAGATACATTGAGAACATAAATCTGTATTTCCATATTTTGGTATCAAAGGTTATTTCTTGCACACTGAACACAACAAGGCTGATTTGTTTTACAGCTAAAACTCTGTATGGGCCCCAAGTTTCAAATATTTGCCTTAACTTTAATATTTACAGTTATGAGCTGTAGGTTATTATCTGTAGGTATATATACTTAGATATTAAAAAAGCCAATGTCATGCCTATCATGTTCTGCTATCCCAAATCCAGCATTAACTGAATCTTTCCCAGAAGAATATTGATGTGTGAATTCAGCTTCCTTTTAAATGGTTTGGGCTTGCATTTTGCAATAAGTATTACATGATTAAAGTTATTCTATTGATTTTTTTTATATAAACTGTGGGACATCTGTGGATAATAGGGTTGTACCTGACCTAGATTGATGCACAATGAGGATTCTGATGTCCATCTTTATTTCCCGACAGCTCCCCTACTGAGGAGCCATTGTAATGATTTCAAGTTTTTTTGTTTTGCTGATTTTGTTTTTCAAATATAAGATTGTTAAATAATACAAAAAACTCTTGACTGTGACAAGAATATGTTTGATTTTTTGAGGGCTTGGATTGACAGATTTTGTTGGGTTGTTTGGTTTTTTGGTCCTTAAATAATTTTCCTTTAAAATTTCTCAGATTTGCAGTACTTCCAATAAGGTTTTCTGGGGAAAACTTGAGGAAAATAGAATTTTTTTTGAAACACAAAAGCTATGTGGTGCTTAATTTTACGAAGTTTTATCAAGGGAAAAAATCTCAAAACATTTTGTCTGATGATACCAGGTTTCAGTTTTGCTCTTCATTTATTTATAGGACTAGTTGTGTAGCTGGATCAAAATTAAAATCTTCAGAGTTGTTAGTTGCTCTTACATATTCAATTCCAATATGCACCTGAATATCTCGTCTAAGATCAGCAGTAACTTCCTAAATTTAGGAAACTCAGTGGGATCTGTAGTGTTTGCCAGAGGAATTGCCATTTCTCTTTGTATTTATGACCACTTCTATGCACCAGAAATTCAGATACACTATGAAAGGTTGTTTTCTGTGTAGTTGTCACATAAATATATACATTTTATATATACCCATATGTAATCCATGTATTCAGTGGGGAAGAACTGATTAGTTAAAATTTCCAGACACAGCTAAGATAATCAATTTGCATTTTAAAAAAAAACTTCTCAGTTGGAAGCCATTCCCCTTTGTCCTTTCACGACGTGCTGTATTTTTTACATTTTTATATATCTGGCCAGAGATTATTATGGACTTTGGAAGGAAGTTGTGGGTTTGAACTGTGTGTGTTTTGTAAGTGCTAATTTTGTGACTTGGGTTTGCTGCTGTTATTAAAGCTTAGGGCAAGGGGAGGAAGGTGACTTCTGGACACTGTGGCTGCATTGGAGATTACTCTTAAAGGTGAGGAATAAACTTCAAATTGGCAATACAAGCCAAATTCCTTTAAGGCACTCTTGTGAAAATAACTGTTCTGATTATAACTTAGCATTTACAGCTATGGGGTAATGACCAGCTGCAGGAGGAGTGAAGGTGACCTGTTACAAACTGCTGGGTGTTGTGTGCTCAGGGCAAATGGGACTCATTCTGGGCATTTTGTTGCAGTAACTTAGTCACTGGCTATGAGTTTGTGTGAAATACCATATAGCTGCTAAAAATACATAAAGCTTATATTGGTTTCTTCTCTCTTAAACAGGATCTGTCCCATGCCACCATTGAAATGTACACAAATATTGGAAGAATTCGCTCAGCTAAGCTTGTGGGAAAGGACTTGGCAGAGTTTTATATGTAAATGACTCTTTAAAATGTCTTAAGTGCATTGCCTTTGAAAAGTTAGAATATTAACCCTGAGGAAGATACTCTGTCTTTAAACAGGAATTTTGAAAAGTATTTTTTGAAATGTAAACAAACCCTCTTTCAGGTTGTATTTCAGGGAAAAAAAAAAGAAAGCTAGCAATCTCTTTTATCACACTTTAATTCTCACCTCAAGATTTTGTACTCTTACCTTTAACTATCCTATGTTCATTAGCTTGATCCTTTCTTATTCTGGGGAGAAAAGGGTGGGAAAGATAACTACAAACTTTGAAACAAGTCAGAAGCCTCTTTGGGCAGCAGGCTACAGTAAATGCAGAGTTATCTTAACTACATATATGGACTGCATCTATCTAAAAAAAAGCCAGAAAACATGTCTTTGGAGAGTAATCTGTTTCATATTTGAGGTTATCATTGCAAAGTAGTTGTTTCCCTTCCTGTGAAACAGTGATTTTATTCCTGATTTCCTAATATATTTTTTGTGTTTATCTCTGTTGTTAAAATCCACTGAGAAAACTTCCTTCATTTTTCAGTGTCTTTTTTTCTTATTTAGAAGAATTTAAGGGTGCTAAGTGGTTTTTTGGAAATCATGTTTGGGCATACCACCCACCTAAATTCCCTAAAGCAGCCTGATCTAGTTGCAACAGATTCTCCTAAACTAACTTAAATTTTCACTGGAGGGAATTATGTTGGGTTTAAAGACTGCCATGGAACTACTGTGTGGCGATAAAATTGTAATTGAAGTATTTTTCTGCTTTAAAATTTTTGAGTAAGCAAATTTTTAGTTAACTGTCAGAAGCTTTAGATGGCTTTTGTTTCATTTGTGGGAGGTTCCTTCACCTCATTTGCTCTGACTTGGGATATATTGAGATATAAAGCCTTTCACTGACGTGGAATATTGACATTAATTGCAGTTTTACTTGCTTAAGGGAATTGCAGTAAAGGAAGGCCCATATGTTGATCTGTTACCAGAAAATTAAAGATCACAATGGTTCACTGCAGTTTGTCCTGCATTTACTTGCAGTGTTCCTCCCCCATCACCACTTAGAAAAAAGATGTGGACACTTTTCATGGCTGCAAAGGTTCTTACATTGCTCTGTGCTCATTTTTTCCTTTTCCAAGGAGGAAGAAAGGTCCCCAGAAGGCAGAGGTGTATCTTCAAGGAGCACTGAAAACCTACCTTGCTGAGGGCTGGGCACTGCTGGTCACACACACGAGGAAGCAGCTGGCTGAATGTCAGAAACAGCTTGGGCAGATTGAAAAGTATCCTCTAACAGGCAGAGCCAGAACAATCAAGACTGGAGAAAATGAGGCTTGGGAGTATTTTTCTGACATATCTCTAACTTGTATTTAACAGTACAGACTACCAAACATTCTGAGTGTGAGCTGAGACAGCTGAGTTATTTCTTGTTTCCATTGTTGCTGTTCATTATTTATTTTTTCATTTTTACTTTTTTAACAACTGGTTCACTTACCACCTTTTGCATGTGGTTGCCACCCTTTGTTTTAAGTATGTCTAAGCTCTAGAGAGTGGTGCATCATGGATTGTGTGAAGTTTGACTTTAGTTCACCAGATACCACAGAGTGTATTTTGGGGGTTCTAATGTGCTGGTTTTTTGTTGGTTTGTGTGTTTTTAGAACAAGACACACGTTACATATGTCAGCCTCCTTTGCAAATTCTCACATCACTTTTAAACACGTTTAAATTTTTCTGCTTCAGTGCAAATGCTCATAAAGAATCTGAGCCAGTAATATTGCATTCTTAGCTAAATATTCAAATGATCATTTATATCCCTAGCACTTAAAATTTTAAAGAATGTCTTATGACTTAGTTATGGTAAGTGATGCTGTAACAGCTGGCAGACTTTCAGCCAAGTAAATTGGAATAAAATAGAATACTCAAGATTATTTAGTGCTAAATGCTGGGCAGTGTGCAAGACATTGTGTCTTTAACTTGCACACTTCATTTATTATTGTCAAATAATGAATTTTCTATGCTCCTGAATCTTTTTAGATGAGGCAAAATTGCACTGGTTAATAATGGATCATATTTTTAGTACGTTTGCAAAAGAAGTATTGAGATTCTGCAGTACTCTCAGATAATGGTAAATCTTCCATAATTTCTTGTCTAGTGGAAAACTGTGATGGTAACAGCAGGTCTTGTCTCTAAAGATCAGAAAAATAGTACTTGAATGTCTTGTTTTCAGTCAAATTTCTAATTGTTGTGCGTTTCTACCTCGTGTTTCCTTAACTTCATTAGTTATCTCCAAACGAGCAGCCTTTTAGCTGGTGATAATCACTTAACAGAAGAGGAACGCAAAAGATTTTGCCAAGAAATACTAGATTTTGCCAATCAGCAAGCAGAGAACCAAGGTAAGTCTGGGTCTTAAAAGTAAAGCTGCTCCAGTCTGGTTGTTCCCCAAAGGTAGATGGGGAGGCTTTTTCTGATTGGGTTCATTATCTTGTGTACAATTTCTGAACCTACACAGATCTTTACCTGTGATCTCCAAAACATTTATAAAGCTACAGTAATTAAGAATAGTCAAGGATGAAAGGGTAATTAACATGTTCATCCTGAATACTGCAAAGTCTTCGTTTTCCTTCAGTTATGTTTCTCTGCTGTAACAGCCCATAATTTATTGTGTGTTGGGTTTTTTCAGTTCCTAACTTAACTTAGTCTCTCACTGCTGGCATGCAAGTGGCAGCTCTTTGATGATACATCCTGGATTTTGATGTTAGATCTGTTCCCATCCACTTGCAGCTTATTATTTTGTCCATCCTGTTTCCTCTCTTTATTCTTCATCCTGCTTCAGTGATACCTTCTTGACAGATACTAATCGTAATTCAAATTCTTAAGGAATACTTCCTGTAGATCTTAAGACTGCTTATTTTTATGCAGATGCTTTTTTTTAATGAATAGTTGTACCACAAGTAATATGTTACTTTAGACTTGATTCTTAATTAATTTTTGGTACTGCCTCAGGGTTGTTTTTGGAACATAGAAAAGAGAATGAAAACCCCTTGCATAGCAAAGCTGCTGGCTCAAGGCACCAGCCTGATTATTAGTTTCTTAAACTTGTACTTGCTTTTGATTTTTGTGCTCTAGGAAGTTTGTCACTTAATACTACTGTGTTTGTCCACTGTGTTCTGCAGCAGTGAAATGTTCAACTTCTGCTTGGACAATCTCTCTTAATTCAGTTGTTTTTAATAGCCTGGATATGGAAACTGTAGTTGAAGTAACTGTTGGAAAACAAATCTCAGCATCTTTAAGTCTCGTGCAAGATAAAAAATCGGAAAGCATTGATTTGTTGTGAAATGATTCATTGTGAAAAGTTGTTGATTAATTTAATTCTAGGGTTTAAATTTTTAAGAGAAAAGGTTTGCTGACCTCCTGCAGCACTGGAGAATAATAAAACCGGTGAATAATAAAATCCCTGTTTTTATCTTTCCAGGTCAAAAGGTTATATTGCCTATGCACTCTTTTGCCCAGCTGAAAACTCTGCATTTTGACCCTCCAAATGCTGTTGTCCACGTGGGTGGAAAGCTGTCCATTGAGGTGACTTTGCTGAGCCAAATGCCCATCCCTGTCCAGGTGGACCAGGTTGCCATCCACGTTCACTTCAGCATTGAGAAGAACAGCTACAGGAAAACAGCCGAGTGGCTCACCAAGCACAAAACCTCCAACGGTGTCATCAGCTTCCCAAATGAAATTGCAGGCCTGCCTTTGTCCAGAAACAGCCTGCCAGCACTGGAGCTGTGTGAAATGTACGAGAGGAGCCCCTCGGACAACTCCCTGAACACAGCAGGAATCATCTGCAAAAACACGCACATGCTGCTGCGCCGGCAGGAGAGCAGCAGCTCCCTGGACGTGCCCTCGGGGCTCACTTTGGAGGACGGGGCTCACGTGTTGAAGTGCAACAACTTGACTCTGGAACCAGGGGACAATAAAATAACCTTCAGTATTCAGGTATGTGTTTGTAGCTGCGTGGTTGTAGCACTCGTGAAAGAAAAATTTAAAATGCTGGCTGAGGAAGGGCGTTGTGCTGGTGAGTGGTACCTGTGTTGCTTCCTGTTACACTTGGATCATCCATTCCCCTTACAGCTCTTTCTTGTTCTACACCATCATTTCCCTTGAAAGGATGCTGTTGTGTTTATGCTAAAACGTACAGATGACTCTTCTACTTGAAATCATTTGAGTCAGCCTTCCTAAACTTATTTTAAACATCTCGACTATTGCTGGCAAAAATGAAACTGATAAATTCATGAGCAATATAATGTACTGCTGATGAACTCTGCCTGCACTGTTGAGCTCATTCAGAATAATGTCTAAAAGCTTTGATGTGTGTTCTTTTTCTAGCCCTTTAGTAAGTGATTGGTTAAATTTGGTTGACAGCCTGTTCTTCTCTGCAGAATAATTTTTCAGTTGGTGGATGTAGTAAACCTACCTGCAAGAAGTTGAGATCAGCTACAAGTATTTAAATTTATAAGATGTTAGAATTAAAATTGTCCCCATTTGTCATCTTATCATCTAAGTTAACTAACTTATTAGTTATCTTATCATCTGTGGAATGGCAATAATGTCATTTGAACTACTTACTAACCTAATTTCTGAGGTGTCTCGTCCTTTCAGAGGATTGGGACAAGTTAATGGGATTTTGACATGTCAGAGGCCTTGGTGGCTGGAATGGAGTTTTCTGTGAAATAAATTAACATGTATGTAAAACTGGATTTCACATCAAGGAGGATGACTAGAGGAAGGCTGTTAGGGACTGCACTGAGCAGGCATTTGGGCTTAGTGGGATCAGGAAGCAGTTGGAAACACCAGGAGAAGAGATATGGATGAAAAGCTCGATAGAGCTCTGCTTTGGATTTGCCTGGTTCTGCTGTGAATCTGATGGCCACTGGAGGATGGACAGCCTTGCATTTATAACCTTCCTACTTTCCCAACCTTTCCTTCCAGAAAAGAATTTTGCTTGGGAAGACTGCTCAGTGTGAGCAGCACAATATAGTTGTTTAAGGCATGATTTACCTGTCCTTAAAGGGAAAATCTGAGCATGTTACAATTTTAACAGTGTATTGTTAGATTAAACAATGAAAGCTTCTCTGGCTTTCAGCTGCAGTATTCACAGAATATATACTAAAAATCCATTATCACTGTAGTAATACACTGTGTCACTTCTACTGGATTCCACAGCTGGCCAGAGCATAGAAACTGCTGACAACTTGTTTTCTGAATTTTCTTAAAGTAATGCTTAATTGCACCACTTCTGCAGGAAGAGGAATGACTGTGCTTCTGTGATCCAGAGGGAGTTTGACCCTTTCTGTAGACCTTACACTGAAGATTAGCATTATTTGTGCTGACATCAATCTTCCAATTTTTTCCAAGCCTTAAAAGAGATCAGAAAGTGTTGTCTAAATTCTTTAGACCAATATGTGTATATTATGAATTACTTTAGTAATGCTTTTCTGTTTTTTAGGGCTAAAATGTAGTGACTTTAATATCAAAATGCATAATACTGAATTCCAGTCTGGATTTGCCATGTAAATAACTGCATGAGGTTTGAATGTTGAGTTGGTACAGCTTTTCTCCATAACTTGTAGACTTACTTAATTACACCCAGCATTGGTATTTATGTATTATACTTGGTAAAGTGGCACATGGAAAAAAGAAAACACTTCCCATTCCCTAGCAGTCCCTAAGAGCAAAGAATAAATATACTAGCAGGTGTTACAGATTTGCTTTTGGTTTTAATCTTATCAAGAAACATCCAGAATCCCATTACTCAGGGTATGGGAAGAGCTGGAAATTAAATATGTATGTGTTACTTTGTTGTAAACATTGGCTCAGGGTGCGTGGTGGGGAATGTGTGAAATCAATGGCTGGAGCTGAAAGCTGTGCCTTATATAAATGCTGTAGGATTTCATAATTGTTTTTATCAATTAGCCAAATAAGCACAGGTATTGTTTAGATACTTAGTAATATTTTTTCATGTATGTTGTGCTTGGTGGGGGGGAACCAACCAACAAACAAGGCAAAACACACCCTAAAGTAGCAAATGTACAGAATAGGTTACTGTATGAGTTATTCTGATTATTAGTACTTGTTAATTATGATGTTGTCTCATGAATCAGACAGCACTCTAGAGCTCCTATCTTAGTGGAGCAAAAGGTGCTCCTTTGTGCAAATCTTGTCATTTACTCAGAAAACATGTCTGCAGTTTTAATTTGCAAATCCAAAATACCTTATAAAAACGAGATGGAAACATGCTGGTCTTTAGCAGCGGGTTTGTTCTAGAAGTATTTTCTTAAGAGAACCATTCACGTGTTTTCTTCCAAGGCCAAAGAACCTGGGACATACACGCTCAGGCAGCTGTGCACTTCAGTGGGAAAGGTGCAGTTTGTCCTCCTTCACATCTACCCCATCGTGCAGTATGATGTGTACTCCCAGGAGCCCCAGCTCAAAGTGGAGCCCATGACTGGTAGGTACAGTGGCTGTGCTGAAGATGCTTTGATGGTTCTCCTCTTGTGCTCCTCTGGGATTAGAAAAAGTGTTTCATGGCTTCAGTATTTCTCAGTTTGCCTTACTCTGTATTTTGAGTCTAAAATGTAACCTCGCTTTTCAAATTTTCCATCATAATGTCCTGCCAGGGATGGCCGGTTTTGAACAACCTGTTCCAGTGCTTGGCTCTGGACACATAGTGTCACTTTTGAGCATTGGTTTGAACATGTGGTGGCACTGAAATACCAGGTGTGATTTGAGCTGCCTCACTGCTTAGAAGTGAGTATTTACATTTGTAATTGACTGAGCTCCTTGTTGGTTAGGTTTGTGATCACAGGATCAGTTAGGTTGGAAAAGACCTCTGGGATCAAGTCCAACCTATGGCCAAATATCAGGTTGTCACCCAGACCATGCACTGAGTGCCACATCCAGTCTTCCCTTAAACACCTGCAGGGACAGTGGCCACCTCCTTGGGCAGCCCCTTCCAATGTTTAATTAACTTTTCTGTGAAGGAATTCCTCCTAACTTAATGCTATAGTCCCTTTGATATTTATAAGAACTAAGTAAGAAATGGGATTCTCTACTAGGGATGATAATATAAACTCATTAAAAGTGAATACTGAATACATTCATTGGTTTCAGGGACAGCTGAACACTACTTGTTGTAGTGTTTAATAAAGTGTATAAATGGAAATTAATAGTGATTTGTTTTCAGGCTACTGAGTGTTGCAGCTGAGGAGTTACTGTGCATTTTGTGCTGTCATTACAGTCACAGGGGTTGCAGTGTGTGGTGAAGGACAGGCATATTGGGCATTGATGAAATTCGGGACCCCTGTGAAACTGATAGGTGTGATTCTGTGTGCACACTGGCATTCCTGTTAGGCTGATCGTGTGGTGCAAAAATACAGAGCTGTCTGCAACCTGGAGAACTTCAAAAGCTTAGTGAATTCTTTGGGGTTATTGTATTTCACTGAATTCTGTGCTGCAGAGCCAGCTCATCTGAGCCATCCAAGAGGCAGTGGGTTTGGGCTCTCAGGTTGAAACCAAGTTTTCCCCAGGAGTTGTATCCGAGCTGGGTTTAATGTGTCACATTAAACCCCACGCTTGTAATCTACCCCAGTGTGTGACCCACTGTTTGCTAACAAGCCTTAGGGCGTTGTAACCACATCCTGGAAGCTGTTAACAATTGCTGCTCTGTCCTTCAGAGAGCCTTCTGGCTGGCATTCCCCAGAAGGTGAAGTTCACAGTGACCACTGGTCACTACACCCTGAAGAGCGGGGACACTCTGCAGCTCAGCAACGCGGACGCCATGCCCATCCTGTACCACCCTGAGAGCAAGGCAGTGATCTATTCCAACACCAGGGGTAAGCCAGCAAGTGAAAATCCATCATCTTTAAAAGGCTGACAAGTTCAGTCATCCTGAAGCAAGCTGTACTTACAGTATTAAGAACGCTGACACTGTTTGTCAGTAGTCGTTATTAAGAACAGTTTAGGGATTTGCAACTGAGTACTTCAGTGCAAGAAAGGTCTTAAATTTTCACCCTCAAAATAGCAGTATGAATTTTTACAAACATAGCTGGACAATTTTACTTTCATGGATGAAATTCAGAAGGCATGTGAAACTGCTGCATGTGTGTGTCCAAGGTTGCTTGAAGTGAAATTATGAGACTTAACGAGGTGCTTTCACTTTGTAAAAACTTATTTAAGTGTCATATGATGGGCCAAAGTAGCTCTTTAGCTGGTTTGAAGTTTGTTGTTAAATTGCCCTCTCAGTTCTTTCCTGAACATTAGAAGGAGAATTGTAACATGGAATGTGGTGGTTACCTTCCTGCAGTTTCAGAAGGATACAGCATTACTCCTGGGAAGTTAAATATTTAACATGAGCAGATTATAGCTGTTTTGAAGAGCTTACTGTGGAGTTTTATAACATGGTTTCTCATTGCTGTTTTTGAAAACCTTGCTAGGAAGTGGTTATGGCACCACATATTTTTCTATTAATTTATTTTTTTCCCATTGTACACAACTATAGAAAAGATCTCAGAGTCATCATTAAGGATTCAGTCTTCAGAAAAGATCACAAGCATCAGCTTGCCAGTGGCTCCTGCATATCATGTGATTGAATTTGAACTAGAAGTCATGTATTTGCCATCAGCCACGGAATCTGCAGTGGAGAAGGAAAATACTACAAATAAAGAAAATCACAGAAAAAACAAAGAGAAGCAGAAACAGGACAACTGCATGGCTACTGTTGACCAAAAGGTAAGATTAGCTTGTAGTTTTTATTATGAAATGTATTTGATCACAGGGGTAAACACTTCACAAAGTAGAAGTGGTGGTGAGGGGGAGCTTTCTTGTTTGGAACTTTTTTTCCTTCAATGCAAAAATTACAGCAAATGTTACAAATGTAAAGAAATTGTAAATATAAGCAGAAATATACACTGTGGTTAATAAATTGTCAACTGTTCCCTTGGCTAGTAATCTAAGTTTTAATGTTTTAACACAGTTTATAAAGCATGGAGGGTACCTGTGTCTGTAAAAGGTGGCATGGTGGTCTTTTAATTCCAGCTTCTGGTCCATGGGAAAGATAAAGTCAAGTGTGCTGCTTCAAATTAAAACAAATGTACATTAAATGCATTCTTTTAAATAGTTTGAGCTTCTCTTTAATATACTGAATTATTATAAAGACATTTAAATAATAGATCTTCTAGCAGTTTATTTGATACTGACCTTTACCAGGTTTTTGTACTAAGATGCCATTGGTGTCCTTTTATCTTTTCTTTCTTCTGTTCCCCTTCCTTTATTTATAGTCTTTAGAACTGGGTATGTCAGTTCTTACAAGAAAAGCTGCTTTAAGATTTCATATCCCACTCACAGGCAAACAAAAACCTGTATTTTTTCAGATTAGTTTTTACATACTGATCTGTAAATTTTTTTTCCTCTTCCTCTCCTGGATGCATTAGATATAAACACTTAATAAAAAAAGCCTTGCTTAGAAAGGAGAAGAAAAGCAAAATCTTTGTGCCAAAGAACATTGCAAATAACTGTGTTCCCTGTTTT
This sequence comes from Daphoenositta chrysoptera, assembly GCA_013397915.1. Taxonomy (NCBI): domain Eukaryota; kingdom Metazoa; phylum Chordata; class Aves; order Passeriformes; genus Daphoenositta; species Daphoenositta chrysoptera. The sequence goes on from VZRO01002963.1 coordinate 266,946, forward strand.
CTTTAGGTGACCATTGATTGTCCTTGGTCGATTTACTCCACAATTATTGCATTAACATTCTGCATACCCTTTAATGCCAAGCATTCCTTGTTGTCAGCAGGCAAACGGTAATGTACTCATTATTTATTTATTGTTTCTTTCTTCTTACAAAGTACGGGGCTGGGCTTTCATTACTCATATTTACAGCAGCCTTTTTTTTTTAAATATATAAGTTGGGCTTTTACTATTTTCCCCCTGGAAGCATGTGCATTTCCTCTCATGTTCTTTCATGACAATAAAACAAATCTGTGGTTTTGGAAATAAGACCACAGGATGAACCTAGTTAGCCTGTTTCTCTGTAGTTCTTTGGGTTTTGTTTAATATGAAAGAGGATGTTTTACAGCCTTGTTTTATGGACGTGGACTCTCTCAATTTAACTCTTCAGCTTTCATTGAACAAACTGTGTCACGTTTTTCAGGAAATATGTGCAAGTCTGTGTACAGAATTTGTCAGAACTCTGTTTCCAGCTTTCAGACTACAGCCTAAAAAATTCTGCAGAGTGTACAGATTTGCAGCTGGTACCTCTCAACCCTGCATCTCAACAGGTAGGAATTCACTTGGTGGTTTATTCAACTTATCCATCTTATGGTTGCAGTTTGTCATTGGGTTTTAGGAAAAAAAAATCAGGTAGAGATAGCTTTCCAAAATAAATTTCCAATTAAATAGGCTGGAAGACCAGTTCAGTTGCAGAATAGTTTCTTACCAAAGAATCATAGAATGGTTTGGGCTGGAAGGGGGTTTGAAGATGATCCAGTTCCAATCCCCTGGCCTGGGCAGGGACATCTTCCACTCGACCAGGATGCTCAGAGCCCCATCCAACCTGGCCTCAAACATTCCAGGGATGGGGCATCCACAAGTTCCCTGGGCAACCCTGAAGTTTCTTTCAGCCTTGTCTGAACATATTAAATTGTTCATTCTTGGTGCCTAGAAAAAGTATCTAAGAACATACTATAATTTTATGAAATTTGACTTTAGATTAAAATATTTTCAGGCACATCTGAATGTGAAGTGTTTCCTTTTGAAACATTTGATTCTGACAGTGAAATAGATCCTTCCTTTTTAAAAAGATGTGCACTGTGAAAAAGATTCACTGTTAGTCATTTTGGTTGCTTATTTTCCTAATGATTTATTGAGTTTGTTTCTGTAAACTGTACCAATGTCAGAAACATGCATGTGTGCATTTCCCCTTCTTTCTCAGAGGGAGGAAGGAGCTAACACTCTAAACATTCTCTTCCAGGTCGTGTACAGTAAGCAATCAATATTCTTTGTATGGGAACTGAAGTGGACAAAAGAGCTTCCTCTCTCCTTGCAGTGCCTGTTTTCAGTCAGCTTTTGTCCAGCTACCTCTGAAGAACAGTCTCTTACCCTGAAGCCGTTCACTTACAAATTCCAAGTGGAAAATTTTTTTGTAAGTACTCTTCTAAGTATAGGGTAGCATATCTTAAGTGAATATGGTTTCCTAATGAATGGAAAGGGGAAATCAAGAAATACATTAGAAAAATTCTGTTTATATCATGAGGTTGATACCTGCTTAGAATCATTGGAAAGTCAGTTTGTGAGTGACAGAAGTGCAGCCTGATAGGATATAGTGGAATCACATCCTTGCCATGGGGATGTGGTGGGGGCCAGAACACTTGAGCTTAATCTTGTTCCATTTTTTTACTGTTTTCACCTTCCTGGGTTGGTGCCATGGAGATTGTCTGCAGATTTCTGAGCTGCTTTTTCCCTGCTGGCTTAAGATTGTGCTCTCCAAAGCAAAGTGCAATTTCCAAAATATCTTTGCTATTGAAAGCATCTGAGTTGTTTTTTGTAGTGCTTGAGATGAGCTTCTCTAATGAAATATTCAGGGTTTTCTAGGCCATTATCTGAAATGTTTCTTCTTTCCCTTTATGGACAAACTTTGTATTCCTTTGATCAGCTAGGAAGCTCATGGGCTGGGTAGAATTCCTTTAATAGGAAGTTTTATCAACATTATTTATTCTCATTTCTAAATTCAGAATTACACTTTATGATGTTTGGGTAAAAAGCAGCATCATAAGAAGACTCTCATTTAGTTAGGTCCTTTTGTCTGTTTTCAGTGTTTTCTTCCTGCTTATTGCAAACTGGCATTGAGCAATATTTTGGGTGTTTCTTTGCCTACTGGCATGTAACAAGCATATGTTGGCACCTGTATCAGCATCTTTCTGGAGTTTATAAAGACAACTACCTGTGTTAAACAGTGGGGGTTTTCTGGTAGAAATTTAATTTTGTAGGAATTAAAAATCAGCTCGATGATGTGGGCACTGTTATTCTGAGGACTGTGACAGGAAGAGGGATGAAGTAGTTCTGTATTACTCAGATTTTGAGTGATGTGTCTGTAAAGAGAGGAGCTAAGAAACTGATAAAAATTGTTTAAATAGTGAGATTAGTGTCCATTTAGGAGCATTGAAAGGCTGTGTTGAAGTTCAGAAGTGAAGGAAAAAACGGTATTATCACTGCTGATATCAAAAACCAGATTTAATTAAACTTGACGTGATTGCATGATCTTGTGGAAGGTGTCCCTGCCCATGGCAGGTGAGTTGTAATCAGATGATCTTTAAGGTCCCTTCTATTGCACAGCATTCCAGGATTCCATGTTCTATGATTTTCCTAAACTGAGCAAGATAATGAAGTGAACATTACTTACAAGTGATGGTTGCATTAAGAAGATTTAACAGGATGTGTCTGTTACATGTAAAGTTAAGTTGGTCCTGTACCCATTGTCCAGTTCAATTTAAACACAAGTAGAACTCCCCTTTTTCCTTGATGACAGCACTGTTTTCCTCCTGACAGACACTGTACCATGTGAAAACTGAAATCTTCCCACCCTTGGATGCAGAGTACTGTAAAACAGGCTCGCTCTGCTCCCTGGAGGTGTCCATCACCCGGCTGGTTGAGCTCTCCGAGGTTGACAGAGATGAAGCATTAACAGAATCAGATGGATATTGCACAACAAAACTTATGTATGAAGGTAAGAGTGTTTTTCTTAAGCATATTGATAAATTTCTCCCTGTTTTTTTCTTGACAATGATGTCTGCCAGATTTGCTGTATATTCCACTGTTGTGGGTACAGCTGCTCAGTAAAGCAGTTTTCATTTTGCTAGACTGGGAGTATTTTATTTTCTCCTCATTAATGTGCCTTCTAATGGAATGGAAATGTTCTTCAGACTGGATGGATACATGCTTGAGGCCCAACTATGATCCCTTCTGTTTAGGGCTGTTTTCTTACTTTGCACAGCTCTTCACACATAAAAGCTGGTGGGCTTTTAGATGTTGCTAAAATGCTGATTTTCAAAGTGCTCTAAAATTATCCTGAGGGTTCTCCATTTTTCACAGAAGATCTTTACAGTGTTTTCTCTTTATTCTTGCAGTTGTTGACAACAGTAGTAACTGGGCAGTCTGTGGAAAAAGCTCTGGAGTGATTTCTATGCCTGTAGCACCTCGAGCAACTCACAAAGTCCACATGGAAGTGATGCCACTGTTTGCTGGGTATCTGCCTTTCCCTGATGTCAGATTGTTTAAATACCTCCCTCACCATTCTGCTCACTCCATGCAGCTTGATGCTGGTAAGGCCATTTTTACCACATGGCTACTTTCAGAAATAACTCTGCTTTCCCTGTGTTCTTGTGTAAAGAGAAAAGCAAGGCAAGACATATATTGACAATACATGGACTTGGTCATATATGGACCAGGTGCTCACAGGTGTCCTTGTTACCTTCACTCACAGTCCTGATTTAAAACTTGCTCTAATGAGAACTTTGAATTTGGGTTGCCTCCTAAATCTCTAAGGAGGAATAATAAATGCATTGTTCTCTTAAATTTCCTTTTAAGATTAGTGTGCAGATTAGTTGTCACTGGATTTATAATCAAATGAAAACTGTTTGATCACCCTCTAGTCCTGCAGTTCTACTTTATGTAAATTGTGTGTGTCTTCATTAGCTTTGAATTTTTCTCCTAGTTTTCAAAGGAAAACTGAAAATTTGGGGCATATAAACCAGGTTAGGTGCAGAGTTTAAATTACCACAGTAGAATATTTTTCTGTACTGTTGAGGAGTCCCAGAACTGTAGTGAGAATTCACTCATAGAAGCAACATAGCATTTGTCAGTGGAGCTGCCAGTATCCATCCCTGTAGCTTGTGACAGATGAGAGGTCATGCTACTGAAATTAAACTATGAAAGCAATATAATTCACTCTGTTACATCTGGTGCTGGCCAAAAATGTGCACAGACTGTTACCTCAGCAGAGATGATCAAAAACTGAACATGTGTTAAGCTGTGTGCCAGTTTTGGCCAAATTTAAAGGAGAATATCCTCTGAGGGAGAGGCAGGGTTACCACCACCCCTTCCCTCCACCAGGTTCAGGGAAAGAAAAGAATTTCCTCGAAGGAAAATG
>VZRO01002963.1:275606-292448 GCA_013397915.1 Daphoenositta chrysoptera
CTCAATATAAACAAATTCCTCCTGATGTTGACGTGAATCTCCTTGTGTTGTATTTTACCGCCATTGCTCCTCATCCTGATACTGGGCACCACCGAAAAGACTCTGCCACCATCCTCTGACACCCGCCTGAGAGACATTTATGAGATCTTCTCTCAGCCGTCTCTTCTCCAGACTATACAGGCCCAGCTCCCGCAGTCACCCCAAGACACTTCCTAAAAACGATAAATACCGTCATATATTTACTAAAAAGAACCACAGTGCCGCTGGCTCGCGGCGGGTGCTGCGGAGGGCCGGGAGCGGCCCCGCGGACGGGGAAGGGGACACCCAGCAGTGCCNCTAACCCTGCCGCTCCCTGCCCCCGCAGTTCTCCGGCCTGCTGGGCACCGTGTACCGCCGCGGCAACCTCAGCTTCACCCGCGATGGCAACTCCCTGCTCAGCCCCGTGGGCAACAGGATCTCCCTCTTCGACCTCAAGAAGTGAGAGCGGGGCGGGGAAGGGCCTGGCGCCGCCAGCGCGGGGGTTCTGGGGGGAATAAAGCTCTGAGGAGGTTGTGGAGCCCGACCCGTGGGGCTCTCTGGGATGCTAGGCCTTCCAAAAAATCCTGGGAAGCGTCTGCCTTAGCATTAAAAGGTAGAAGCCTGCCTGGTGGAATTTCTGTCACGGTGTTGTGCGGGTACATCCATATGAAGAATAGCAGAGGAATTATGTAAAGGTGTATTTCAGAGAGAAAAAAAAAAAGGGGAAAAAATAGGTTTGTGTTGCATTTAGTTGTATGGATTGCTTGTGTGCTTCTGTCTTGTATTTAACAAAGCTTAGGGCATCTTCAGCCTTTCCTGTGTGCCGGGGTGGTGATTGATGCTGCCCGTGCCTGTGTTCCAGTCGGGAGCCTGTCTGTAATCCCAGACCATCCTGAGCTGCGAGGGACCCCATCGAGTCCCGCTCCTGGCCCTGCACAGAACAACCCCCGTAGTTGGTGTCCATGGGATTGGGACAGCTAAAGAAAGTTATGGGGGTTCTACATCCAAATTGCATCTGTAGTTTTTAACAAAGATGTCAAACCGTATTTCATTGATACAGAAGATGTTCTTCCTACATCTGTCCCCATTTTACTGCTCTGTGTTTTTGTTGCAGTAACAAGTGTGAGACGTTGCCTTTGGCTACTCGGCTCAATATTGCCTGCGTGGGGCTCTCTCCGGATGGAAGCCTTGCCATTCTAATTGATGAAGGTACTTGCACAAAGGAGACTTTTAATTTGTAAAAGAATTCAGTAAAAATGCAGCCTTGAGTGGGGGAAATCTGTGTTACTAACACAAAATTAGAAGTGGCGTGCTTTAAAAATTACATCAGAATTGGAATTAGAACTTAAAAAGAACTTACTTAGAGAATTTAAATAGTGTCTCATAATTTTGATTGTATTTTTTAATCTCTATAATATTAAGCACATTGTGTTGAAAAGTTTCTGAGGAGGTACTTTTCCCCCTCCCCTTTAAGGAAAGAAACTAAGCTTGCTAGGATTATGATTTCTTTGGGAAGTCTGTTATTTTCATGATCCTTCTTTTTCTGCCCTTGCAGAGGGAGCTGCCTTGCTTGTGAGTTTGATTGGGAAATGTGTGATACATCAGTATTATTTTCACAAGCCAGTTCACAGTGTCAGCTTTTCTCCTGATGGCAAGTAAGTGAAGAGTGCGTGCTTTATGCCAAAACAGCAGGAGTCACCCCATAAACTACTTGTGATTATGAAGACATCCTATAACCAATCTGTGAATGTTTCCTACTCATGAATGAGGGGAGATTTTGAGCTGTTCAGGGTTGCTTTGTCAAATTGATAGGGAAAGAAAAGAAACAAAGCAAAGCCTTGGAAATAGAATGTCCTGGTTTGAGTGTTTGAACTTTTCCTTCTATTTTGAGACTTGGAGAATAAGAATTTCATTATTCAACTTCAGTGATTTTTACTGAAGGTTTTCGCTTTTATAATGCTTAAGTTGGGGGATAATATCAATCTGCAAATACTTTGTTTTTCACTCAAAAGTAATCAATTTTTATTGTTTCAGTAGTGCAGGAGTGTTTTTATGATTGTATTGTTTCATTGTATTGCAGTCTGTACTGAACAGTTAGTTGCTTTATCAGCTTTGTGTGAAATGATGGGTTTTTTCCCCCCCTTATGACAGGAAATTTGTGGTTACAAAAGACAATCTTGCTTACCTGTACCATGCTCCTGGGAAGAAACGAGAATTTAATGCATTTGTTCTGGACAAAACCTACTATGGCCCATATGATGAAACAACTTGTATTGACTGGACTGATGATTCCAAGTGAGTTGTTAAACTGAAGCATTGTCTACCTGCACATGTTAATATTTGAATTCACGTTGCAGTCCCATTTTCTTTCTTCTGAAGTATTGCACTAGCTTTAAAAATTCTGTCTTTAATTAAGAAATATAATCAGGCAGACCAGAAAGTAAAAAGTATGCATATGTTGGGGATCAACACTGGATTCTTGCTTGAAAATGCATAAAATTCATAAAAGGAACATATCTTAGGAACGTGAGCATGGTTGACCTTTTAAATGTGTTTAACGCCTTCTACCTCTGTTACAGTCACCACTCTCAGCTTACAACCCTGTTGTTTGTAAAATTCAAGTGGTGGCTGGTGAATTTGAGCTCAGAACATTCTCCAGCCAGTGAAGAGTTTTGCAGTCCAGTGTTCTATTTGGAATTTCCTTTTCTTTGGCAGGTGCTTTGCAGTGGGGAGCAAGGACATGTCCACGTGGGTGTTTGGAGCTGAACGATGGGCAAACTTGATCTACTACTCTCTTGGAGGCCATAAGGATGTCATAGTAGCCTGCTTTTTTGAAGAGAACAGCCTAGATGTATGTATGATCACACAACATGCTTGAATTTTAATATTAAAGTAGTTGAAGCAGAACCTTATCAGTAGGTGACTATTTTGACAGTAGCTCAGAATGTAGAAAATACAGAAGTGTCTCTTGATTGCTGTGCCATAATTGTCTTTTTAAATGTGCTCCCCCAAAAACGTTACAGCTTCAAATATGAAAAAATTATTTAGCTGTCATGCTGACTGGTAATCAAGTTGCCTTTGGGCCTTGCAAAGTTTTTCTGAGGGCAGGTAAAATTATTCACCAGTTCTCAGGACAAGTTAAATTTCCAGTTCAAAGCACCTCAGATTCCAGAGGACTAAGTAATGTATTATCCTGATAATAAAGTGCACACTTGCTAACCCTTCTGCAAGTCCATATTTTTGCATAGCACAGAGCATAGGTATTGGACAATAATAATCTGTGGGTTTGTATTCTAGCTGTACACAATTAGCCAGGATGCAGCTCTGTGTGTGTGGCAGTGTGACACTGAGCTGGATGGTTTGAAGCCCATGCCCCCTAAAGATGCAGCAAAGGAAAAGAAGGCAGCAGAAGATGATGAAGAGCTGCTTGAAGAGCCAAAGGGTGAAGAAATTCATGGAAAAGCTGATCCAAGTGAACAAGAGACTAGAAATAAGGTTAAATATTCACGTGTTGCCAAGTAAGTGGTTTTCAGTTTTCAAAAATCAAAGTTGTAATGGGGATTTATTGTACTGGGCTTTTTTTTTTCATCTGTTATAACTTATTCCAAGCAGTATAAAACTGTTTAGGATTTAGAAATTAACTGCAGACCCCATTTTAAATAGTACTGGGAGAACTCCTGTCTTACCTTGATTATATGAAGGACAGTACCTTTCACCTTCAGAATAACAAGTGTAATTTTAATACTATAAGAAATAGTGGCTCGTTGTGTGTTATTGTTTGGAACAGAGAAAGTGTAAATGGGATCTTTATGACAGTGCCCTCTCTGAGTCTGGAGGCTTTGATTTCTTGCCAGAAGGGGTTGGTTGACTTCAGGATTTGACATAAAAGTGGCTCATCAGCCTCTTTGATGAGCTGCTTGGAGATGCAGCTCCAACAACATATTTCTCTTTAACATTCACCTTCCTTCTTTCTTATTTCTTGGGTGCCAGGTATTTTTTCAACAAAGAGGGAGATTTTAATAACCTGACAGCTGCAGCCTATCACAAGAAAACACACCTTTTAGTCACTGGTTTTGCCTCTGGAATCTTTCACCTCCACGAGCTTCCAGATTTCAATCTGATCCACTCCTTGAGGTGAGCTATGGGGTTGTCACTGGTTTTGGTTTGGTTTGGAGGGGAAGGGAATAAGTTTTTTTGGGGAGGGTTCTTGTTTGTTTGACTCAGAACACATCATGCTAAGCAGAGAAGGATGAATAAAGAGAGCACAAAAATCTTTAAACATGACAATCTTTTTAATACTGTAATTTCTGCAAAGGCAGAATCATAAATTTATGTAATAAATACCATGTAATTCTTCTCCATAGGTTATTTTGGAAAAGTGAGGTCTGAATAAGGAAACTACTCAGGAGTTCCTCATTGTTGGCTATAGATTTCTTTAGCTCTGTGGACTTTAATATTTTCAGTTTCTTTTGGAAAATATTAGCTGGGAAGTTCTGGATATGCAAAATTATCTGTAAAGCATGTCTAAGTTGAAAGATCAAATCAGAATTCTTTTCCATAGCTGTAGGATGCCAGCTAAACAATTTCCATGTACAAAAAAGCCTATTTTGTTTTCTTAAATTTGGGGAGTTCTACTCTCTGTTGGCAAGTACATCTTTGGGATGCAGATACTCTGCCTTCATTCTGAATAAGGAATGTTTGATGGTTTGGAGTGGAACAAAATAATGAACTTTGTGGGTTTTGATGTTACAGTGGTACAGAAGTTCAGTAAAAAAGCCCAAACAACTTGCTTGAACAGAGTTAATAAATGTTAGACTTGAAGTGTTATCACACAGATGTAAAAACACAAGTTTGTTTATTGGTTAATTCTTTTACTTCAGTATTTCAGACCAAAGGATATCTTCTATTTCCATCAACTGCACTGGTGACTGGATTGCTTTTGGATGTTCAGGTTTGTCAATTTTTTTTGTTCTGTATTCATGGAAAAATGAGGAATGTGGTGGGCATGATGCCCAAATTCCTCTTGCTTGTCTTGACTCCAGATGCTAAATAATTTATAGTCTCATATCTGTGGTGGCTAGGTACAATAAAGCAAGTATCACTAATCAGTCTCCCCTCACAGAATTCTGATGATTCAGGAAAGTGTTTTGTTGGTACAGGAAAAAATACATATTTCATATAGGAAAGCCCTAACAGAGTTAGGGGAGAGCCCAGATCCCTTGTAGTTCATTTCTTGCTTTTATTCTGGGCCATTCTCTCTTCCTGTGCCACTTGTTGCATGTGGCATTTTACAAACCTGCCTGGATGTTCCAACATTCCCACTCAGTCCATAATGGTTTGCATGAAACCCAAAATTTTACCCTTACATGCATCCCTGCTCTTTTTTGCAGCTCATTTATCAGCTGCTTGGTAGCATTGCTGTTGTAGCAGTAAAAACATTATTCCAAATAACAGCTCCTGGAGGAAATTGTCGAGGAAATTGCCTTGACATTATAAAGGAAAAAGCTTTTATTAGGACTGATAGATGCAGAATTCAACCTGTCTGCATCAACCTTTTGGTTTTTTTTAGCACTGCTGGCCATTGTGTGTTTTGTGGCTGCATTTGCAGGGTCACTGTGCTGGTGGTTGTGGTTAATCCTGCTGTGTTACAGGTTTGGGGCAGCTCCTGGTGTGGGAGTGGCAGAGCGAGTCCTACGTGCTGAAGCAGCAGGGCCATTTCAACAGCATGGTTTCCTTGGCATATTCTCCAGATGGACAGTACATAGTAACTGGAGGGGAGGATGGGAAGGTAAGTGAGGGAATATTGCTGGAAAATGAACTTTTAATAACGTACTAAGCAGCTTGACTTTCCATTTCATGCAGAAAGCTCTGTTACTGTAATTGATACATATTCTTCTTATTATAAAGTCATACATTTTTATCCTCTCTTCCCTTAAATGTTTTGATTTTTCTCTCTAGAGCATATGTATTTTACTTTGTTATTACCTGTGTCTGCAAATTGTATCACTTATGCTTTCTAGCAAGATAGTTTTTTAATTATTACAGATCCAGTCGCCCTAAAAACAAAAATATCTAATTCATTGAGTGTTAATTTATTTATGGTTCCATGATATTTTGGGATGAATGAACTTCAGCCACCGAACTTCTTGCCCTGTAATATTTGCTTTTTGATATGAAATTAATTTCAAGTTATTTATAAAAGTGCAGTTTTTTTGTTTAATGTACCATTCCAGAAGCTTGTTATTTAAAAGAAAAATTAACCTCTTGTGGATGACTTGCATTGAAATGATAGGCTGTGTGTACAGGTACTTTTATTTTAAAAGATGTTTTGCCACAATGTCCTGGCACATACGTGGGACAACTGTAGTAACTGATTTCCTATCAAAACTTCTGAATGTCAGAAGAAGATCTGCCACTTCATGGCTTCTGCCATTCAGATTGAAAATTGGCCAAACCCCAGAAGCCTCAAACTGCAGAAGGCTAAGTGCATTAAGATTTTTGTTCAGGAAAAAAAAACCCAACTGAAATATCATCTCAATTGTAACTTCTTTAATGGCTTCAAAGTTGGTTTTGAATTTGACACTTGTCTTATCCCTGACAGTACAAGCTTGGAAGCTCAAGATGCTCACTAAGTGTTACTTTCCTTGAAAATTAACTTTGTTTCAACTTCCTTTGTGTCTATCTCAACCTAGATTTTTATGTTGCAAGTGTGTCTTAAGACGTTTAATGATAAGCTGTGGCCTCTTGACTGATACTATTGAAAGTCTTTTATGTTGTTGTAGAGTTCTAGAACAAGTTTTTCTTTACTCTGCTGCTGCCTTCCCCTTGTTTTCTCTCTTTGCTGATGATGGAGATTCTAAGAATTCTTTTCTTGTCTGTCTTGCAGGTGAAAGTGTGGAACACTTCAAGCAGCTTTTGTTTTGTCACCTTTACAGAACACAACAGTGGTGTAACTGCAGTAACTTTCACTTCCTCTGGTTATGTCATTCTGAGTGCTTCCCTCGATGGAACCGTGCGTGCCTTTGATCTGCACAGGTGACTCTTTACATGAAACCTTTTGTGTCTCATTTAGTCCTCAGCTTTCACACTGCCCCCAAAATACAGCAAACTGCTGATTGCTTGTTTGGGGATAAAGGTGAGCAGCACTGCCTTACTGATTTTTGGTTCAGCCTTTGATTTAAATTTAGATAGTAATTAGGAATGGTGCTACTCCATCCAGTTTCTGTGAGGAAAGTCCTGGACAGAATTTCCTCAGAGAAGCTGGAAATCCAGAAATATCACTGTCAGGCTCTGCTCAGATGGGGAGAAGGCACTTGCCTGACAGCACTTTCCACAGTATAATACAGCTGTGCACAGAACTGGGTGTGTAAACTAGCCCATGTGTCTAAAAAATTGACATGTGCTATTTAATAGAAGAAAGTTCCTTCTGAGTATTTCTGTCTACTATTTCTGCAGAGTTTTTCATATTTCTTTTGGATCTTGTAATTATGCTGAGTCATCACATCTAATTTTATAGAAATAATAATTTTTTCTGTACATAGCTTAGAAGTCTTCGCAAATCCAATGAACTCCTTTTTATAAATGCACTTGTTAAACACACACATAAATTTATCTAAAAGGTTCTCATAGTTTCTTTTCACCTCTTCAACAGGTACCGAAATTTCCGTACCTTTACGTCCCCACGACCAACTCAGTTCTCCTGTTTAGCTGTGGACTCCAGTGGTGAGATTGTGGCAGCTGGTTCCCAGGATTCCTTTGAAATATTCATCTGGTCAATGCAGAGTGGGAGGCTGCTGGATGTAAGGACCCACAGTGTTGGGAGAGCTTGAATTTAACACAGTCTGGAGCGTGGTGATACTCAGCAACTTCGAGGCTTCAATACAACATGAAGTGTTTTGTTGTGTTTATATTTAAAAACCAGAGCTCCACTATGTTGCTCTTGGCATTTTTTTTTTTATTTGTTGCATGGAGATCACTGCGAAGTTGTATGGGAAATAGTTTTTAAAATTTCTGGGTAATAAGCTCTTTTTAGTGATGAGGTAATACCAGTATTGCTGAGCCAACACATGGGCATGAAAGTCCTCCTTGTTCAGAGATGTTCTTTTCTACATATTTTCTGCAGGTAGTGAAGAAATTGTAGGTGCTGTATTAAAACTGATATGATTTCATGGAGGGTTTTGCTGCAGCAGAGCAGGGCCATGATTTTTCAATTATTTTTTCAATTCTGAAGCATTCCTGTACATCTTGTACAAGTAGAAGAGCTCAGTGATTCACTCATTTAATTTGGCACAGCCATGGAATACAGATCACTTCAGTAACTCGGGATATACTTGACTGGATCTCCAGAGTTTTGAGTTTAGTTTCTTTCCTTGATTTTTTTTTTTTTTTTTTTGAGGAGTAGGAGCTCCATGAAATGAAAATCTCTGTTACTCTTATTCTCAGCTTTGGTTTTTTTTGTTTTTATTCTGAAGTGTTACCAACTGCAGGAGATACTGAATTCTCAGAGCAATGACTTGGTTTTTCACAGTTGGTCTGACTGCTTTGAAAGGAGGGAGCAAAATGGCACACTGCATTCCTAAAGTCTGTCCATAGGAGTGGTTGTAGATGCCTATGCAGTGGTAGCACTTCAGGGAATTTTTTTAAAACCTGTGAAAGTAAAAAGTTGAGAATCACTGGTGTGTATCATGCCCTGTGTCCAGAAGTGATCTCAAGCATGTGTGGACAAGTTAGGCATGGTTTAATGGCTGTACCTGGAGTTTGCTGAGTGCAGGCTACACAGATTTCAGTTTCTTTCACCTAATTCCAGGTTATTTTTGCTTCTCTTCTTAGGTCTTAGCAGGTCATGAGGGTCCCATCAGCAGCTTGTCCTTTAACCCAATGAAGTGTGTTCTAGCCAGTGCCTCTTGGGATAAGACTGTCAAGTTATGGGATATGTTGGACAGCTGGAGAACTAAGGAGACACTAATAATGAACTCAGATGGTAATCTTTGTTTCATTTCTCATCTTCTATCAAATACAAGAATACAAAATAAAATATGTTAATAATGAACAAGAGAACATGTCAAATACAGACAGACTCATTCTTGGAAATGAAAGTCAAAAGTTGAGATACTTCATTTATGTACTTGGTTAACAGGGCAGTAAATATTTTTATTTAACTCTAGCTCAGCTTTTTCGTTAGCTAAACATTTGTATGTTATCCAGAAGAAAAAGTACAGTCATACTTGTTAATCTTAAATTTTTTCTAATAGTTGAGATAAGATCCTAGAAAAATTAATGCTATTTTCTTAGAAAAGTATCTGACTGCATTTTTAACTGTTGTTATTAAATTCTTTGCAGTTCTTGTTGTTGCCTTCCGTCCTGATGGCAAGGAGCTGGCAGTAGCTGCTTTGAATGGCCAGATAACATTTTGGGATCATGAAAATGCAGTGCAGACTGGCTCCATTGAGGGCAGGCACGATCTCCAGATGGGGAGGAAGGAGCTGGATAAAATAACAGCCAAGCAGGCAGCCAAGGGCAAGTACGTACAGGGGGCTGCAGTGACAAGGGGGTGCCAGGCTGGGTTGCTTTTGAATTGTTTTTCCATTTGTTTTCCACATGAAGATGTCAGAGTGCATCTGCTGTTCAGATATTTTGATTCTGATGCTGGATTTGAAAAGACTGCCTGATGTCTAGATGCCTGCCTTTTGTGGTTTGCTGTGTTCACTCCCTGATCAGCATCATTCTGAGCACGTGTTCTTTCTTATCAGTTATGAATTTGGGTTGCCAACATAATATTAAGTTTCTCAATCCAAGCTGTTAATTTGCTGTGGGATAGGTTTTTAAGTAGATACCTTCCTACAGAAAAACTGGTATGTAACCATTAGTGTGTAGAAACCATTATGTTTTTTAAAAAAGCTAATTAAAGTATCCAGTTTATTACCTGTTGCTATGCCTGTGAAGTAATGTTTAAAGGCAAATTGAATTCATGTGTTCTCAAAAAGTGTATCAGAGAAATGTTTTATTCTTGTCTTTTACCCTCTTTTTTTTCCCCGTATTGCTTCCACTCAATCAAAAAAAAAAAAGAAACAGTGACTTTCTGGAAAAAATAAGGGTTTTTTTGGTGATGAGCTCTCAACAATCTCTTTCAAACATGCCATGGCATTGGTTTTTCTGTAGCTCTTCTGACTGTCCATAGTGTTGTGTAGGGTGTAGTTTGAGAACTCCTTCATTGAGCTGGGACTTAGAATCAGAAGTATTTCAAAGAGCTGTTGAAGTTCTAAATTGTTTGTGATTCATAGTAAAGCACCAAATGCTTTGTAGTAAAATTGGGTGTAAAGCACATACCATGTGAATGAAGATCTCCACTTTTTCCATGGAGTGGTTATTTTCTGGCTCTTCACACTGTACTCATGTCTTTTAGCTCAGATGTGACAGTGACAGTAACTGCCTTCTGTTTTTCTTTACCAGATCTTTTACGACTCTGTGCTACTCAGCAGATGGTGAATCTATTCTGGCAGGTGGATTGTCAAAATTTGTCTGTATATATAATGTCAAGGAACAGATTCTTATGAAAAAATTTGAAATTTCATGCAACTATTCTTTAGATGCTATGGAGGTATGTGAGCACAGGAGTCTTTTTTTTCATTTCCCCACCCCCACAAGACTTTGGTTTTGGTATAACATTTCATTAAGTGTGATTCATGAATGCTTTTTTTAAGAATGGGTTTATTTTTGTGCAGGAGAGGGGGAAGGAAATATTCCTCTTGGAACAGAATGAATTCCTGAAACTCTTGCCAGATTTGTAGTGTGCTTGTGTTGAATGGGCAGAACTCTCAAGCATACTAAGTTAGCTGGCACTAGACTTAAAATGGAAGTAAAAATTTAAATTACCAACATTTTGTACTAAGCTAACTCCCTGGGTGTCAGTTTGTGTTAGCAGAGGAATGAAGGATTTTTCTTGTGGACACGGAACAACATCACTGAGCTTTACAAACTCTGTTTCTGAATATTGCCAAATGCCAAATTAAATTCCTTCAAAAGTAAAGTGAATGATGAAAAGCAGCAGAAGGAAAAAAATTCCAGTAACCCTTTTCAACATCCTGTTACCTGGAAGAACGATGATTGTTCCAGTGTTCCTGTCAGGCTGTGTTTGACTGTGGTTCCACATACACTTCTTTGTCAACAGTGGTTTGTGAGTTACTGTAGCTCAACATCTGGCTTGAAAGGAAGAAAGCCAGCTGGAAAAGAGCCCTGGAGGGGATGGGTTTTTAGAAATGGGGGCCAGGGAGGTCCCTAAAATCTCATTTACATTGTGAGGTCCCTAAAGTGTCATTTGCACAGTGTTCTGGCCCCATAGCCCTTGCTTTAGCACAGTGCAGTAATGGAACCTGAAGGGCAGAAGGAGCAGGGCTGCAGCTGAGGAAGCAAACAGTGCATCTGACACAGAATAAAGTTACAATAATGTGAAACCACAGTCTAAACTGAGCTCTGCAGTTTGGGAAGAGATTCAGTGCAGTGAATGGAACTTGCATGTTTTTCTAGGAGTACTTGGATCGCAGAAAAATGACTGAATTTGGCAGCATGGCTCTGATTGATGAAGGGGGTGGAGGTGATGAAGGTGTTGCCATCCCTCTTCCTGGAGTAAAAAGAGGTATGGCTTTGGCTTTGCTCTCATTTCTAGTTTTATGTAGGTCAAAACCTTTAACATAGATAAGAAGGCTTTGAATTGTTGAGCTCAGTTTTAACATCAGGATTACAAAATTCAGTCCCACCACTTAAGCTGTAGGATCTCTTGAACATGCACCTTACCCAGTCTTTAATTCTGCCAGGTTTTACCATGCTGCACATTATTTATTGGTAACATCATAGTCAGAGTTGATAACTAGACTGTGAACTTGTGGTGAATATGTTAAATCACTTCTAAACTTCTCTTTTAGGTGACATGAGCTATCGACACTTTAAACCAGAAATAAGGGTGACTTGTGTGAGATTCTGTCCTACAGGTTAGTATCAACAGTTAATTTAAGATTTTTTATTCCATCTAAAACAAGCAAAAGATTAGAGCATTGGAGCATTATCATTACTCTTTTGTTTCCATTCTAGAGCAATCATCTTTGTTGTTAAATATTGTTATTTCTCTTCTAGGACGAAGCTGGGCAGCCACTACCACAGAGGGTCTCCTGCTCTATTCACTGGACTCTGGGCTAATTTTTGATCCTTTTGAGCTGGATATCGATGTCACACCCAGCAATATACACAAAACACTGAGTCAGAAGGAATATACTATGGCTATTGTCATGGCCTTCAAGCTGAATGAAAAGAAATTAATTCAGGAGGTCATAGAGGCTGTCCCTAGCAGTGAAGGTGAGAGGGTGGATTGGGTTGATCTTCCATGAAATTGGGCTGAGCTAGCTGTAAGCAGACATGTGCAAGCCAAAGTAAGTTGAGGTGTAAAGGTAGACTTCTTAGTGTTAATTTATGTTTTAATTTTACCAATCTACTTCATGGTCATTTAGTGACTTCACAGCATGGAATTTGATCAGGCCTAGATGTGCAGGCAAAGTTTTTGGATGTCACTTCTTGGAAGCAGCTGATGTTAGAGGGGCACAGCAAGTTTAACATGAGTTAGCACTGGGCCTGTGTGATGAAGGCCATTAACCAGTGACAAGGATGTAGTCAGCAGTTGGAGGAAAGTGATGAATCTCATCTGTTGAGCACTTGTGGCACCACATCAGGACTACTGTGCCTACTTCTGGGATTGACAACACAAGAAAGACATTGGTGTTCTGTAGAATCTGGTGGAGGGCTTGGAAAATCATTGGAGGGCCAGAGTACAGCTGAGGAGAGGCTGTTGTAATCCACTGTTAACAGGATGATGGTGTGCCTGTTTCTTGAGCCAAAGCTGTTTATGAGAGTGGATTGTATATAATGAGGTCATTTAATTATATGTGAGATTATTTTGAATGCTTCTAAATTGTGTTTCTTTGTGCTGTGCAGTTGCTAACAGCATTCAGACACTTCCTGTGTGGGCAGGTGACTTTGCTGTCTTTTCAAGTATCATTTACTGCCTCTGATTGTTGTGCATAACTAGTTCCACTGAATACAGAAATTTGGCTGAAGTCAGGAGCAGCAACAATAAAATCTTTTACACTAAAAGAGGAAGAAAGGGTGGAAGTAAAAGTTTTGAAGGAGAGGAAGAGGAGTACTATGGGGAGTACTGGGGAGGAGAACTCTGCTAGGAGGAAGAACTTGGAGAAGGGGGAGTTAATTTCTTGCATTTAAATGCAGTAGTGTTTGGAAGGTTCAAAGAAGGAAGATTTGTCCCCTTAGAGATTGTGGTCCTGTACCCTGAAATACAGCACTAAATATCCACCACTTGGCAAGACACAGCTTTCTTCTCCTTCCCCTTGTGCTTTCCTGTGGTCTCTTTCATGTTACTCCAAATAATAACTCTACTGAATGTTTGTGGGCTTTTTTTCCTTTTTGCACAGTTGATGTTGTCTGCTCATCACTGCCAGACCTGTATGTGGAGAAGTTACTGGAGTTCCTGGCCTCTGCATTTGAGACCTCTTGTCACTTGGAGTTCTATCTTATTTGGACTCATAAGTTGCTCATGCTGCATGGACAGAAGCTGAAAACAAGGTGAGATCTCATGGAAGTCAAAATGCTGACAAGGATTTTAAAATTAAAATACAAAACCTGTCAGTTTAAGGCTTTTTCTTTACGTTTACTGACAGTTTAGATAATGCATACACAACAGTTAGAACTACTTCAGTTTTACAGCTTTATTAATGATAAAAATTACAGTTAGGGCTTGATCTTAAAGGTCTAAAAGGATTCTAAAAAGTGTGTATGACAGAATTGGAATACATTATTGGATTCGTGAAGATACATTGCAGAAACATTTTTCAAATATAATAGATAAAACTTTGCATAAGTTGCTTAGCCAATAAACGTATAAAGATTACAAGAGTGATAGTAGGATTTTGGCAATTGTTTTTTTAAAAAATTATTCATCTTAAATGTAACTGAAAGGTAATGTGCAGGTACTGATTGCATTTTTACAGACTTAGCTTGCATTTACAGCCTGCACTCTTAGCTGGTAGTACTCTGCCTTCCTGCAGAGTACGTTAGAGCTACATGGGCCTGGTCTGTGAATTATATTCAGCCCAGCCATAATGTGGAATTTATAGACTTTTAGGAACAAAATCAGGCAAATTTACAAGTCTAAAATGGGTGAAGTGAGAGGTAATCTGGTGAGTCCTGTAATTTAAAACCCAGTGCATTGTGAAACTCTTCCCTTGCTTCAATGTGGATATTAATGTTTTAGTTACAGAAATAACTGGAACAAATTCTCTCCTTTTGTTGCTGCTAAAGTAGAAGAGGACAATTTAAAATGAACTCCATCTTGTTCAGAAAGTATTGTAATATCTGGAAGGAACTGTCATTGCTGCAGCAAGCAGAATTAGCTCTTCAAGATGCAGTTTGCCATTAGAAAAAAATATTTCTAACAATGTATTACTTGTATTGAGGGCAGTCAAAAGCAAAGAGCTTTTGTTTATTTAACAGTAAAAAGCTCGCATTGGAATTAACATGTAAGCTTGTTAAAATCTAGAGAGTACAGAAAAGTTCTAGACCTCCATATGTAAATATGAATTGCACTGCAAATTGCATCTTTTCTCCATCCAAGGTCAGTGAAGCTGCTCCCTGTGATTCACTTCCTTCAGAAGAGCATCCAGCGTCACTTTGAAGATGTTTCAAAACTGTATGTATTGTTACATTTGAAAGTTCAAATCAAAAACCTGGAGTGATTTGGGGGATGACAGTGTGCTGTTGGAATTTTTGAGACAGTGTTCTTTTAGAGGTGTTTTTATTTTAGGAGGAAAACAACGTTTTCCTATTTATTTTTACAGCTGTGAGTGGAACATCTACAACATCAAATATGCGTTGGCCATTTCTCAACAGAAGGGCATGAAACGTCCAGCAGAGGAAACACCAGGAGATGAAGAAGAATTGGATTCTGACAGTGATTATCTTATGCAAGAAGTCCCTAAGGATAATTGAGTTCCTAATTACTCTTTGTGAGAGGGAGAAAACCTCGGTATTTTATGCAGTGGTATTCACTGAGAATGAGTGGCCCTCATAGTGGCATCAGCTCCTAACAGTGGGATGGAGTTACATGGGAGGTAGTGATGGAAATGTAGGATATACCATGGATGGCACTTTCTGCCTATTTTGTGTACCCTTTGGCTGTAAAATTGACAGCACTGATTTCTTGATTAACTGGTTCCTTTTTTTTAAAATAATTCCTGATTTCAAATAAGGAAGAAAAAAGGGTTCTTAGGGAAGTTAGAAGAAGTTTATTCTTCATTAAAAATGCCTTGTACATTAAGTATTGCGAATTTTGTAGTGCAGGCTTATCCTACATTGAACTCTGAAAGGATAAAAAGAAATTCTTAATTGGAAATGTACTGCTCTCAACTTGTTTTAAATGTTGTTTTACTTGGATTTAATATGCACATATTTCTGGAGCACTCTTTTCCTAGGTCTGTGACTTCCAAACGTGATGAGGTTTCAATAATGAGGATAAATGTTAGACCCATAGCAATGACTATGGGACAAAATTTACTGGGCTTTACAACTTTTGTAGAGGTTTGATTGACGGCCTTGAGATACTGCAGTGAAAATTTGTTTGGACATTACCAACTCAATAATGTAACTTAAACTGTAAGAGAATGTGTTACAAATGTGGTGGTTTATTTGGTTTGGGGTTTTTTGGGGTTTTTTGTTGTTTTGTTTTTTTTTTAAAGCCCTTTCTTGTCTTTTTTTAAATGTTGTTTATTAACACATTAAAACCTGAAACGTCTGATTCCCTTTGTTTTTGTGAATTGATTGGAGAACTGGCTAATAAATAGCAGGGTCTGGAATATGAAGAATTTTGTCTGTCCTTGAATTACTTTCAAGCCACATCTTGAAAGGGCTTTGTTAATGCTGATACTGCAAATATTACCAGTGATCCAGAACTGATTTTCTCAGCTTATTCTGTTCTTCTGGATTTGTTTTCTGGTCACTTTTCACTGTTGGAATAGAGGAGAGGTATAAATATTAAAGGTAACTGCGATGAGATCTTGCCTCACTCTGCTCCAGGCTGAGGAGATTCAGCCACTCCTACCACAGCTTCCCCTCAAGGTCCTTAGCCATCCTCACTGCCTTCCCTTGGACACTCTGATAGTTTAATATTTCTTTTCAGCCTTTCATTCCCCATCCTGTCCGTACATCCAGCATTGCCTCATCCCAGGAGCACAATCCAGCACTTTTCCAACGTTGAACTTCATACCGTCGGTCATTGCCCTTCTCCAATTTATGGAGGTCTCTCTGCGGGTCCTCCCTGCCCTCGAAGGACCCTACAGCTCCTCCCAGTTTTGTTTCGTCTGCCAACTCGCTTATTTTTCCCCCGTTATTTCCGCACCCTCAGGTTTTTACCCTCAGTCACCTTCCCACGGAGAGCTGAGGGTCGGGAAGGGACCATCGGCGGCCCCTCCCCGCCTCCAGGGGGCGCCGCCAAGGGCGCAGCGGCCTCGGGGCGCGGCCATCCCGGCTCCCGTCGGCCTCGCCCGCTCCCGCTTCTCGCCTCCTCCGCTTCCCGGCTCCTCCGGCCCCGCTGCCCGGCTCCGCCGCCGCCCCCCCGCCCTCAGCCATGCTGGCCTCCCGAGGCCCGGCCCTGTGCACGGCGCTGCGGCGGGCAGCGCCCGGCGGCCTCGCCTCCTTCCACTCCTCCGCTCGGCGCTGCCGCGCCGCCCGCGTCGCCGTGGTGAGTAATGGAGGGGCCGGGGAAGCGCTGAG
>VZRO01002963.1:292543-304937 GCA_013397915.1 Daphoenositta chrysoptera
AGGGTTCGGCGGGGCGGCGGCCTGGGAAAGCCTCGTCTGGTGGCTGCGGCAGCTGGAAACCCTGGAGAGGCTCTGAATTTGAGAAGAGAAAGCTGCTTGCAGTTCAGAGACTTGGAGGAAGGCAGTGGGTGAGTGGGAAACATGAAAAAGTTGGCGTCTGTGTAGTTGTTGTTGACCTGGAGCTGATTTGGGAAGAACCACAGAATAACACGATGGGTCAGGTTGGAAGGGACCGCAGTGGGTGAACAGGTCCGACGTCCCCGCTCAAGCAAGGCCATCCCAGAGCACAGGGCACAGGACTGTATCTAGATTCTGTAATATCTCCAGTGAGGATACTTCATACCCTCCTTGGATCATCTGTCCCAGTGCTCGGTCACTGCACAGTGAAGAAATTCTTCCTCATGTTCAGGTGGAACTTCCTGTGCCTCAGTTTATGCCCATTCCTCTTGTCCGATTGCTGGGCACCTCCGAGCAAAGCCTGGTCCATCCTCTGACAGCCCCCATTTAGATACTTTTACACATTAATGAGGTCTCTTCTTGAAGCTGAACAGCTCCCTCAGCCTTTCTTTCTAAGAGGAATGCCCCAGTCCCCCACTCATCCTCATTGCCCTCCGCTGGACCCACTCCAGGAGCTCCGTGTGTCCCTTGCACTGAGGAGCCCAGGAGAACTGAACATGAAGTAGTTTGTAGTGAAACTATGGGAGGTACGGGCAAGGTACAGGAAAATAATAACTGGGTTATGCTCTTCTGCAGGAAGGAGGTAAAACATGTTACAAACACAAAAGAAGGCGAGGAGATGGAGGAACCAGAAGTTGCAAAGGAAAATACAGGCTGTAGATGGTGTCCCAAATGGATACACAGTTTTGGAACTCAGTGGACTTTGAAGCTCGAGCTTTTGCATAGTCTAGACATCATTAAACATAAAGGAATAAGAAGGCATTACCTGCATGAAGAAATCTTTTTGGGGCAGAATTGGCTTGGGAAAGGGCAGAATGCTGGTCCAAATGGCTAAAAAGTAACTCAACAGGAATGCTGTCATTTTAGCAAGTCACAGCTTTTTAAATAGAGCTGAAAAACAAATGCTATTTTGGACATTACGATGTAAATTTCTGACTATGGTAAAAGAGATTTGTCATCAAGCAGGTACTGAAATAACAGAAGAATTTATATATAGAAGAGTTTATAATAACAGTATTACAGTATTTTGGTTTCACTGAGTTTCAAAAACATTTAAAAAGTGTTGCTCACAGAGCATAACCTTAGCATAACCTTGTCTGCTTATTCAGTCTAAATTAAATAAAAGAGAAAACCAAGTTGTGAAGTAAAAGGCAGCTCTTAATTATCAGAACAGGATTAACACAGACAGAAGAATTTTCATGGATCTTGCTCATTTGGTGAAGTGATGGTGATATTTGGTAACGTGATGCCCATGATAGCAGACACCTGGGTATTGTGACCTGAAAGTCCCTTCAAGTCTAACATTTCTAGCTAAGACTTTTTCAGTTGTGAGTTTCTCTTTAGTTGTTTCTGTTCATGTGTCTGTGTTTTAAAAACTCTCAAGCTTCAAAAAATTGAGGTAAAACCAGGAGGGAAAAGATTAAAGTTAAAAAATTAAATAAATAAAAGGAGAGAAAAGGAAATTAACTTCCTAACTGGACTTTTTTCTTTCAAAACAAAGAGCCAAACAAAAACCCCTGAAGGAGTTCATCTATATACTTTCAGGAACTAGATAATCCTTTGGAGTTTTTGGTTTTGTTTCATTCTTATCATGGCTTTTTTAAAAAAAATGTTTTTTTCTCCTTCTACTCTGTCAGATTCTCTGCCCACTCAAAGGTAGCTGACTGCTTTGTGCTTTTTATTCTCTGGTGTGTATAAACAAATTAAAAGTATTATTTCCACATTGCTGAAGTATGGCTAATACAGCATAATTGTATTATTGCATTAGAAGTGATTTAGCTGTTGATCTCTGATGCAGATCCTCAGGTAAAATACAGCAGCAGGTAAATTAGTTTAAGTGCCCCCTCCAACTGCATTTCTGTCCCACTTCTGGTTGATGTGCACCTGGATGAGAAAGTGTTTCCCGTGGATGTGGACACTTCATAAAAAAGAGGAATGACACTCAGAACAACCCACTGTGTGCACAATAAAAGCATACCTAAGGGTAACATGTCAGTTTATTAACTGGGGAATAGATGTTTAAGCCAGGAAATAAATAGTGGTTATTTCTGAGCCCTGTGATGGGTTGCTATAAATAGGAAATGCCAGTTCTGCTGTGTGTCAAGTGGTGACACCAGTGCTAATAGCGTGGTGTTCACTGGCATAGTAAGGCCTTGCTGTTAAGTTGGGGTTTTTTGTTGTTTGCTAATGTTTTATTTTAATTTTACCTTGTGAAAGATCCTGTAGGGAGTTCTGTGTCACCTGCAATACTCTGTTATTTCCTCACTGCAGGTCCTGTCTGGCTGTGGTGTCTACGATGGCACAGAAATCCACGAGGCATCAGCGTAAGTTGCTTTATGGGACTGTAGGCTCCAAGAAGAGTCTCCCATTACGTTGCAGCAGTTTGTTTAATTTAGTTTTGTTGTCTCTGGCCATCAGAATCACCCTGAGAGATGTATGATGAATGTTTCTCACAGATTTCTCACAGCATAACTGTGAGCTCAGGCTGCATTCTTGTAAAACCCAGTGATTGTCCAAAGATCCATCACTGTGCATGGGATGCCAGAACACTGAGTTTGAGAGAGATTCTCTTCAGAAATACAAATTCAGAGTTCCAGATTCAATATCAAGAGAGTTAAACACAGACCTAATTTCAGAATCACTTTGAGTTTCCATTCCCGGGGCTAAATCTGACAGTAGAACTGTTAATGCTTAAGTGGAATTAACTCTTATTGTGAATTAATAAGAGATGTGTCACCTAGAACTAGATTAAATGTTAAAATCTATGTTAATTGTGGGATTCTTCCAAAACACCTGGGGACTTGGAGAAAGGAAGCTTTTGTTGTTCCTGGTGGCCTGCTTTGATAGGATATGTGTTTTTTCTCATCTTTCAAAGTCAGGTGGTGGGATATTTGTAGCAGGACTTGGGGGCCAGATAAAGCCTCTCCCTTAAGGTTTTGTGCATGTTTTCTCTCTGTTTTTGTAGCGTCCTGGTACACCTGAGCCGTGGGGGAGCTGAGGTTCACATGTATGCTCCAGATGTCCCTCAGATGCATGTCATTGACCACAGTAAAGGACAACCAGCTGAAGCCGAGTCAAGGTAAGTCTGTGATGTGTTAGGCATTCTTCAGACACAGCAGCCTCTTGTAGCACTTTGTTGAATGCCTCTATTAGCTTTATGCCAGCTGTGGTGTTTTTCTTGGAGAGAAGATACTACATGATTTTTCTGGACTTGATTATATACAGTCTGTCTGTGCCTGTGTTTCCCAGCAGTAGCATTTCAGAACCATCAATAGCTTCCATTACTAAATACCAGTGTTCTTGCTTCCTCCCTTCCTCACCCTCCTTTTCCTCTGCCAAAACTTCATTTACACTGTTCTGTGTGCAAATGCTTAATTAATCACATTGTTTTATTTCTGGTTCTTCAAGGAATGTTTTAGTGGAATCTGCAAGAATTGCTCGTGGTAAAATTGCAAGCCTGGCTAAACTCACTACAGCAGACCATGATGCTGTGATATTCCCTGGTGGATTTGGAGCTGCCAAAAACTTGTGAGTGCCAACTAAGCATCAGAGTCCTCAACTAAATATTCATAATTAACTAGGGATGGAGCTCAGATCAACCTGGTCTGGAGGGAGTTGTCCCTGCTTATGGCAGAGGGGTAGGAATGAGATGATCTTTAAGGTCCCTTCCAGCCCTAACCATTCTATCATTCTATGAACCATGATTCACACAATAAAATCAATAAATGGCCTTATTTACTACATATGTAACTCCTACTTAATGAGGATAATGCCTTTTAAAGTCTTGTCATTTCTTGTTATAAATTCTCTGAACAATGTTGATGAGAATTCCAAGAGTTTAGATAATGCTCAAGAAGTCCTCTTTCTTCCCCCTAGTGGTGTTTCTTTTTGGGTCTGAGGGAAGTGAAGGTAAAACTTCCATGAGTTCAGGTGCTTGTAATGTTATTATTCTGTTTCTTCCTCTCTGCCTACCCATAAAATCCCCTCTTTTATAATGTAAAACAACAGCTGGCTCAAAAATAAAAAGGAAACACAAAGTGTTAGCCATGTGGAATACTGATTATCTTGCTATTGACATGCTTTTTTTTTGGCTTTGAGAAATGTGAATGTTACTTCCCTTTTCTTCTTACGTATTTTTCTTCTTTGAAAAGATTGCTGTTCAACTTCTCAGTAATCCTAGAAAGCTGATAATTCTCATTTCTAGATGTTTTTATTAAGTAAGGGACTTCTGGCCAACCAAAACCTTAGAAGAGAGACATTTTGGTTAAACCATTGATGGTCATCTACAGAGTGTTTTTAACCAACTTTTTAGTAGCCATTAAGTTTGGGATGATCCTTTGGAGCCAGTCTCAGAGCAGATAGGAAATACCTCTGTTTTAGGTTTATACTGAGCTTTGTATAAGTTTCTTGTTGTGACAGATCTACCTTTGCTGTTGATGGGAAGGATTGCAAGGTGAACAGAGAAGTGGAGCGAGTCCTGAAAGACTTCCACAAAGCAGGCAAACCTATTGGGTATGTGTGTGAGTTGGATGGCATTTGTCTGAAAGTGTGAGCGTGGAGACAACCTGTGTTTTTTGTTGAAATGTGCAGCTGCTGTTGTTGGAACTGGAAAAAATATCTTCTGTTTTCTATCGTTTGAAGCCTATTTTGTAAATGTGTTTTTCAAGATGTGTGGTGGAGGTGTTTGTCAAAGGAGAAGCTGAGAAAATGCTGAGAGGATGTTGCCTTGTGATGTCTTTCAGATTTTCAAGGCTGTGTCCATTTGAATCTTTGCAGTTGTGAGCAAGTTCTGGAATAGTGCTGTTGTAGAATTGCTCTTACAGTTCCTTGTGTTGCAGCCTGTGCTGCATTTCCCCAGTGCTGGCAGCAAAGGTCCTCTCTGGTGCTGAAGTAACTGTGGGCCACGAAGAAGAGGAAGGGGGCAAGTGGCCTTATGCTGGGACTGCAGGAGCCATCAAAGAGCTGGGAGCAAAGCACTGTGTGAAAGAAGTAACCATATCCTTTCCTGGTAATTTCCATGCTGGGAGGCAGTTTAGGAATGTGTCATTAAAGGAATGAACATTTGTAGGATCTGTGCTTTTCCACTTAGATTTTCATGGGAATGTGCAGTGTATAGCAGAGAGCAGTGGTACAGTACAGGATTAGAAACTCTTCTGTACACAGCTGTGTAACTACTACTGTGTAACTACACACTGGGAGTTAGAAGGTGTTCTCAGCTCCCTTGGACACCCAGTAAAGCCCTAAGTGCTGAATGAATTTGCACATAAAACTGGCATGAGTTACAGCTGGTCAGTTCTCTTTGAGATTCTTATTCTTTTCCTGAAGTCTAATGCTGCAATCAGACTGTACTCTGAGACATTTTATTATAATCAGTGAATTTTGTAGGTTTTCTTGTGGTTTTGGGTGTTTCCACAGGTTTCTCGTGCAGCATTTATATTCCTGGCAAAAATACCTTGTCATAGCTTGGATTTCAGGTTGCAGCTCTCTTTACAGCTGGAGGGTGTAACATTTGGAGGCAGTTTTTATAGGATAGTGGAGTTGTGAGGCTTTGTCAGTGCTGGTTCATTTTGCAGGCAGCTTCTGCAAGTGCTGTGTTTTCCTTAACTCCTTTTTACGAAGCTCATGTGGATACAAAAAATAAGGTGGTGACCACCCCAGCATTTATGTGTGAAACAGCATTACACCATATCTTCGATGGCATTGGGGCAATGGTAAAGAATGTGCTAAAATTAACTGGCAAATAAAATCAGGTATGTTTAAATTTAGGGCGTAGTGTCAAACATATCATGGACCAATGGAGACATTTGCACCTGCTTGTCCTGTCCACACTCTGTGAATGCTGATATGAAGCTGATTGACTCCCAGCTGCAGGATTTTCCATGCCTTTTTGAGAGAGGGGCATTACAGAGGACAAGGAGCCTGGCTTGAGACACAGAGCATTTTCTTGAGCTTTTCCACCTGGAGAGAGCAGTCTGGATGTGTTCTGAAACAAGTCTTCCCAACACACCAATGTCAAACCAGTTCTAAGGGAGAAAAAGAGACTCAAGGCTCTTTCAGAAGCTGAGGGCAGATGTGTTGTAGGGATTTGGCACGTGGCAACAGATCTAGTGAATGAAGAATGGGAGTAGAGAGGAATGAATGCATGGTTCAAGGTGTATAAGCTCAGGCCTGTGTCTGGGAACTAACAGCCAGGATCAGCTGTTGAGGGAAAAGACATCTTCCACATCCTAATTTAGCTGGGTATTACTGAAAAGATTTTTTTTTGTTTCCATGTGAAAGAACCCCGTTTTCACAAAGTCATTCTGAACACCAATCAGCAGCAGGACACAACTGCCACAACAGCAGCACTTTGAAAAACTCATCCATTGGCCCATTATAGTTTTAAAAGGTCTTGAAATGAAGAAGAAAACACCGCTGGCAACGCACAACTCTTCAGGACAGCATCCCTGTTAAAGCAGTTGTATGACAAGTAGTGAATGGAAAAAACAATCTCAAATTATCCTAACTTCCCCTGCTTTAGGATAATAAAGCTTTCTCCAAAGAAGTATTGTTGAATGTCTGGAATAATGATGTATAAATAAATTAATTTCTGCCTTTATCTCGTCCTTTCACTTTTGTTTGGGAGCTGCCTTTGATAACTTCCACTGGTTGTGTAGTGTTAAGTGTAAGTTATTTTAGCAGTTTTCTGCTTTTCAGTTCACCAATTTTGTACATTTTCCCCATATAGAATCCAGCAGAATCTCCTCCACCTCTTCCAAGTTTTTTGTCACCTTTCTGTTGAGCAGGACACAGTATTTCTCCAAACATACAAACAAGCATAATGACACCCTTTACCTTGGATTAAAGTTTCTTTTCCACGACAGACTTGCTGCAGTGAACCCATATTTTAAGGGAGAAGGGTGTGCTTTGTAAATGAATCTACAAGCCTTAGACTGAGTTGGTGTGTGGCAAATGCCATCTGTGGCTGAACACTTGCCAGGGGTGTGAAGTGACATTTTTTTATTGAGGGGAGTGAAGAGAAGAGAAGCTTGAATGTGAGTGTTGGGCATGCTCAGCTTGCTCAGTCAGTATTCAGGGAATGAGTATTTTTGCTTCTGGAGCCTCCTAATGATTAATTTTTTGTCACCAAAAAAAAAAAAGTCCCATTTGGATTTAGAAGATTTGAATTTGTACTTCAATGCTGGCACTGTTTTCTTGGGGGATTTCAGAGATTGCCTGTGCAGATCACCAACTCCAGTGAGGTTACTGAGGAATCCTACACAGACACCAAGTCATTGTGAAAGTAGGTATGGTTCATAAAGTGAATTTTGGACATTCTCTGGAACGTTTATTGCTTATGCCTCAAATTCTTCATGAAATTGTCAGTATCAAGTTGGTAAGAAACAGAATTTAAAACACTGCCACTATATAATTCGGTGCAAAAACTCTCATGATCTTTGCTTGTACAAAGTGGATCTTTTTAGTATCAAGTTTATACAGAGGCTTAGCAGAGGACGGCAGGTCATTGTTCATATAAAACATAATAACATTTTAAAGTGTGTGTGTTTCCCACATCTGCAGGAGGTTTGAAAGAAATTTGGTAACAGAATACCACACCACAGAAGTGGAACTGAAATCCCCGGGGTGGAAGAACAGCTGCTGTGCCTGTGTTAACAGCGCCTTCCTCTGCTGCAAGAACTCGACTCTGGGTTAAACCTGCTCAGGAGCTCCCTCACCACAGCAGGGCTCAGGGTTGGAATTTAGGGTTTCTCACATCTGAAGTGCCTAGTAAGTGCATCTGTGGTGGCACAAAGCTTTCTTAAATTCTGAATCTCGGATTCAAGTGCCCTGAGGAAAAAGATGCTCTTTCGAAGAAATTGCTGTTACCATTCAGTGACCAGCTGTGGGAAGTTGGTGACTGGATTATCCAGATGGTGCCTCTTTACAGTCCTCAACTCTTTTTACCCTTCTTTTTTGATTTCTCTGAATTTAGAGAGAATGGGATTTTTTAAGGGAGAAAGAATCATGCACCAGAATTGCCTTCCATTTTAAAAATTCTAATTTCTTAGTAATGTGCTGACAACAAACCTTTGTTATACACATTTTTCAAGGGTTTGCTGGTATGGTATTTTTGGTTGTGTTTTTTGTTTCAGTTTTGGTTTTTTGTTATCAGTAGAAAGTTGTTTAACTTTGGTGGAAGATCTAGGATTGTCATCTTGGTTTTCAGCCAGCGTAAATTTGGAGGGAAATTCCATGTGCCATTAGAGATTATTATTAGAGAATTGTCTGCAAATCTGGGATTTTTCTTTCCTTCCGTAGGGCAGATAGGAGTTGCTGAGGGGTTTGCTACTTTCAGCCAAGTGGACAGGAGTTTATGATTAATACATTTTGTTAAATGCTACCAGAAATAAGAAGTGAAAGAGGCTTCCTGAAGCCTCCACCAGGAGTCATGCAATACCTGGCTTATGGATTCCTGGCATTTCTCATCTTTGGGAAGCATTAAGAGCTTTGTGCTGCTGAAAGGGAGTTGTAATAATTGTGTTTCTGCTTGAGTTTCTTTCCTAGTGCTTGCAGGGTTAACTTGCAGGGGTGGCAGGAGTTGCTGCTCTCAGCTTTTATTCTGCCTGTCCCGTTTTGCCTCATTGATGGTTACACACAAACCCCGTTTTATGAAAGGTTTCTCTGTTGGTTGTTGCAGTGTTCACAAATTTGGCAGCGGTGCTTTTCTAAAAACAGAAATGATAGTCGGGGTTTGAGAAGTCGAGTTTGTTTTTTACCCTTTGGTTTCTGGCTACAAGAGACGCTTTTCGGGAGGAATAAGAAGCCAGCAGAGGGCACTTGGTGAACAATGTTCTGTGCAGGGTTCCACTTACCCAGGGACAATATTTCGGCTGTATGACAGCTGGAACGTGGGACAGTTCTGTAGGGGAGGCTTTTTGACATTTCAGATGCATATGGAGAATAAAACAAATATTGCTTCCTCCTGGCTTCACAAAAATAAATAGGACATCCAATTCCATTGCAATGAATGCATTTGTCCCACTGACTTGTTCCCCTGGAAGTATAGGAGCAAATATACTTGGATAAAGCTCTAAAGCCTTCCTGTGATACAGTTATCATTGAAAAAATGAGGAAAAGCATACTATAAAGTCATGAAAGTACACAGTGGGGTCTGGTTGGTTTGTTTGCTTGTTTGTTTTTGGTGGGGTGGTGTTTTGTTGTTTGTTTGGGTTTTTTTAAATACTAGTGGTGTTACAGCCAAGGTGACCTATATAGAAGCTTTGTAGGGCAGGACTCTTATCAGGCCAAGAAATATTCCTGGAAGGAAACACACTGTCTCTTGAAGTGTCTGTGTTTTTGCAGGCTAGCAGTATTTTATATGTGTGTATCTGCACTTATTTATTATTGTTTTCAGGGCGGGAACTTAGATAATCCTCCACCTGCAAATAATTAAGGGTTGCCTGCATTCAAGGCTTGAATCTTTTGTTTGACCTGGTTTTCTTCTTCCTGAGACTTCAAGTGCTCAAGGGGAAGTTTGCTTATTGTATGGGTCAGCCTTAGCCCTCAGGAGAATTAAGGAGCTGATATTTGGTTATTTTCTAAAGGGTGGTTTCAGTGGTGGCCAACATCTCTGCAGAAGGAGAGAGAGGGGAAGAGAAGGGTCTGAACTGGGACTGTCCCAAAAGCTGAAACAGAAGTGGCAGCAAGGATTGAAGCACCCATAGCAACGTGATTTCCTGCTGCATATTTTAAAATAATAGCCTTCCTTGCTTGTTTTCAGTACTTTTCAGTACTCTCTGTTCAACTTCTGAGTGTGAGGCTATGGAAAGACTGCCCTCAGGCTTAGCTGAATTAATGGTGAAAATTCCAGTCTGGGGAAGGTGTCCCTGCCCATGGAAGGGGGTCGGAACTGGATCATCTTTAAGGCCCCTTCCAGGCCAAACCATTCTATGATTTTATGATTCTGCATCAAATGTGTCCACATTAATTTCTTGCTGATGTTCTCTATGGGCCACTTCTCCCATATCACATGAAACTAAACAGAGCTGACAGAGGAAAGCATTAATGAGTTCATCTGGCCTCACTAAACTTAGAAAAAAATTATCAAACTAACTCCTTGTTGTCTCTTACCAGTGTCACTGCCAAACATTGAAAAAAAAATTAACTCATTTTTACAGCCATTCTTTGGCAAGAACAATGTCCAAGGACCTCTTAAAAATTTCTTTAATGTAGTATATTATCAGCCATATGCTCCTGCCATATGGAATACGTAGGTGTGGGCCACTGGAAATGAGAGAAGTGGAGATTCCTCCTTAAATGTGTGAATTTTTGTGCTCCTTACTTTTCAAAGCAATCATTCCCAGTGAAACTCTGGAAGACACAAGAAATGTGTACTCCTCACATTCTGCAAAGTGAGGGAACTTTCAAGACAGACACTTCCTGTGTCATCACCCAGGCAAGGAAGGATAGCTCAAGGTCTGCTGGTCAATCAAACCTTCACTTGCAGGAATTTGGAATGGTGGTTGTAGATAACCACTGGGAATGGCATTAACTACAGCTCTGGGAAAATAGAATAAACAGGGATATTTAAACATCCCAAGTGCTGCTGCAAACCTGAGTTATAAAAAAGGAGAGTTGTAAACAACATTTAGAGGTCACCCAGGCCCTTCTATAGTCACACAGCTCACACTTGTCAGTGGAGGGGCTCACATAGCACAGCACACAGAAATAACAGCAATAATTACATTTAAAACCAGATGGATGATACAAGGAAATAAATGTTATTTTCCCAAAAACAGCACAGTATGTGGGCTCAAGTATAAAAAGTTTATGCCATGTGGAGTATTTTAAAAAACATGAAAGCATCAGAGTCTTATACATATCATGGCTTTACAGACCAATTTTAATGGGCTTTATTTACAGATGATAATCTATTAACACCTTTTTTTTCAGTAACTTTTCACAGCAGCCATAAAAGACAAGTTCTACAATTTTTTTTGCAAAAAGTTGTTAGCAATTAAATAATATATCATTTAGCTCATATGTTTATACTGGGCCTATTACTAACATTTAAGTTCCATATGCAGTACACTGGATGTGTCTGTGTTCTTGTACAGTTATTACAAGGGTTTTATTTTCACTCTCTGAGAATGAATACATTCGTCCATTTCCATGATTGGACTTCTAATATTTTCCAGTTAATGGCCAAGAAATTATGATGCTGATAGAATAAATGCCCAATACTATGTTAAGCAATAGCTACGAAGTTTATCCTGCTGTTGGCACAAAACAAACCCAAAACAAAGTGAGGAATCTTGACTCAGATTTTTGATCTGTCAACAGTGTCAGCTGGAACAAATTGCACTGCTTCAGCTTTCTCCCCCTAAACCAGGAATGACTCTTTTCCAGCACTGTGCAGGGATGGGGGAATTTATAAAATTCACCAATTCACTCCCTGAATCTATAAAAATGCTTTGAGCTGCCTGCATCAAAAGGGCTTTGTATGGCTTTTTGATCTTCCACTGAGATTTCTGCATTAGTGTGTTCTGAGTTTGATGCAATGGGAAGTTTGCCTCTCTTCTGTGCCATAAAGGGTTTGGGGCTGAAATTGCAAGGTTACTTTAGACATGCAGGTGTTACTGAATGGGTTTCCTTGTGTTTTAATTTTCTTCTACATTGTGGGAGGGTACTGTGAAAAAAAGGCAGCAGAAGTCCTCTCTTTAATCCATCAATAAAGGTACATCTGGGCTGGGAGCACAAGAAGGACGCTGTGCTACAAATCTGGATTCCTTAAACACAATCTAAAGACTATTTGCGTATTTGGTTTTGCAATTTACATAACCTATTTACATAACAGTTTACACTACATACCTACTTACATGACATTTCCAGTGACCTATGGGTTCCTGGTGGGCAGGGATGCCCATGGAGCAGGGCAGGAGAAAAGCAGCATTGTCGAGCGTCCTGGTGGAATTACTGGAAAGGAGGAGGACCAGAGGCTGGACGAGGCTGCTGCAGGTGGCCCCCGGAGCTGCTTCTGTGCTCCAGCACTGAGCACAGCCCTTCCAGGGCTCCTCAGGGTCCTTGCAGCTCAGTTCATGCTACTGCCCTTGCACCACTTGTGCCCCGGCTCGGTCTCTCTTTCCAACAGCTGGCCATGAGCCCACATCAGCAATTTTTGACAGGCAAAAAAGATTGGCATAAGTAACAGTAAGAGATTTAGGAAGAAAATCAAAAC
>VZRO01002964.1:715-54806 GCA_013397915.1 Daphoenositta chrysoptera
AATTTAATTGATGTCCCATTTACTGTAGACACTCCTAAAGTTATTGACACAAGACGAACAACACGAATGTTAAAATAAGATAAAATCTAATCAAAGGTTAGATGTGTATTTTAAAACGTGACAAAAATTAATATGTGATTTAAAAAAATTAATTATGTATTCTAATTAAACTTACTGATTTCTTTTTGTTTCTTTCCTTTTTTTTTTCCTTTTCCTCCTTTTTTCTCTTTTCTGTCTCTGTTTTCAGGGTTATAGCTACCAACCTTGGCAAGTCCTGAAGACTTCGCAGCAAGGCTACGGAATAGTGCAGAGTGCTCTTGACGACGATCGTGAGCCACGGGGTGATGTAGGAGTCAATCCGAAGACCCTTCCTCTGTCTCATGATCATCTACGGGGACTGAGACTAAACCCCCCAAAGCGGGGGGAAAGAACTTCGGAAGTCTGGGCCTGGCCGAGTTGAAGGGACTGGAGCGTGAAGGAACGTCCCGTACACCTGTGCCTGCACCAGTCTCCACAAGACACTGGGCCTCACTCTCCCACCCCTTGGCCATCTGCCCTTCGCTTTCGAAAAGACTATAAAGAGACTCTCTGAGAAGACCCCCTGTGAGATCTCCCCACGGAAGAAGACGGATCTATTGGCAGACCACCATGAGGATTCCTGCTGTTGGTAGTTATATACCCCCTCCCCCCTTTTTTCTCTCTATCCTTTGTTTCTTACATCTCTCCCTCTCGCAATAACTGTGTGTTGGCGCGCAATAAAGTGCATTGTTTTGATTGAAACTAAAAAAATTTTCCCCGTTTGTGTTTCTTTTGCACTCTGAGATTCTGGTTAACGAACCATCACGACCCCCGCTTTATGTTAGCGGATCGTGACAATGGCCCAAACCATCATCCCCATGTTCAGAATTTCCACCACTCAACTGCCACCAGTGCACCACCCTCAGTGCCTGAAGGTGCAAATCCCAATTTTTCCCTAAAAATAATTTCTTATTACAAGTTTCCCCAGGAAAGTGCCTCACTGATCCTCCCTGGACAACTTCTGAAATCCCAGTTTACCCCAAGTTTTATCCCAGGCCAGAGGTGATGCTTTCACTCAGTTTGGGAATGGGATGTTTGGAGGATGGAGATCTTTGGAGCTGCTCCCTTCCATCCCAAGCAGGACTGGGAAACCAGGAGCTGGCAGCTCCTTATTCTCAGAATTATTTCTTTCCCTCAAGAGCAAAAAGGCGTAAAAATGTGTTTGTGTCATTAACTCAGACACTGGAGTCTAAACAGAGATGGAAAATGCCTTAAACAGGGATTTTTTCTACTTGAAATTCACTCCTCAGAGCAGAATCGCAGTTCCAAGTGACAAAGCTGTGGTGAAACCCAGGCAGTTTAAATTGAGCCTTTTTATTTCAGGTGTTTTTTCTGCTTTTCCTTCTCTCCACCTCCACCCATTTCGCTCCCCTGGAAAACCCTTGGGGAAAACAAGGAAGCAGCTTTGCAGAGCGTTCCCAAAACACTGTCAGAGATGACAACGACTCAACTGAGTGCCACGCAAGGAAATGTTTCTCCTCTGATCCTTCAGCAATAAAAACCTTGACTCCATTTCCTGCCACAGTCATTAGGGGAAGGATTTTGGGGCTGACATGAAGATTTTGGTATGAGAAGATCACAAACAAATAAAGGATTGCAAATAAAAAACCCCAAACAAACCAAAACGAAACCAACCAACCCCTCCTCCATAAACCCCAGCTTGGTTTTCAGGAGATTCCTGTCCCTTGTAAAGTCACGGATTTATTAAGGTTGGAAAAGCCCTCCAAGATCACGAAGTTCAACATAGCACTGCCAAGGCCACCACTGCCCCATGTCCCCAAGTGCCACATCCACATGGATTTAAATCCCTGCAGGCATGGGGACTCCACCCTGTACCTGTGCCAAGGCTGGGCAACCTATTTAGGGAAGAAATTTTCCCAAATATCCAATCTAAACCTCACAGAATCCCTGAGGTTGGGAAAGCCCTCCCAGCCCATTGAGTCCCAGCTGTGCCCAATGCCCACCTTGTGCCAAGCTCAGAGTTCTCAGTGCCACCTCCAGGAATTCCTTAGACACTTCCAGGGATAGGCACTCCAAACCTCCCTGGGCAGTCCCAATGCCTGACCACCCTTTCCATGGGGAAATTCCTGCTGATGTCCGCCCTGAGCCTCCCCTGGCCCAGCCTGAGGCCGTTCCCTCTCCTCCTGTCCCTGTTCCCTGGAAGCAGAGCCCGACCCCCCCGGCTGCCCCCTCCTGTCAGGGAGTTGTGCAGAGCCACAAGGGCCCCCCTGAGCCTCCTTTTCTCCAGGCTGAGCCCCTTTCCCAGCTCCTTCAGGAATTCTCCAGCCCCTTCCCAGCTCTCTTCCCTTCCCTGGACACGCTCCAGCCCCTCCATGTCCTTCTTGTCATGGATGACCACAAAATGACCCCAGGATTCAAGGTGGGGCCTCACCAGTGCCAAGTTCAGTCTCCAAAGTTTCATCCACCCCTAATTCTTCGCTCCACCAGGCCCACACGACATTCCCATCCTCCTCCAAGGCAGGAAACCCATCTGACGGCCTCCACAGGAACCCAGGAGGTTTTTGGAAGGCTTTTCTAGACCGGACCAAACCCACTTCAGTGAAGCTCCCACAAGGCTGGGCTTAAGGGGCTCTGTTCCCACCACGTCGTGCTCGGTGACATCACCGAGGTTATTGATTTCCTGCAGGTCAATACCAGACTGTTTGCTTCAACTTGTTCCCATTTTGAAAACTCCATAAAAAGTAATCTGGAAAAATTGTGCTGTCCTTCAGACAGTGTCAACAGCAGAGGGAGAAAATTCAGGAAAAATCCCTAAATATTGGGAGTAGATGACTCCCAGTTTATGTTCACACCAGACGTTGGTATTTCCAGCATATCCCTGTGAGACTGCAAATGAACCCCAAACTCATTTCCAGAAAAATTTCTGAATTAAGCCCTAAATCTCAGCGATCTAGACCCTAAATCTCCCAGTGATGCAAACCCTAAATCTCTCAGTGATCCAAACCCCAAATCTCCCAGGGATCCAAACCATAAATTTCCCAGTGATACAAACCCTAATCCTCAATGAACCAAGTCCTAAATCTCCCAGTGATACAAACCCTAAATCCCAATGTCCCAAACGCTAAATCTCCCAGCAATCCAAACCCTAAATCCCAATGTCCCAAACCCTAAATTTCCCAGTGATCCAAACCCCAAATGTCTCAGAGATCCAAACCCCAAATCACAATGACCTAAACCCAAAATCTCAATGATCCAAACTCAAAATCTCCCAGTGATCCAAACACCAAATCACAATGACCTAAACCCAAAATCTCAATGATCCAAACTCAAAATCTCCCAGTGATCCAAACCCCAAATCTCAATGATCCATACCCGAAACCTCAATGATCTGAACCCTAAATCTCCCAGTGATCCAAACCCTAAATTTCCCGGTGATCCAAACCCTAAATCTCAATGATGCGAACCCTAAATTTCCGAGTGATCCCGATCAGCTGCGCTGTATTTTCCTCCCACAGGATCCCAATTCCCCCCCGACGCTTTCGCTGATCCCAAAACGGGAGTGAGAGTCTGAGCTGCCACCAGGTTCAGCCATGGTGACAACGAAAGGAGCTGACATTTGATTTTGCTGGAAGGGTGGGAGAACTGGGAAGGAGGGAGCAGGGAAAGATGGGAAAAGGGTGGGAATCTTAATGAGAGGGATTTGGCAGCTCAGCTGGGATGGCAGCTTGGAAGGAAAAGCATCGACAGCAAAGGCCAGGCAGGAGCAGTAGCTCCTCACAGATCCTGCAAAAATTCCCTGATTCCTTAAAAAATCAGATATTTCATAGAAAATATTCCTTAGAAAATCAGGGATCAGAGGAACTGACTGGACAAGGGGTTTTTTTGGTGTGTGTTTTTCCTAAAAAATCTCTTTTTCTTTTCAAATTATGAGTTACTGATGGTCACGTTATCAAATGTGATGGCACAAAATTCAGGGATCTAAACACATTCCAAAGAGGAGATAATTCTTTGGTGGGAATCCAATCCATCCCTACCTTCTTATCCCAGGCATTGGATGCAACTTTTCCATCAGGCAGTTCCAAAATGTCGGCCTTAGCACATCGTGCCTGCACACTCCAGGTGTTGGAGACAGGACAAGGAATGTCTGGAGTCAGTGAGGATGGAAGTCCCGAAGATTTTGACTCAATTTTTGCATGTTTTTTGCTCTTTGTGCACTGATTTTCCCCTTTTTCCAGAAGATGAATTGGTAAAGTCTCCTCCAAGCAGGAAAATGCCTCAAACAATGTTAAAAAACACTGGAAAAGGATCAAATCTCTCCTGCCCTGAAGCTGGCACAGCTTAAAAAGGTTCTGGCAATTCCTTTGTTCCGGGAAACAGGGATTGGAAAGGTGTTGGCATGCCACTGGCTGAGATTCCAGCTCATTTCCAATTCCAAGAGAAGAAAAACTCGGCAAACTCCAGTAATCCCAAATAGCATCATTCATGTCTTGTGGAGTGCTCCTGGCACACCTTCCAAGGACTCCCACGAGTGCCAAGGAACAGAATCTGGGAACATTTCCCACATTTCAGGAGAATTGCAAAGAGATGTTAAGGAAAAAAAAAAAAAAAGGAGCCCGTATCAGTTTGCAGCTAGGAATAAAACCAGGATTAAGGGCCAGGATTAAGGGTTTGGAAAGGCAGGGTTAAGGGAATCAGCACAATGGGAAACAACATTGGGATGAGGTGGTTTCCAAAGGGAAGGGGAGAGAGCTAAAAATCAGGGAATGTTTAAAACTGGACAAAATTGGAATTCCCTGAGGGACAAGACACAGTGAATGGCTTCCCACTGCCAGAGGGCAGCGAAGGATGGGATATTGGGAATTGGGAATTCCTGGCTGGGAGGGTGGGGAGGGGCTGGGCTGGAATTCCCAGAGCAGCTGTGGCTGCCCCTGGATCCCTGGCAGTGTCCAAGGCCGGGCTGGATAATTGGGCTTGGAGCAGCCTGGGACAGTGGGAGGTGCCCCGGTCATGGCAGGGGTGGAATGGGATGGGATCTGAGGTTCTCCTAACCCATCCATTCCAAGATTCCACAGCACTTGAAGGCTCTTCCCAACAACACCATTCCAACCATCCATTCCGTGATTCCATTGCACTTAAAGGCTCTTTCCAACTACACCATTCCAACTACACCATTCCAAGATTCCACAGCAGCGAAGGCTCTTCCCAACTACACCATTCCAACCCAAACCATTCCAAGATTCCCTAGCATTTGAAGCTCTTCCCAACAACACTATTCTAGCCCATCCATTCCAAGATTCCACAACAGCTGAAGGCTCTTCCCAACTACACCATTCCAACCCAAACCATTCCAATTCCCAACATGGGAATGCCTCCTGGATTTTCCAGACATGGAGGATTATTCCTCTTTTATTGTGATTTCACTTTCTTTGGCTCTGGTGCAAATTCCCTGGATTTTGCCAGGGCTTTCTCCTTAACGATGTATTTACTTAATTAGCATAATTGTCTGCAATTATGTTATTAGTGTTCATACGTGTAATCATTGGAACATGTAATTAGCCCTAATTACACCATTAAAGCTGCAAGTCAGAAATATCTTTATCATTTTGATTGATAGACATATGGGAAAGGGGGGGGAAAAATCCCACTCATTATTTTTATCTCCTTGGATCACGAAATCTGCGGGAGGATTCAGGATTCAGCCCAGAATGGCGCTGGAATTATTTATATATTTTTTATTATTTATCAAAATGACAGCAAGGTTATTCCTTTGGAAGAGAAGGAGGAAAACGACTCAAAAATGAGGAGGGAGATTCAGGAAAGAGGCACCAAAAGTGCAGCAAGATTTTTCTGTAGAGAAATACAAAATTATCTTGAAATACTGAATTTTTCGTGTCTAATATTCCAATATGGAAATTAAGGAAAGGTCCCCCACGTGAAGCAAGATTTTTCTGTAAAAAGAAATTAGGAATTATCAAAAATGAGAAAAATTCAGGAAAGAGGCACNAAAAAAAAAATTAGGAATTATCAAAAATAAGGAGAAAAATTCAGGAAAGAGGCACCAAGCACAGCAAGACTCTTCTGTAAAGAGAAATTAGGAATTATCTGGAAATATTGGATTTTTCCTTTCTAATATTCCAGTATGAAAATTAAGGAAAGAAGCCCCAAGCTCAAAAATTTTTCTGTAAAGAAATAAAAAATCATCTTGAAATATTGAATTTTTCATGTCTAATATTCTAATATGAAAATTCAGGAAAGAGTCACCAAAATTTTCCAAGATTTTAATTATCTGGAAATATTTTTTTTGTGTGTGTCTAATATTCACTTGATTTTAGGAAGAAAAATAATACAGAAAAATAGAAAACAGAGAGCAGCAGTGAGATTTTTCTGTAAATAAATTAGGATTTACCTTCAAATATTGAATTTTTCATGTTTAATATTCTAATATGAAAATTCAGGAAAGAGTCACCAAAATTTTCCAAGATTTTAATTAAGAATTATCTGGAAATATTTAATTTTTCATGTCTAATATTCAAATACAAAATTTAAGGAAAGAGGCACAAAATGCAGAAAAATTTTTCCATTA
Organism: Daphoenositta chrysoptera; assembly: GCA_013397915.1. Lineage (NCBI taxonomy): Eukaryota > Metazoa > Chordata > Aves > Passeriformes > Daphoenositta > Daphoenositta chrysoptera. The sequence goes on from VZRO01002964.1 coordinate 7,338, forward strand.
AAAAATATTAAGAATTAAGTGGAAATATTTATTTTTTCAAGTCTAATATTCTAATATGAAAATTAGGGAAAGCGCAGCAAGATTTTTCTGTAAAAAGAAATCAAGATTTATCTTGAAATATATAATTTTTATTTCTAATATTCACTTCATTTTAGGAAGAAAAAAATACAAAAAGAGAGAAAACAGAAAAAAATATCCCACAGAAATTCTGATGGAGGTGCTGTCACATCCTAAAAAGGGATTTTTAAATTCCTTGAATTTTTAGCCCCTCTGAGACAACCAAATTTATGAGAAAAGTCAATATTTAGTTTTATTTTGTTTTGTTTCAGCATCTGCGCTTGGGTCCTGTAGGACAGCACCAGAACAAACACCTGGCACAAAATAAATTAATTGGAACAGCAAAATTGGGGGTTTTTTTGAAATTGTTTTGGGCTGGGAAGGCAAATATTTATCCCCTGATTAAATATTTGAATTTATTTCAAGTTCAACTTCTGCTCTTCGAGTTCAGCGTTCTTGGTTTTTTCCTGATGTGAAGATCAGTTCATTAAAAAAAGACAAAAAAATTAAAATAAATTGAAAATCAAGCGGCTGAGCTGCCCAAAAATGTTGGAGAAGTAGAGGGGAAGCCTTGAAAAGCAACGTTTGGGAATGAATCTTGGTTGGGAATATAAATCCTCCTGGATATGGATTTTCTAGCCTGATAACTCAATTGGAACATCAAAGTGCTCTGGTGAATGGCAGCAAAATCCACCTGGAGCTGCCCAAGCCATTCCCAGCTGCCAGAGGAGGAAAGAGAGCTCAGTCCATGAGAAAATGTTATCCATGGAAAGAGCAGCACGGAGATTAAAACATCCCAGAAGGATCCTGAGGGGTCATTATCCCATCCCATCCCACCAGGAACATCCCAATTTGTTCCAATCCGATCCATCAGACACCTCAGATGGACAAGGCTTTGGGGGCAGAATTCCTTCCCTCAAAATTTAAAAGCAACACATTCCAGAGCCTTAGGAGTTCATGGAATCATGGAATGGTTTGGGTTGGGAGGGAACATTAGGGATAATCCCATTCCATGGGCAGGGACACTTCCCACTATCCNCTCTCCCTGGAGCCTTCTCTTCTCCAGGGGAACATTCCCAGCTCTCCCAGCCTGGCTGCACAGCAGAGGGGCTCCAGCCCTGGGAGCAGCTCCATGGATTCCTCTGGATCACTCCAGCAGCTCCACATCCTCCTGATGCTGGACCCAGAGCTGGAATCAGCTCTGCGGGTGGGATTTCATGGACAACCTGTCTTCCACTCCATCCACAACAATGGGAACAATTCCCGATCATCCTCCAGGAAAAGCCTCCCAAGCATTTCGTTAAGCGATCTCATTCCAAAGGCACTGGCACTTCTCCTCCAGCCTTGGCTGATCTGCATCAGCTGCTGGTTTCCCTGGTTACCAAATTATCCCATTACTCATCAAATCCATTCCTTTCCAGCAAGACCTCCCAGCTCCAGCCCTAGCTCAGATCCACCCCCATCCCTGGGCCGGGAGACTGGAGCGTTCCGCACTCATGTTAAAACAGCTCCTGGTGCATTATCCCAGAGCCGCTGCTCCAGTCTTTCCCGAGCCCATCAGAACCAGGGAAATAAAAGCTGACAGCACAAAGAGGGGAACAAAAGACTGCAGAGCTTTGGGAGGGGAGGAAACAGATGTAAATATTCAGAGGACAAGTCCATATTTCACTAAAACTGGAAGATTTTCCTGTTTTCCTTATAATAATTGGAGAGTCCGGCTCTGTGGGCACTGGAAATTTTCCATATGGGATTTCTGGCCCATTTCAGCTGCCCAAAGTCACCATGAAACTGCTCTGGTGCCACTCCCTGTCCTGGATGTCATTCCCAGCTCCATGAGATTCCCTTTGGGCTCATCCCAATGATTGCTGAGTCTGTAACAAGTCTGGGCTCAATATTACCGACTGAAGGAGTGGGATTGAATCCCAAACTTCCCTTTCCTGATGCTGCTTTTTCCTGGATTTAACCTCTGTGCATTTAACCTCTTTTTATCTGGATTTGACCTCTTTCCCTCAGCACTTCCCAGCCCTTTTTAGGAACCTGCAAACACATTCCTTGCAGAGAGACCGTGGCCACCTGGAACCAGGAAAACTGGCAGGAATTGCTCCAATTATCCAGGATAAAGCAATTAAGGGGTTTCATTCCTTTTATCAGCTTGCAAACCATTGGAATCATGGAATGGTTTGGGATGGAAGGGATATTAAAGCTCATCCTGAGGGCAGGGATATCTTCCACCATCCCAGGTTGCTCCAAGTGCTCTCCAACCTGGCCTTGGACACTTCCAGGGATCCAGGGGCAGCCACAGCTTCTCTGGGAATGCCAGCCCAGCCCCTTCCCACCCTCCCAGCCAAGAATTCCTTCCCAGTATCCCACCTAATCCTATTCCCTGTCAGTTCATTCTCCATTATCCTGTAACTCGTAAACTCCTTGGAAATCATCGGGATATCCCCATGAATAACCCAGGTAACTGTGGCACATTAGAAAAACCCCTTAATTATTTAAAATGCATCCCCCTAATTACTCCCTGTGATTAGTGGAGCCTCCTCCAATGCTGCAGAACAGCATCCTGCCTTCCCCTTATTAATTGCTGGAAAGGAAAAATTCCCATTCCCTGGCACTCCATCCATTAAAACAGAAAAAGCAGCATTCCCAAAAAACCCACAATAAAAACCCCCACACTCTGTTCTCTTTGTTCAGCTGTGAGTGAGACATAAAAGGCTCCTTGGAGGCAAAGTGGGTGCCACGGTTTTGATTTTAATTGATAAGAATCCTTATCAAGTGCTGATGCAGCCGAGGGGAGGGGGGTGTGGTGTCCCTCATGTGGGAGCAGCTGTTTTCCCGCCCCACTCCGCAGCTCCTCGGAGCAGTAATTGGAGCCTTGTTAGGAAAATTGATGCTGATTCCATCTGACACTCCTCAGTTCACGGGAAGACTTTACAAATGTTCACTGAGCACCTGACAAAATCCAGCCTGACTCATGACTAAATTAGCCTGGATTTTATGCTGGAAAAAAACCCTTTCCTAAATGTTTGACTGGATAAAGCTCCCATTTAGCGAGGAAAAATGTTTCCATCCTGTTCTGGCATGAAGAAAACCTGTGATTAAGCTTTACATGACGTTTGTGCTGCTCTGAGGAGTTTATTTGATGTTTTCTCCCTCGAGTGCAGCACCTGAATTCACACCTCGGCAGAGCTTTGCAGAGCCAGGCAGGGCTCTCTCTGAGAGCAGGAAATGTGCCAAAAACCCAGGGCAGGAATCACACATTCCACAGGGAAGGACTGCACGGAGTAAGAGACTCCTGGAGCTGCACCAGGATCTTTGGGAATGAGCCACTGGTGCCTCTGAGCACACCCTGAGCTCTAATCCTGGGTGTCAGCACTGCATTGTGTGAGGAACTGAAATTAAACTCCACACGCACACTGGGACTCAGCAAAATTAATTCCAGAGATTGGCTCATTCCATCCATCCGTTTGAAAAAGGGGAAAAAAATCCTGATCAGGAACGGTCTCAGAATCCCAGAATAGATTGGGTTGGAAGGGATCTTAAATCCCATCCCATTCCACCCCTGCCATGGGCAGGGACACTTTCCACTATCCCAGGTTGTCCAAATCCCATCCAACTGGGTCTTGATCTTTTCCAGGTTTATTTCTTTTCCTAATGTTGTTTCTAAAGGAAAATCTTGACAATTCAAGGAAAAGCTGCTGCTGATTTGGGCTCTGCTGAGCTGGAGTGACATTCCCAATCCCCCTGACCAGGACAGATTTTCCTGCCCCAAAGGTGCTCAGACTTCCCCAACCCATTTATTTTCCCTATGGATCCCCTTTAATGTGAAAACTTTGCTCCTTTCTGCTTCCCTGGAGAGGCTCTGCCTTGGTTTGGGAGTGTGGACATCCCACCCCATGCAAAAGTCTGGCCCATGTCTCAAGAGAGGCCTCCTCATCCCAATTAACTATTTCCACTAAAATCATGGAGTTGTTAAGCTTGGAAAAGCCCTCCAAGACCATCAAGTCCAAGAGAAGGCTCCAGGGAGAGCTCAGAGCCCCTCCCAGGGCCTGAAGGGGCTCCAGGAGAGCCGGAGAGGGACTGGGGACAAGGCATGGAGGGACAGGACACAGGGAATGGTTTCCCACTGCCAGAGGGCAGGGATGGATGGGATATTGGGAATTAGGAATTCCTGGCTGGGAGGGTGGGGAGGAGCTGGGCTGGAATTCCCAGAGCATCTGTGGCTGCCCCTGGATCCCTGGCAGTGTCCAAGGCCAGGCTGGACATTGGGGCTTGGAGCAGCCTGGGACAGTGGGAGGTGTCCCTGCCCATGGCAGGGGTGGCACTGGGTGGGATTTAAGTTCCTTCCCATCCAAACCATTCCAAGATTCCATTAATTCCATATTTATATCTAAATCTGTTTATATATAGATATAAGCTTCAAGGTCCCTCTCAACCCCAACCGTTCCCTGCTCTGTGTCAATTGGGTCACCCTCTTTGGGCACCCCAATTCCCAGCAGGAAGGATTTGTTTTTCCAGGCCCACATTCCCCATGGAGCAGCATTTCTCCTGGCTCTGCTCGAGGTTCACAGTCCTGGGAATCTCCAAGGGGAGCAGCTCCTGCTGCCTCAGTTGCATCAGCACAGCACCCAACTCCTACAAGTGGGAAGAAAACACAACCATACAGAGGCAGGGAGAAATTCCGGGGCTCCTAAAAGCAGATCCTCCCCTGCTTTGCTTCCCGGGAAAGCCACAGATCCGCCACACTCTTCACACCCCACCGGCACTGAGTGCACGCCTGGATTTTTTCCGGGAGAAAGGGATGTGGCCCGATAGCAGTGCCTGGGAGAAGGGCAGCTGGAGGATGTGAGGAGGAGGTGGAATCTCGTTAGGATGTGTTGCCACCTCAAAATAGGATAAATCCTGGAGCGTGTAGCTTCCAGATGGTTGGAATGACATGTGGCACTGGCAGCTGCTGCTTCCTGACCCTCGGGAAGGGACAGGGGACAAGGGTGGGGAGGCAGCACCTGGCAGAGGGAGGGACACAATGGGAGGGACAGAGGCCACCCTGCAGCACAGTGAGGGGCTGGGGGAGGACTTGGGCACTGTCCTCCGTCAACTCCGCACACTTTGCTGCTTGGAATGTGCCATTCCCACCAGGATAATGTCACCCGAGGTGGGACAACGCTTGGAGGAGAAATGCTGGAAAAGTCGCACCCAGAGGAAAGAAATCCTTGAGGAAGGGGAGGTGTTACTGGCAAAAAAGGGCTTTATAAACTCATGGAATCACTGAGGTTGGAAAAGCCACCCAAGATCGAGTCCAACCATTCCCAGCACTTCCAAGGTCACCCTGTGTTCCCAAGTGCCACATCCACATGGATTTTAAATCCCTCAGGGATAGGAACTCCACCACTGCCCTGGGGCAACTTTTTCCATGAAGAAATTTTCACTCATGTCCAACCTGAACCTCCCCTGGCACAACTTGAGGCCAATTCCCGTTTTTTCTTGGGGAAAAAAGCCTGGATACAACCTCCTGTCCCAAATTTCTCATTCATCCTTCGGTGGAAAACCAGGAACACAAAATCCCAGCCAATCCTTGCTCATCAGATGCTTCTTCCTCTGCTCCCCATGATCCAAATGTCATTCCTCACTTTGGAAAGTCACAGTCTTTTCTTCCAATGGCTGGATTTCCCAGCACAGGTGAGAATTCCCAAGGAAAATCAGGAAAAAACACATTGCTCAAGGGCTAGGCAGGAGATTGTCACAAGTGTGGATAAAATGTCACCTCTTAGCTACTCAAACCACTAAATCCCTCATTTGTGTCCGGGGATAAGTGGCCTTTGGATATCCTGAAACATCCCTTGCAGAGCTGGAGGGCAGGGACATCCCAGCTCCTGGATCCTGGATAAAATCTGGGAAAAGGACAGGTCCCCAGGGTGATCCTGCCCCAAACCTTGCAGGATTTTATCCAAAAACCTCTCCTGAGAGCAGAAATTAATGGAAAAAGGGGGCTGCATTCACCTCACCTGAACGGGAATAAAGCGTTGGAAAAACTCCATCCAGGAAAATTTATTTCTGTGGCAACTAATGGTGCATTCCAAAGCTGGGAATCAGAATGTGGGAAATCGGGAATAACGAATAATAATCACATGGAACATATCAAAGTCATTCCATTGATAACAAGCAGAAGTTCAAGGAATTTTTGGGATGCTCAGAGTTTTATATTTAATTAGGAGTGAGGTAAATTTTGATGATTAACAGTGAAATTATTTGTAATTCTCTTTCATTCCAATAGTTCCCACATCCTTATATAATTCTTTCCAAAATCCTCATTGATGCTGAGAAGACTCCAAGACAATTCAGTGCAGAAATTCCAGAAAATTTTGATCAGTTTTCAGTTGGAAAGTGCAAAAACCACTCTAAACAAAGGAATTTCCCTGCCTGGAAGTAATGCCAGGGAAAATTTTAGGGCACATGGTGGGAAAGGCAGCATAAGGAGCTTAAAAAATAGGAAGATTTGATAAATCTGAAGATCTGTCTTCAAAGGGAGGCCCCACCCAGAGTGGAGTCACTGCAAGGATGACTTGGAGCAGATCAGAGACATCCCCGAGCCATCAGATCCCAAAGAACGACATCCATTGATCCCAAAGTTAAAAGAATAAATGTTGGAAAGATAAAAAAGGGATAAATGTGTGCTTTGGTAAAACAGGAAGGAAGAGTGACAGGAGAGAGGGAAAAAAATGGAAAATATTCATGGATTTTTCCTCCCAGACCCACCATGGGCAGCCTCCAATCCCACAAATTGGAAATCCTTAGGAATGTTCAAGGCTTGGAGTGGAAAATGTCGCTGCCCATGGCAGGAGGTGTCACTGGATGATCTTTAAGCTCCTTTCCAACCCAAACCATTCCATGATTCTGTGATTTTACAATCTCCCAATCTAGGGTTGTTTAATTCTTCCAGCATTTAAACCAAAAGGAGTTTCCATGCCAAGAATAATTGGAAAACTTGAGAAACGTGGAAGCGTGAAAGCATTCTTGGAATACACAATTCCATGTTTTATAACCTCACTCCCCAGCAGCTGATCAAACAGCAGCTGGAAAACAAATTCTGTGCAATTTGCAACCCCAGTCTGAGAGCATCCTGTGGAAAAATCAGGAAAAAATTGGAATACTGGAAACACTGGCCCTAAACCAGCACAGACTAAACTCCCACTTCTTTAGCTTTAAATCTTCTCCTTAAACTGGAAACAATCATGGAAAAAACAGCAGAGAATCAGCAAATCCCTCCTTCCTGGAGGAGGTCACCATCCCATCCCAGAGAATACCCTTCTCCCAGCTCCCGCCTGTCCCTTGCATTTCCAACAGCAAAGGGTTTAATTCATCACCTTGGAAAGAAAATCCCTGGGGATTATCCTAATTAAACAGAATTGATTAATGAGGTGCCCTGGCCCAAGGGGTTGGGATGGGGACACACCAGGGATGTGAAGCATGAGCTGCCAACACTCTTGAACTTGATAAAATCAGGTCAGACCTGGAAAAAGCAGATTTTTTCCCCCGTTAATTCTGTTCTATCGAGCTGCAATGCTGGGGGTTCCATGACATCCCAGATCCAGGCGCACAGGGAGACCTTCCCCAGCTCCTGGGTGTCCCTGCTCCAGCTGCTCACTCTTCCAGATTTCCAGTTGGATTTCTAAGGACTAAAAACCCTGGGATGTGAAGATTCCAGGTAACAGGACAACTTTAGGGGTTTTTACTCAACAATTGTCATCCTTGTATTTTCTTTCCTTCTCTTTTACCAACTTCCATAGATCCAAAACACCCCAGGACCTTAAAGCACAATATTGCTGATTTTAACACCAGATATTCCAAAAAGCCCTCAACATTCCTGCTGTTGATGTTCCTCTGGAACACCCAACATCCATCCAAGAGCCAGGATGGATCCCCCACCCGGATCCCGTTGGATCTTGCCCACTGCACACACTCTGAGATGAAGGTGAGCCCGACTTGTAGAGGGTCTGAGGGGGAAGAGGTGTGGTGGGGACAGGTGGGGTGGGCAGGGACTCACCTGTGGCCGGGGGTGGCCAGTGACCAGGCAGGTGAGCTCCAGGGTCTCTCCCTCGCGGATGGTGTAGACCCTCTCGGAGTAGCGCTCCTCCTCGATGTTGCAGGCCAGGCCCGAGTGCACGATCCGCACCGTGGGGGGTGCTGCAAGGCCAGCAGAGAAACGGGATGAGAATCACATGGATCGTGGAATTAGGGGATAGTCAGAGTTGGAAAAAACCCACAAGGATCGAGTTCAAGTCTTAATCAAACTCGAGGCTGGCGTTCTCTACTCCGTGATCCAACCAACCAAGCCCATCCCAAACAACCCCACCCCTGGGGCTGGCCCTCAGTGAGGGGGGCTGAAAGGCCAGGAGAGAAATGGGATGAGAACTACACGGATCAGGGAATTACGCAATGTTCCGAGTTGGAAGAAACCCACAAGGATCGAGTCCAGCTTTTATGGAAATCAAATGCAACCATGGCGTTCTCAGCTCCACGGTCCAACCAACCAAGCCCATCCCAGACCACTCCACCACTGGGGCTAGCTCTGAGTGGGGGGGCCGCAAGGCCAGGAGAGAAATGGGATGAGAATCACATGGATCACGGGATTACAGGATAGTCAGAGTTGGAAAAAACCCATCAGCATCAAGGCCAACTCTTCAGGGAATCAAACTCAACCTCAGCGTTCTCAGCTCCATGATCCAACCAACTGAGCTCATCCCAAACAATCCCACCCCTGCGGCTGGCCCTGGATGGGAGGGGCTGCAAGGCCAGCAGAGAAATGGGATGAGAACCACCTGGATCATGGGATCACAGGATATTCTGAGTTGGAAGAAATCCACAAGGATCAAGTCCAGCTCTTCAGGGAATCGACCCCATGACTTTGGTGTTCTCAGCTCCGTGATCCAACCAACCGAGCCCATCCCAGGCCACCCCATCCCTGGAACCAGCACTGAGGATCTCCCCCACACAGATCCTCTTTGTTTACTCAGCGCATACTCAGCACCACAAGAGATTTCCATGGTTTTTTCTTAATCCCTGGCAATCCCCTGAACGAAACCTTTGGCACCCCCCACTTGCATTCCAATTTTTTTTTGTTTCCATTTCTAAAATGAACTCGGTGTTATTGTTTTTATTCTATATCTTCCTAAATGCATTATCACACTCGTTATGCAAATGAAAAGACTTAATTAAAGCAGGGAAATTAAGCAGGAGAAACAGTGGCACTGATGCTGCTGCTTCTTTTCCAAATCCTGTTGCTGTTAGCGGGATCAGGATTTGGAGCAGGAGTTAAGTTCAGGCGGAACCTTACTTTAATTTCCTTGTAGATACAACCTGTAGTACAGGAATTACTCAGCTTTACATGTTGTAAGTGTAAGGAAACCACGACATTCCTGTTATTACACCCGCATAAATCCCAGCTCGGCTTCCACAAGTCTCCAAAGCACATTCCCGGCTCCACGATTTCACTTCTGAACCGTGAAATTCATAGCTATGACAATTTCCAGGGAGTGGATCGATAGGAGAAGGAAACTGATTTACAGACCCAAATAAAACCACAGAAACTGAAGGGCACAAAGGATAAAATAGAATTTTGTGGGATTTAAACACCTGGAATTCCATCATTTCTGTTCATCCATGTGATGCTGTTGACGTCCCAGCCCCATTTCCCATGGAAGAGCCCCAAAACTTCTCCCCAGGCCCTTGCAACAGCTGGATCCCTTTCCCAAGGCTGCTTTTCCAGATCTCCGTGCCGCACATCACATCAATGCTGGTTCTCCGATCATTCTGCAGTTCCTCTACTAAGATCCACATGGAATTCCTGGGATGCAGGGCTCTGGCAGCCTGGCAGACCCCGCCCCTCACCATGGCATTCCTGGTCAAACCCACACACGGCTCCCAGTGGGCACAGCCCATCGTGGGATCCTGATCCAAATGCCTGGGATTGATCCAAACCTGCCAAGAATTCCAATTACTGAGCCTGGCTCTCCACAGCCTGGAAAAAATTAGGCTGGAGCCAAGGAGGCAGAAGAGGCAGAGGAGGAGCAGGGAATGGACATTTCCTCCATAGAAACATGGAATGGTTTGGGTTGGAAGGACCTTCAATCGCATCCCATTCCAACCCAACACCTTCCACTATCCCAGGCTGCTCCAAGCCCTGTCCAACCTGGCCTTGGACACTTCCAGGGATCCAGGGGCAGCCACAGCTTCTCTGGGCACCCTGTGCCAGGGCCTCACCTCCCTCCCAGCCAGGAATTCCTTCCCAATATCCCATCCAACCCCACACTTGGTTTGAAGCCAATCATTCCAGCAAAGCCTCCAGCAAGCTCTGCTTTTCCAGCCACCACATCCCAAGTTCCAAAGCCCCAGGAGCTTTCCCTCTCCACTCTTTTCCAAAAGGTTTAGCTAAGACCAACACATCCCTGCTCCAGGTAGTTTTGTGAGCCAAAAATGCTCCCAAGTTTCAGTTATTCCAAGTCCAACTCAGTGATGGAATAAAGCTGCTTGGAACAACCTGGGATAGTGGAAGGTGGCCCTGCCCATGGCAGTGGTGGAACTGGGTTTAAGATCCCTTCCAACCCAAATCGTCCTGGGACTCCATGATTCCCTTGTCCCATAGATGCAGGAGGCTCTTTCCATGAAACTCCTGTCACTCCTGGAAGTACAGGAATGTCCTTGGTTATGGAATCAGGGCCATGTGTCCCCCCTGACCTGGAAAGAATCCAATAATTCCTGATAATGATTATTTTTCCAGGTAGAACAGCAGCAGTCATACTCGGTCTGCTGGTTTTTCCCTGGAATTCCTAGGAATGCTGCTCCCCCTCCACACTCCTCAGGAGTTCAACATCCCAAGGACATGGAACGTGCTCCTTGTTCTGCCATGTCCAGCCACTGACAGGGCTCTGAGCCACCACTGGGACTTCCACCATCTCCCGCTCCGCAAATTCCAGAACACAGGAATGCTGAAGCAGAGGCATGGAGCAGAAAGGTAAGAGAGGGTTCAGCACAGATCATCAAACTTGGGATCAAATTAGAGGAGTCAGCAACATTATTCCAACATCCTTTTAAATCCATATTCCATTAATATTACATTTTTATTCATGTTATATTCATCTAACTCCCTCCAAATCACAGCTGAAGTGTCCTTCATTTTAGTGCCTCTGCCACTCTCCTGTATCCATTAAATTTGGGAAGGAACAGGAAAGGAAGAACGCCCCCCTGGGTGTTACTATCTCCAAGGAAAACACGGCTTTAAGAGGTGATCAAACCAATCAAGGGAAATAACAAATTCTTCTTCCTTTAAGTGAAAAATCTTACGGTTCAGAAGACATCCCATAATTACGAAATGTCACCCCCCTCTTTCCTGCAGGAATATTCATTCCAGCTCCTTCTGAAAGCTGCCTCCAGGGATTTCATCCCTTAAAATAATACAAACTTAGCATTGATTTTGTTTGTGACATTTGAGGAGGGTTTGGCTGGTGATTACACACGGAAAATGCTGCTCGGATCCATCCGGGCACCATTCCCTGCAAGGCACAACCTGGACCAAGGAAAGGTTGTCCAGGGAAAAGACAAAACAACAAATCCAAGCACAACGCCCTCGTTCTGCTGGAAGAGCTGTGTGACCTCACAAGATTCCCTCTTTCCATTAAAAATGGCACCAGTTTCTCCTTTCTGTGTCTCCCTACAAAGGTCATCCCTCTCAGCTGCTCTTTTCCACCAATTCCAAGGTTTAGATGGGTTATTGGGAAGGAATTCCTGGCTGGGAGGGTGGGGAGGGACTGGAATGGAATTCCCAGAGAAGTTGTGGCTGCCCCTGGATCCCTGGAAATGTCCAAGGCCAGGTTGGAGCAACCTGGGATAGTGGAAGGTGTGGATTCCAGTGATGGAACTGGATGGGCTTTTAAGGTTCCTTCCATCCCAAACCATTCTGGGATTCAATTCCATCCCAAACCATTCTGGGATTCAATTCCATGATCCTTTGGCACAGCTCCTTCCTGGTTAAAAGCTCCACTCCCACACACAGAAATTTGGTCAAGTCCTTGTTGGAAACCAGTTCTTAGGGAATTAAACTCTGACTGACATCAGGACTCAGATCCTGGAATGAATTCCCTTAATCTGAGTGGTTCTAAGATCTTCCTGATTGGTGGAATGTGTAGGATTCCTTAAAGTGTACTCAAAAATACGTTTTTTGGGGGAATTTTTTGAGACATTTTTGGGAAATAGGAGCTCCATAATGGACCTGCTGGAAAATGCAGGATGGATTTGCCATGAATCCAATCCTTCTCCCCTCCTGCAGCCATGGGCTTTCCCCCTGATCCATATTCTGCATCAGGAGCTTTACCATGGAAAATTAATTAGCAGGAGTGAGGCCCCCAGTGAATTTCGTGCAGCTCTGGAGCAGAATAAGGAGGAAATAATGGGGTTTTCTGAAAAAAGAGGAGACTTTAAGTCATTGCAGACATTTACTACTCTCAGAATTCACTTTTCCCATACTATCCCAGCTCTTAATTCTCCTAAACTGCAAATGGAATGACCAGGAACCTCCGAGGTATTGCCATGGCAATGCACTGCCCTCATCAACACAGAATTTGGAGCATTTTACTGCAGCTAATTTCAGATTTGGGGCTTTTTTTCCAGCTGGAGGTGAGGCTCAGTCCACAAATAAATGCATTATTGAAATGGCTTTTTTTTATTTCTTCTCTAAGTGGATTTCTCTTTGGGCAAAGTCAAATGTTACTCAAATAGCTTTTATTAAACAAATATTCCGTTCATGGAGAAATCCCTCATTTTGGCTGAGACAAAACTCCAAGTGCCTGAGAGAGGAAAAGTTCAGGTGTGATGCCGACCTGATTTAAAACCAGTCATGCCATTCCTGGATCACTCCATGTCATTCCAAAATATTTCCCACCCACTTTCACTTGACTCCCAGGGGAATATTGATTGAGCACCTTTTTCTGAGCTGATCCCGAACCAAACTTCCCCATCAAACAGGACAAAGTCACCTTTTATCCCATTTGGGGCTGATTTTTCCATGTTGCTCAATATTCCTGTTGATCCTGGTGTTTGTGGAGCTCAGGAAGGCTCCATGATTGATGGCACTGCTATCCCAACACTCCCAGATAATCAAATCCCGCTGCTGCTTCCCAACGCTGCTGCCACAAAATTAGGCCTGACCTAATTTTGACACTACAAAGCTTATCCGTGGTGGATCTGTTGAGTTAGGACTGGCCTTATGTTTTTTTCCAGGAACAGATGGATTTATGGCTTTTCCACCCTTTACAACTCCTTGCACTGCTGGATGTTGTTCCTGCTGCTGGGCAGGTGTTAAAAACTGCTGGAGTTCGGAGAAGGATCAGGACAAGGCTAGGAGAGCTCCTCAGACATGGATTTGGGCTGAGATCCTAAAATCATGGAATGGTTCTGTAAGGAACCTTGAAGATCATCCATCCCACCCCATCCATGGACAGGGACACCTCCCACTGTCCCAGGCTGCTCCAAGCCCCAAAGTCCAACCTGGCCTTGGACACTGCCAGGGATCCAGGGGTAGCCACAGCTGCTCTGGGAATTCCAGACCAGCCCCTCCCCCCCCTCCCAGCCAGGAATTCCTAATTCCCAATATCCCATCCATCCCTGCCCTCTGGCAGTGGGAAGCCATTCCCTGTATCCTGTCCCTCCTTCCCTTTTCCAAGTCCCTCTCCAGCTGTTTTCCTTTGGAAGCACTGGGATACTGAAGTCCTCCATGCCTGGTAAATCAAGAGTCTCCCACTCCAACTGGGGCTGTCTCACCCTTCAGTTCACTGCAGGAGCACAAATACAGAACATCCTTTGCAAAAACTCATTTAATGGGAATTTTCTAGGAAAATCAGAGAAGGAAATAATTCCTAAAAATCCAGGAATTTGGTTTTCTAGTTTGCTCCAATGATTCAACACCTCCCTACTCACTTTTCATCGGCTTTAATTTGTCCTTAATCATTTATCCTGCAGCCCAAAGCAACCCTGCTGACATTCCAGTCTCTTCGTATTCCGGAATTGTCCAGGTTGGAAAAACCCTCTGAGCCCATCAAATCCAACCATTCCCAGCACTGCCAAGGCCACCACTGCCCCGTGTCCCCAAGTGCCACATCCACATGGATTTGAAATCCTTCCAGAAAAGGGGAGTTCCTGCCCTGGCCAGCTGTGCCAGGGCTCCAGAACCCTTTCCATGAAGAAATTCCTACAAATACCCATATTAAACCTCCCTTGGCACAGCTTGAGGCTTTTTCCTCTTGTCCTATCCTTGGAAGAAGCTGCCAATCCCCCCCTGGATACAATCCTGTTTCAGGGAGTTGTGGGATGAAATAAAACCTCAGTAACTCCCTTTTCCTGCTGCACACTCATTCCCTGTGGGAATGCTGCCTCTTTTTCCCTCAGCTGAGCCACAGAAACGTCCCTGCAAGACCAATTCCTGCCATTTCCGCAGGAGCAAAGGTCTCCCAAAGATCCACCACCACCGGGTCACCGCCGTGTGTCCCTGCCCAGGCAAACAATTAGGGATAATTCCCTCTGTGCTCCCGCAGGAATTTGTTTCCTGGCTTCACTCCTGCTCTTTCTTTCCCTCATCCAGAGTTCAGCTCTAGGAGAGGAGCTGCTCTTCTCCATGCCTGGTGCCACGACCCGATTCATGGATTTTGGCTGCCATGTTATTCTCCCAAAAGAAATTCATGTTGGTAACCGTTGGTAACTGTCACTGCCACCAGCACCACATGTGGGACACTCATGGCAAATAACCTTGGAATTAAAATCTGAATGGCCTGGAGCATCAGCACCAAGAAAACAGCCCTCTGGTCTGGGAATTCCAGGCAGGGTTTCTGAGGAATTTTAGGATTTTGGTGCTGTTTTTAAGCTAGGTTTTGGTTTCAAGGAAGAATAAAGTCATTGAGACACTGCCTAAATTCTTATTTTTGCTTGAAACCCTGAAACTGAGATTTTTTTTGAGCTTTTTGTACTTAAATAACAACATGGGGAAATTGATTTCCAAATTGCCCAACCCCTTGTTCCAGCATTTACAGAGAATTACACTCACAATTCCTTGGTTAATTCACAACATTCCAAGGTTGATCCATCCCTTACACCCAACAAATAGGACATTTTCCATTTTTTCCCACTGATTCGGTGGGAATTGCAGAGACGAGCATAGAGGGAACCCTTCCCACACTCCCACTCCCTCCCTGAAGTGCTCCCAGAGCCGTTTGCATCCCACAGATTGCCGGCAGTGGGATCAAGGAAGCTGCTAAAATAAGACAAGGAATCATCTCCCAGGGGTGGGAACTTTGTTGTTCCTGGCATTACAAAACAGATGACGGTGCCAGACCCTTTTCAGCACCATCGCGGGCTGGCAGCAAACACATCTCACTTATTTGGGAGCACGCAAGAAAATGTGGAATTTCCCCCCACTGGAAATGGCACCAAGGGATGAAAACGAAGCATGTCAAAAATCACCTTGTCAAAAAGACTCCTGAATTCTAAATAATTTGCATATTTTTAATTTTTTTCCTTATCAGGAAGTGCTGGTAAAGCAGTTCCTGACAGGCAGCAGTGAGGACATGGATTTATCCCGAAGGAAAGTGCACGTACATAAAATGAGAATGACAGGAAAGGGAATTAAGATGGGCCAGAGGAGGTTTAAATTGGATATTGGGAAGGAATTCCTGGCTGGGAGGGTGGGGAGGAGCTGGAATGAAATTCCCAGAGAAGCTGTGGCTGGCCCTGGATCCCTGGAAGTGTCCAAGGCAAGGATGGATGAGGCTTGGAGCACCCTGGGATAGCGGAAGCTTGGGAAGTTCTCTGGGATTATCCTCTAAGTCCAACCAATTCCCCACTTAGCCTGAGTTCAAGACAGATATTCATGGAATCATGGAATAATTAAGTTTGGAAAAGAGCTCTAAGAATGAGTCCAACCCTTTCCCAGCACTGCTCAGGCTGCCACTGCCCCGTGTCCCCAAGTGCCACACCCACAGAACTTTGAAATCCCTCCAGGCATGGGGACTCCACCCTGTACCTCTCCCAGGGCTGGACAACAAATTTAGGGAAGAAATTTTCCCAAATATCCAATCTAAACCTCACAGAATCATTGAGGTTGGAAAGGAGCTCCAAAGTCACTGAATCCAAGCTGTGCTCAATGCCCACCTTGTCCCCAGCCCAGAGCCCTGAGTGCCACCTCCAGGAATTCCTTGGGCCCCTCCAGGGATGGGCACTCCAAACCTCCCTGGTCTGCCCCTGCCAAGGCCTGAGCACCCTTTCCATGGGGAAATTCCTGCTGATGTCCACCCTGAGCCTCCCCTGGCCCAGCCTGAGGCCGTTCCCTCTCCTCCTGTCCCTGTTCCCTGGGAGCAGAGCCCGACCCCCCCGGATGCCCCTCCTGTCAGGGAGTTGTGCAGAGCCACAAGGGCCCCCCTGAGCCTCCTTTTCTCCAGGCTGAGCCCCTTTCCCAGCTCCCTCAGGAATTCTCCAGACCCTTCTCAGCTCCCTCAGCTGCTCCTCCCATATTTCACCCTCATCAGCCCAGGAAAAACCCTAAAAATGCAATTCCTGAGGGTGTCCCAAAGCAGGAGAAAGTGCTGCAGGTGCTCCAAAACCCACACGCAAATTCCAGCAGCAGGGATAACATCATCCTGAAGAAAACCTGTCCTTGTTTGGCTCTGGAGCAAAAATTCCACTGACTACAGAGTGCATTCCAGTTTCATTTGCTGCCTGGAAAAAGCACAGTTTAATATTAAAGAGGAAATTTAAAATACAGAACCTTCCATGAATGCAAATGAAAGCGGAAATGCCACTTCGGAATGTTAAGTGAAATAAACAGCTTTTTAAAACAACAATTTGTGGTTCTTGGGAGATAGCACAGATCTGTCCTGAGAAAAACAAGGAAAACAAATCCCTTTTCAGGGAATAAAATGATTTCTGGAATTAAAGCCGTGTTTCCTGTACTTGGATGTCTCACACCTCATTCTTACATCTTTTGTTGTCAAACACCGGGTGGAGAAGGAACTGAATGACTGGAATACGTTCCCTTTTAAAAACTGGGAATCTATTAAGTGGATTTTAGGTGTTCCAGACTCTGTCAAAATTTTTTTATGGGAATAGATATTTTTGGAATCATGGAATGGTTTGGGTGGGAATGGACCTTAAATCTCATCCCATTCCATGGACAGGGACACCTCCCACTATCCCAGGTTGCTCCAAGCCCCAATGTCCAGCCTGGCCTTGGACACTGCCAGGGATCCAGGGGCAGCCACAGCTTCTCTGGGAATTCCAGCCCAGACCTTCCCCACCCTTCCCAAATCCTTCCCAATTCCTTCCCAAAATCCCATCTCACCCTGCCCTCCAGCTCTCCAACCACTTCAGCGCCAGCTGTGCTTAATCAGGCCAACCACAAAGTGCTTCAAGTGCCACATCTGGCGGTTAAAATGCCATTCCAAGATATTCCAACCACTGGAAAATCTGATTTGCCTTAAAAACTCCCATTTCCTTCAGGTCCTGGCATTGGGAAAAGAACTGGGGGCTCCATCAGCCCTGAACCTTTTCCTCCTGTGGAGGAATTCTGGAGCACCGAGCTTGGAATTCTTGGGAGCTTTTTCAGGGAAATTCTACCTGTTCACAGCATAAATCATCCCATTCCCAAATTTTGGTCAATGATGGGGGATAACCAGAGGTTTTCCTTCATTTTAGTAAATCCCAGGCTGTGCTGGGACAAGAAAGAGCTGCAGAGGAGCTGCAGGCGCAGAGATCCTGAGGCACTTCCATGATTTCTGTGGCAACTTGCCGCCCAACCAACATTGGATTGTTGGACAAACCCCCCCAGGCTGCTTGGAAGAATTCCACCAGGAATTACAGAGCCCCATTTCCAGTGTCTCATCCTTCAGGGAGATGCTGTGGATGATCCAAGCTCTCCTGGCACTGGGAATTTATAACACCCCTCAGTCAATCACTGCCCTCCCCCTTTCCCAGTTTTTTGATGGATACCAGCTCCCATGGCAATATTTCTTTTGGAAGCACTGTTAGGACAATCCTTTGTGTCCAGCCATTGGAAATTGAAACAATTCCATGAGATTTGGTGACTGAGCAATTATTGAGGCTCCTCCGTCATTGGATAACATCAATATTAATTAGGAATTGGATTCACACAGAGACCAGCAGAACCAGAAATCACCTCCCTATGGATCTGATTCCTTGGGAAGCCAAACTAAACAGCTCGGTATTGATGAGAACACCTCCGGAGCAGAGTTATCCCTCAGCATTCCATGATTTATTTGGACAGGCATCAACGAGCAATCAACAAATCAATAAAAATTAATGAGAAGAATTAATAAACTCCCACCTGGGCACTCAGACACCGCCAGGTCGGGAGTTATTGTTTATAGGATTTTCCAGCCCCTTTCCAGGGGCTGAGGACAGCTCCAATCCTATTAACAGGGGGTAATTAGTCATTAACTTCCATTAGGGAGTCACTGCTTCTGTGCAAAATCTGTGGGAGTGGGGAATGGATCTCACTTCTCTCAGGCAAAATTCATCACCCAGCTCTGCACCACCCCCAAGTTCAGCAGCAGCAATTCCACGTCTGATCCCTGTCCAGCACCAGTGGCTTCCCAAGGGTTGGGATTGGTGGAGAGGAGCTGCCAGCTCCTCATGGATACGCTCATGGACGCAAGAGAAATGTTATCAACAATATCTCAGCTTTTCCAGAGAAAATCTCTGCTCTGCTGGAATCACCACAAGCTCGGCACGTTTGTAAAGCATCAGGGCCAAGATTTAGGAATAAAAAGAGGGAGAAAACGAAAAAACAGAGTATATTCCCTCCATCTTTCCCATCTCCATTCCTAACAAGGATCTCCACATCCTCCATTCCCAACAAAGATTTCCACGTCCTCCATTCCTAATAGAGAACACCACGTCCTCCATTCCCCACAAGGAACTCCACATCCTCCATTCCTAACAAGGAACTCCACATCCTCCACTCCCAACAAGGAGCTCCACATCCTCAATTCCCAACGAGGAACTCCTCAATTCCCAACAAGGAACTCAACATCCTCAGTTCTTAGCAAGGACCTCCACATCATCCATTCCTAACAGAACTCCATATCCTCCATTCCTACCAAGGGTCTCCACATCCTCAATTACCAATAAGGATCTCCACATCCTCCATTCCAAACAAGGAACTCCTCAATCCCTAACCAGGAACTCCACATCCTCAATTCCTAACAAGGAGCCAAGGCAGCGGATGGAGGCAAAAAGGGGGATTTTCCTGGCTGCCTTTGGACCTCCCAGCAGCTCAGCTCTTCTCCAGAGCTTCTGTCACTTGGTCATTTCAGACCCCAAACTTCCCTTGTCCTTCCGCCTGGGAGCAAACCCATTCAACAACGGCAGGAGGGGAAAAAATGGCAGAAAGAGGAAAAAATGCAAAAAGCAGCTTCCTAAATTTTTCTTTTTCATCATAAAATCACAGAAACATTAAAGCAAGGGAGGACCAGAAGGGTCCATCAGTCAAGCACCACCACCACGGTCACCACTAATCCGTGTTCTCAAGTGCCACATCCACAGGTTTTCTGAACACCTCCAGGGTTGAGGACTCCAAACCTCCCTGGGCAGCCCCTGCCAAGGCCTGAGCACCCTTTCCATGGGGAAATTCCTGCTGATGTCCACCCTGAGCCTCCCCTGTCCCAGCCTGAGGCCTTTCCCTCTCCTCCCTGTTCCCTGGGAGCAGAGCCTGACACCCCCGGCTGCCCCCTCCTGTCAGGGAGTTGTGCAGAGCCACAAGGTCCCCCCTGAGCCTCCTTTGCTCCAGGCTGAGCCCCTCTCCCAGCTCCCTCAGCCGCTCCTGGGGCTCCAGACCCTTCCCAGCTCCTTTCCCTTCTAAAAAACCACAAGTTTTGAACTTAAAATCCCAAACATGGTGATTAACCTTCGGATTTACTGATTTGTTTTAAATCTCTTCGGGGATGATCTCAAAATGTTTTTCACTTTTTAATTGGAATTGAAAACACTTCCAGCAGATGAGTAATGAGGAAGTGGCATCTGCCTGCCTGGAATTTTCTCTCAGAAACAGGGATACAGGAAGTCCCCTCTGAGGACACCAGAATTAGATTCCAGCCCTTTCCAGATCTCCATCCTGATCACTGATTTTTCCACCAAAATACAAAAGAAATCCCTTTGTATTTTCATATCCACACAGGTATCACGAGCAGGAAATAATTTGTGGAGTCATTTCCATGTTGAGCAGATTCTGATGGCACTCAGGGTATTCCCAATCCCATTTCCCTCCTTTAACCCATCCCAAAGTGTTTTCCACAAGGCCTTGCACAAGGCACAAGTGCACAAGGCCTTGACTTGATGAGCCTAATGGGGTTTTTTTTCCATTTTTCTCCAGGCAAAGCAACAAAATCCTGGTAGAGATCCCACTTTAAGACCTGGGTGAGGGAAGAACTTCACACAAAGAATATGAAGCCACAGAGGATGAAATGTTTAAGGCTGAGCTTTGGAACAGGATCCTCAGCTGGAGGAATCCAGCAGCATCCAAGAAGTTCCCAAGCACTTTGATTTCCAGGAGCTGTCAATCCTTCTCCTGATCCCAGCAAACCAAATACCTGAGGAAAACCAGATGAAAATGGGAAGGGTGGAAAGAAAATGCCTTCAAAATGCTGAGATTACGGCTTTAAACACACTCCTAATTATTGGATCATAAGATGTCCTTAATACATCCCTCAGCACAGCAAACTCTGTCAGATTCCATGGACTCCTGGAATTGGATATTAATTGGAAGAGCTAAAGATAGTGCCGAAGAATGAAAAATACTCACATATGCTTTCAAACATCCTTAATCAAAATAATGATTGCATAAATCCTCAGTGCGAGCTCAGAAAAAATAAAATATTGCTACCTAATATCCTCTACATTATCTGGGCCCCAAAGTGTTTGATAGTTTTAAATTAGAGCCGATTTCAGAAGTGGCTGTTAAATATTAAAAACAAGATCCAAAAGGTTTAACATCTCTCCACACATCCATGGGAGAATCCATCCACTCTGAGCGGGATGTGGGCGAAAAATCAAGGTTTAAGCTCTTGCTCAAAGCTTTGATCAAACCATATTAAACTGCAGGCAAAAATCAAACATCAAAGGCAGCTTTAATTCCCCTCTGTGGGAGCTGCCAAGGAGTGGTGGCACTTGGGGACATCCCAGGACCCCCCAGCTCCAGCTGCACCACCAGGTTGGGCCAAGGTTGGATGGGGCTTGGAGAAATCGGGGATAGTGGAAGGTGTCCTTACCCATGGAAGGGGGTGGGACTGGATGGGATTTAAGGTCTCTTCTCACCCAAACCAAACTCTGGGATTCTCCAAGGGCTGGAACCTGCCCAGGGACCCCAGGCTTGCAGTGTCCATGGGCTGGGTTGCTCCTTGCATGGGAGAAATCACCCAGAGGAGAAAGAGCACCATGGGAGGGCTTATCCCAGGTTTTGTTCCCTCTGGAGCAATGCTGAGAATTCCTCTAGGGATGAAAGGGCTGGGATGGCTTCTGGGTGCAGAGTATGGCAATAGGATGCATTGAAAATAGAATCCTGGAATGGTTTGGGGTGGAAGAGACCTTAAATCCCATCCCATTCCAATCCTGCCATGGCAGGGACACCTCCCGCTATCCCAGGCTGCTCCAAGCCCCGTCCAGCCTGGCCTTGGACACTTCCAGGGATCTAAGGGCAGCCACAGCTTCTCTGGAAGATCTGTTCCAGGGCCTCCCCACCCTCACAGCAATTCCTGGGAGGCTCAGAGGATGAAAACACCCCAACCCAAGGGGCTGCTGGAGGTGGCTCTGCAGCTTCACAGGGTCCACAAGTCCATCCTGGGGCAATCCAAGCCCTCTCTGTGCTGCCCGCTAGACTGGACATGGCTGAGTGCCACCTCCAGGCCTTCCTTGGACACCAGGAATGGGCACTCCAAACCTCCCTGGGCAGCCCCTGCCAAGGCCTGACCACCCTTTCCATAGGGAAATTCCTGCTGATGTCCAACCTGAGCCTCCCCTGGCCCAGCCTGAGGCCGTTCCCTCTCCTGGGAGCAGAGCCTGACCCCCCCGGCTGCCCCCTCCTGTCAGGGAGTTGTGCAGAGCCACAAGGTCCCCCCTGAGCCTCCTTTTCTCCTGTCATGTTTGACAGCAGCTCCTGCAGACAGCCGGTGTTGGCTTCACTCTGCATCCATCCCTCCGAAGGAATGCTCTTTCCATGGACTTTCACCTGAGGCAGCTTGTCCTGGGTTTTGGGTGTTCGAAGGCAGCGCTGATTTTCCAGACGAGGCTGAACAAGTTCGGATGATGGAGAAATGTGATCTCAACCTGCCTTTCCCTGTATTTCTTCCCAGAAAGAAAAGCTGCCTGACATTCACAATAGAGATGCTGATCGTAAAGCTCTTGGAAAAGAGATCCGTGAAGGACAAAGCTGTGTCAGGGAGGGTTAGGTTGGGTATCAGGGATTGTTTTCACTATTCCAGAGGGTGCTGGGCACTGCCTAGGCACCCCAGGGAATGGGCACATTCCCAAGGCTGCCAGAGCTCCAGGAGCGTTTGGACAGTGCTGCCAGGGATGGACAGGGTGGGATCGTTGGGGTGTCTGGGCAGGGACAGGAGTTGGATCAATGGACCCTGTGGGTCCTTCCCACTCAGGGATTCTGGATTCCATTATTCTATTATTGAACGGATGAGGGGATGCAGGGATTTTATCCCAGGACAGAGGAGATTTGCCAATCCCTCTGCAGGCAGGGACAGGTACCCACATTTCATGGGCATCCACCCACACATCCAGGACAGGCTCTTCCCAAAGGAAGCTCCACCCTCTCTGCTCACCCACAAACCCCCTCGTGCCCTCCAAGGGAGGAGGATCTGGGAGAACACTCAGCAGAGAGGTAAAAGATTCCTTCAAATCTCCCAGTGGGATCAAAGCTTTTCAGAAGAATCCAGATCTCCATGGGTTTCCTGGGAGGCTGAGGGTTATTTCCCACCATTATGGCATGGTCAGTGCTGGATCCTGCTTTTCTGGGAATGCGCGCCATGATTTCTGCCAGAGTGAGACCCAGAACTCCATGGCACAGTTTAGTTCTCACGGAATGTGCAAACATGGTGTCAGCATCCAGCCTGGGACGTTCTGCCATTCCTGCTTTTCCTGGATGTATTTTCCTGGATGTCTCTGGATGTATTAAAGCCAAAGAATCATGGAATCATTTAAGTTGGAAAACCCTCTGAGATTATGGAGTCCAACCATCCCCCAGCACTGCCAAGGCCACCACTGCCCCATGTCCCCAAGTGCCACATCCATGGTTTTCAAAACCCCCCAGGAGTGGGAAATCCAATGGAAACCAAATTCCATGTACAATACATAAGACACAGCCTAGAGCCCTTCAGTATTAGGATCATAAACGTCAGGAGTTAGTACAGAAAATCCTTGGAATGCTCAAAACCAGTGTCTCCATGTCTATTACTGACAGCAGAAATCCAGACTCTCCCTTTCGAACAACCACCCCAGGGATGTTTTCCATCCTCTTATCCCTCACCCTGCATCACTCCTTGTGGAGCCTGCACTTCACCTGACCCTGTTTTGCAATGATTCCATTCCGCATTCATCCAGGTCCAAAATTTCCTGCTCTCCAGGAGCATTTCAGCCACTGGAACTGTCCCTGAATATTGGATATTGAAGGTTTCTTTTCCATCACACTTAACAAGGCAAGAGCTATTCCTGATCCAATTCTGCATATCCCAAATCTTCTTCTGTCCCATTTTTTCTTGTTCAGAGAAGCTGTGGCTGCCCCTGGATCCCTGGAAGTGTCCAAGGCCAGGTTGGATGGGTTTGGAGCAACCTGGGAACGTGGGAGGTGTCCCTGCCCATGGCAGGGGGTGTCACTGGATGATCTTCAAGGCCTTTCCAACCCAAATCATTCCATGATTCCATGAAATGGAGAAGGAGGTTCTGCACCCATGGCAGGGGGTGGACAAGGATGGGCTTTAAGGTCCTTTCCAACCCAAACCATTCTGGAATACTCTTCCAGCTCAGACACTGGAATGTTCACACTCACATTGAAATCTACTCAACTCATCCCCCTTAAAAACACAGATCCAAAAATCTGAGTGCTAAAAATGCCATGAAATCCATATTTTAACAGATGATGCATTAGGGTATTCATCTTTATGGATGTAAGATCATTCCAGAAGGATTTCTGCCCAGATCCTCCTGTGTGGGCTGGAGCCAAATGGCACAAAACCTTTTTGGAGCTGCACAACATGAGCCCATTAATGATTTTGGGAATGACTTCAGCAAATTTTCCAAGGGAACAACTTCTGTATCCGCCAACTGATTGTCAGCTCCACCAGCTTGGCCCACACTCAGTGGCAGAAATTCCCTCACAAAACCACCGGTCAATCCCAGAATGGTTTGGGTTGGAAAGGATCATTTGATTCCAACCCTCATCATGGGCAGGGCCATCTTGAACAAGAGCAGGCTGACATCAAAATAATAAAAAATTAATAATGCAGGGCTGCAGATCAATAAATATTTACATTATTTAGATGGGAAAAAGGGAAGCCTTGAACTTGAATGCTGCTCCAAACTCACATTCCAGAGCCTGGGAGCTTCCTGCTCTGTGCTGCTCTGCTCATGGAGTAAAGTTTTGAGGAAGATAATTATTAGTCAGTGGTAATGTCACAGTTCATTAGGGATATAAACCCAGTAACACCACTGTGAGTTAATTATTAAAGCATCTATAACACAACAATTACTGAGATAAACACAGGGCTGAGCACTGCCCACACTCAGCACAGCAGGGCAGAAATTCCTGGGAACTTGCCCGTGAACTCATGGAAAAGCAGTCCTTGGATAAGGGAATGAGATAGCTCACAGCTCCATGTTGTCGGGATCCAGGAACGGAGCGCAAATGGGAGTGGTTGAAATAATCTCCAAATGCTTGAGGAGAAATGAATCACCAAAATTAATCTTTAAATAAATCCCAATAAACAAACTTGTGCTGCCCCAAAGCTGTTTACACACAATTAATGAGCAATCAGGAAAATAAATAAATAAAAGCAAGCAGAACATCTCTGATTAACTTCAACAGGCTCTAGACTGGAGAATGAGTTGGTTATTCCAAAGCTGACTGAATCCCGGAATCCCAGGAACACTGAGGTTGGAAAAGCCCTCCAGGACCATGGAGTCCAAGCTGTGCCCGATGCCCACCTTGCCACTGAGTGCTACCTCCAGGAATTCCTCGGACACCTCCAGGGATGAGCCCTCCAAACCTCCCTGGGCAGCCCCTGCCAAGGCCTGAGCACCCTTTCCATGGAGAAATTCCTGATAATGTCCACACTGAGCCTCCCCTGGCCCAGCCTGAGGCCGTTCCCTCTCCTCCTGTCCCTGTTCCCTGGGAGCAGAGCCCGACCCCCCCGGCTGCCCCCTCCTGTCAGGGAGTTGTGCAGAGCCACAAGGGCCCCCCTGAGCCTCCTTTGCTCCAGGCTGAGCCCCTTTCCCAGCTCCCTCAGGAATTCTCCAGACCCTTCCCAGCTCCATTCCCTTCCCTGGACATGCTCCAGGCCCTCCATGTCCTCTTGTCACGAGGACCCAGAATTGGATGCAGCCTCGAGGTGTGGCCTCAACAGGACAAAAGTGAATTCCTCACCCAGCTGTATCCGTGCTTTTAGACAACCCCGGATAATCCTCTCTTGGAAGCCCATCACAAAAAACTTGGAAAATTCATTTTTTCAGACAAACACATCACTCCCAACACAAGGATAAATGCTGGGATCCTTCCAAAACAGAGAGTTGACGTAACAAATTATACAAATTATAATGTTTCTTAAAATCAGGAAATTTCTTTTTTAGCAGATGGAGGCATCATGACTCAAAATATATATTTTTTCCCAAAACCGGGAACTTTCTGTTTGCTGGTTTGCACCGTGCAAACTCTTCATGACAAAATGTAAAAGCCAAAAAATATTAATAATTCCTGAAAATGCTCCACGTTGGTATAGCTCCCAAGGCAAGAGTAAAGCAGGAAGAGGATTTCTGTCTCCAATTGATGCAAGGGATGTATCCCGGAAGGAATTCCCTCTGCTTTATCAGAGCTATAACCAACAGGACACAGGGAATGGCTTCCCACTGCCAGAGGGCAAGGACGGATGGGATATTGGGAATTAGGAATTCCTGGCTAGGAGGGTGGGAAGGGACTGGAACAGAATTCCCAGAGCAGCTGTGGCTGCCCCTGGATCCCTGGCAGTGTCCAAGGCCAGTTTGGACACTGGGGCTTGGAGCAGCCTGGGACAGTGGGAGGTGTCCCTGCCATGGCAGGGGTGGGAATGGGTGGGATTTAAGGTCCTTCCAACCCAAACCATTCCATGATTCCACAAAATCACCTAAGGATGTAAATGGCGTCATCAAAGCTCCTGAAATATCCCAGCAATAATGGGAATGGGCACGGGAGAGAAGAACAACCTCCAGTTTGGAAGGTACTCAATTAATGAAACTAATTACCCGAGACAGCTGCCTGCAATGAAAACATGGGAATTCAGAACCAACACTCTGGTTCTGTTTCTCCCCAACTTCTCCATCACTAGAGCCCTGCAAGGAGCTTCCCAGGCTGCTCCCTGCTCCCTCTCCAGACACTTGACCTGCCAGGACCTGCCAGTTTTCCTGAAGGATTCATCTCCGACCTGGCACTGACAGCGGCGCTTGGCTGGCGCTCCTTGGAGCCTCTCCCACTGTGCCTCCAGGTGACACTAAATCACCTCTCCTCTTGTTGCTCCAATGCTCTCATTATCCATCATGGCAATTGGGAATGGATTTTGTCGCCCTTCCAAAGGTAATTGTTATTCCACAGGAAAATTTACATTCCTCTAAAGTCAAGGAATAAAAGAAAATCATCTCTGATGGCTGATCACACTTGGTTGGCAGGGGAGAGGGAAAATACTCCCCTGACTTTCATAAACTGTCATTCCTGATTTTTTTCCCCTCACACACACATCAAACTTCCGTTTTCCAAATGCGGCGTCCAATCCAATCCCAAATCCCAACCCTGCAGTGCCAGAGTTTAGTCCCACTTCCACACGATCCAAACAAAACACATCCAGAAACCCTGGAGATGATTTATCCTGGTGCTGCAAAGACAGGAGAATCTTCCCAATATTTTACTGAGGCATAAATCCCAATTAATCACCAAGGTGTTTGTTTGGATGCTTGGGAATATCACACATAATTAATTTATCCATAGGAATTACTGAGCCAGGCGCTCCCGGCATAAATCAGGAATAATTCCAGTGCTGTGACAAGCGATCTCCCTTTTACCACACAGGGACAGGATAAAGACTTAAACTCTCAATTTTTAATGTATTATTTACTCTTCCCAGGGCAATGAGTTGTGCACCTGGACCTGGATTTGGTTGGAGTATCTGGAGGATGGATTTGGAAGCATCAAGTCCTGCTTACAATGGATAAAACATCAATAAATACAACAGTGCAATTCCCAAGATCCGCACAAGCCGGAGAAAGGGCTCGGCATCAGCAAGGGAGACTCTGGGGCCACAGCTTCCACCCAGTGGCACAGAATCATGGAATGGTTTGGGTTGGAAGGGATTTTCAAGCTCATCCCACCCCCTGCCATGGCAGGGACATCTCCCACTGTCCCAGGCTGCTCCAAGCCCCAATGTCCAAACTGGCCTTGGACACTGCCAGGGATCCAGGGGCAGCCACAGCTTCCCAGGGAATTCCAGACCAGCTCCTCCCCACCCTCCCAGCCAGGAATTCCTAATTCCCAGTATCCCATCCATCCCTGCCCTCCGGCAGTGGGAAGCCATTCCCTGTGTCCTGTCCCTCCCTGCCTTGTCCCCAGTCCCTCTCCAGCTCTCCTGGAGCCCCTTCAGGTCCTGGAAGGGGCTCTGAGCTCTCCCTGGAGCCTTCTCCTCTCCAGATGAACATTCCCAGCTCTTCCAGCCTGGCTCCAGAGGGGCTCCAGCCCTGGGAGCAGCTCCATGGATTCCTCTGGATCACTCCAGCAGTTCCACATCCTCCTGGATGTTGGATCCAGAGCTGGAGCAGCTCTTCAGGAGGGCACCCTTCCCTTCCAGCCGTGACTTCCAGGCAGAAAACCAGGGAGAGCAGATCCCTCTCTGAGGAATAAAAGATGATCCCTGTTTTCCCACCAGGACTTTGAGCGCTGGGTTTTCCTTCAGATAGCTTGGAAGCAACTCCATTCCCATTCTCCACCCTCTTTGGAGACTGAAAAAAACCCCTCAGCAGTTCAAACCCAGAAATATTCCGGTGTTTGTGCACAGATCTGAGCTCAGGCTTTTTTATGGATAAATGATCCCTGGGTATTTATAGAATCCCCCCCAGCCAAGAAATATGGGAATTTTAATGGTTCTGCACCATCAGAAAATGGGATTTTAAACCCACCCCCTTCCCACTGAATGCTCTGAGAGAGTTTAGACTTAACAAAGCCCAAATATTGACCACTTCTAGTTGCTCCAGAGGGAATTATTTGGATTGATACCTTAAATATCAGGCTCTGATGTGAAATTTCATATACTTATTTTCTGAAATTACTCATTTTGTTAAAAAAATAAAGTAATTATTGCAATCATTTATCCCAAGGGGAAAAAAACCTGTAGGCACCTCCCTGTTATTATTTAAATTACTTTAATACCAATATCTTTTTAATATTCCCGAGGTTGAACTCTGCAGACAAAATCACCCTGGAGTTTCCAGGGAAAAAATTGGCTTTATCAGGATTTATCAGATTATCACTTTTCTGTTGTTCCTACCAGCTCTGTTCCATGTTATTCCTGATATTCCCTTGAGGGATTATGACATTCCATGGTAACTCCAAGGTAGTTGAAAAGATAACACCAGAACAGAACATTTGGGCTCTAAAACTTGGAATTCCCCAGGGAGAAAAATTCCATTAATTTCATTTAAATGGTTTTTTTTTTTCCTTATCCTTTTAAAATTTCTGGATTCTCTAGAAAAAATAACACAGCAGGAAAATCCAGCTGATTTTGTCATTCCTGCTGCTCCTTTGAGGTGTTTTCTCCTTAAAATCCAAGTCAGGCTCTGTTTTAATTCTTCCATGAGATCCATCATCCATTTTGGAACAGGCTGTCCAGGGCAGGGGTGGAGTCCCCATTCCTGGAGGGATTTCAAATCCATGTGGATGTGGAACGTGGGAACATGGGGCAGTGGTGGCCTTGGCAGTGCTGGGGATGGTTGGATTCTATGATCTCAGAGGGCTTTTCCAACCCTGATGATTCCATGATTCCCTAGGCATTTCCCATAATTCACAGCCTACCTAAACCCTGGAAAGTCCATGTTGCTCATGCCTGAAAATTCCATGATCCTGGAGCCAGACCAAGGAATCCCCTTTCCTTATGTCTCTTAATGAGAGAATTCCAGAATTACCGAGGTTGGAAAAGCACTCCAAGACCATCGAGTACAAGCTGTTCCCGATCCCCACATCCTATCATTCCTTGGACACCTCCAAGGATGGGAACTCCACCCTTTCCAATGCCTGACAATCCTTTCCATGAAAAAATTCCTCCTGAAGATTCAAAACCTCTCAAAAAGAAGTGCAGATATTTTTCCCTGTTCCCATCTTATAATTACACAAAGTCCTCCCAGGATTTGGAGCCCAGGAAAATGGATTGGGAATACTTGAGGTGAGATAATGACACTGCCAGAACTGGGTCAAATTTAAGCTCCGGATTAAATGATCAGTGCTGGAAAATGAATTTTTTCCCAATCAACCCTACAAAATCCCATATTTTCCAATAAGCGTTTGTGAGGGAGTCAGTGGGAAACAAAAGATTGAGAGATTTGAGCAATGAATGCTCTTTCCCAGGAGATTTGGAACCGTGGAAAATTATCAGCTGGTGTTTGGGATGATCCCAAAGACTTGGAGAGGGAAAAGAGTTCCTTTCACAGCTTGGTAAATATTGAGGTTCGGACGCCTGCACAGGAGAGGGAAAACCAGTTCTGCTGGAATTCATCACCTTTTCCAATGAAATCTGGGATATCTCTGTTCCCTAAATCCTCTGAGCCCTCAAGGAGCCACCGGACCAACAGGATGTGCACAATTAAGTACCCACTGGAATCATAAATTAAGGAATTCTGTGCTAATTAAACACCCCCATCCCTCAACAATTAATTGCCAGAGGTTTCTCCTAATCCATCACCACTCCAATGGAGTGAGACATCCCTGGAGCATCCCTCACCTGGCGCTATCCAGAATTCCAGATATTTTCCTGATATATAGGATATGATAAACACCCTGAGAAAATTCCCAGGGTTTTGTGTGATGCTCCTGAATCCAGGCTTGGGGGCCACCACATTCCAAGGTTTTCCTGCCCCTTGCTATTAAATAGGTGCTTAATTAGGAATTATCTTAATTAGTATTGTATTAATCTTCTCTTGAACAGCATCAAGAAATGCTCTTGGAAAATTCTCTGGCTAAAAAGAATGGATGAGGTAATCTTTTCTCCCTCCAAACCACACAGAGGAATCCCCAGAACAACATCCCCATCCATAAATCTGCTCCTAATAAGAGCAAAATCCAGGAAAAAAAGCCAAGGGTCACTTTTACAGCCTGGGAATTCAGCAAGTGGAAAAGAGCATGGAGGGACACAGATTGGATACATCCATGAAAATTATATAAATATGGATAAATTAATACCTGGAATTGTCCAAGGCCAGGCTGGACGGGGCTTGGAGCACCTTGTGATAGTGGAAGGTGTTCCTGGTGGAATGAGTTGGGATTTAAGGTCCTTTCCAATCCAACCCATTCCAGGATTCCGTGATCTGCTCACCATTTTTTCCTGCAGCTCCTCCAAACCCTGAAAAAAATCCCAACTCTTTTTCTTCTCTTATTCTCTCCCCAACATTCCTGAATTTCCCTCCATTTCCCCTCCCTCTCCTTCACCCCCTATTTCTCCGGACACAAAAACTTCCCTGAGATATCCATAATTTTCCTTTCTGGATCTTTTCCAGCTTTCCCTAAACATGAGCAGAGCTGCTCAGCCCTGGATAAAAAATCCCCACCAAGGAGGAAAATTCCTGGCCTGTTTTCCAGCCTCGTCTCTGGGGCTGAGAAGCCTCTGAGCCTGAGAGGCAGCACACGACGTTCCCTATTTTTAGCTCTGCTCCGCAGGTACGGATTCCAGGGACACTTATGAACCCTGACATCCCAATGGGGCTGCAGGGCACTGAGCTCAGGAGTTGTTATTTCCCTTTGGATGAAGAGAATTCCAGAGCAAAACAGGTCCTTGCCTGGCTCTGAATGGAGAATTCCATAGGGAAACGGGCCCATTCCTGGCTCTGAGAGGAGAATTCCTGGCTCTGAGCTGACAAGGATTCCAGAGGAAAACGGGTCCTTTCCTGGCTCTTCTCCAGGCACCTTCTCTGGGAATTCTGTTCCAGTCCCCCCTCCCCCCACCCTCCCAGATAGGAATTCCTTCCCAAAATCCCATCTATCCCTGCCCTCTGGCAGGCGGAAGCCATTCCCCCTTTTCCTATCCCTCCATGCCCATGGAAACCACCACTCTCCCATTTTTTAAGCCCCTCCAAGCACTGAAATTCCACATAAATATTCAGGAATTCTAAGATTATTTCTCACCTCTCCCAAGAGGATTCCTGAGGGTCACAACAGCCCTCCAAAAAATGGAACAAGATTCCATTGAAATGAAATTCCTCCTCAAGAACCACTCAGGAATATGGGAGATGGATTGGGAAGGGTCACCAAAGCTGAGCTGGTCCTCCAAAGGCTTTTCCAGCTTCCTTTCAATCGCAGGCTGTGATATTCCTTCTGGAGAGCTCCAGGACTGGATATTTATCCATCACATCCACATCTTTAGGTCATAAACCCATGGAATAGCCTGAGTTGGAAGGGTTTAATTAGGGGGGCTCATTCAGCATCCTGATTTTAGCCAGTCCTGACCACAAAGGCTCTTTAAAACCCCAAGTAAATCAGGATTTTCCTCTAAAAACCAGGATTTTTTATGGATAAGAAGGAATGAAGTGAGAAAATAATTAAGGAATAAAATAGAGACTCGCTGGCAGCTGTCAGGAATCACAAGATCCTGTGGCGCTCCCCCACATTTCGGGAATCATTTTTAATTACTTAAGCCGGACTTAATTATTTCCCACACGTTCCTCTAACCGTTTGGCCATTAGGATTTTTTTAGGAAGTTTAGGCCTGACTTAACTTCCCAGGGATGTCTGTTAAGCCCAGCAGCACCACAGATGCACCAGAGCAGCTGCTGAGCGAAGCCAAAAGGTGAATGGAGATGGGAACGTCATCCCGACCTTACATAACATCTATTTATAGCCCAAATTCCCAAAGTATTCCTAATTTTCCTGCTTTTAAAGGGATGCAATGTTACCGCTGCTGGGGCCACAGGGCTGCCTACTCTGCCAGGGTTTGCACACAATTCCCAGAGAAATTTTCCATGTGAGTTTGGCTGGAAGTTGATTTATTTTTGGGATATTTGATGATGTAATTAATTATATAATTAATGATATAATTAATTATATTAATTTGAAATAAATGGGTGTGGTAAAAAGGGATGGGCTCAAACTGTTCCCGGCTGGTCACCCCAAAATCTGCTCCTTTTCCTGCTCGGGGGTGACCATGGACAAGGGATCCAGTGTAGAATCTCCCTAGAAAATATCCTGGGATAAAAACCACTCCCAGTTTTCCTTAAAAAGCAAGGTGGGAGTTGACAAATCCCAAGTTTTTAGGGACAACCAAGTGGCCCACGATGACAAGGGAGGTGAGGTCCTCACAGGATGTCCAGAGGAGCTGCTCCATCCCTTGGAATTATTCCAGGCCAGGTTGGATAAGACTTGGAATAACCTGGGATAGTGGGAGGTGTCCCTGCCCATGCAAAAAGGGTGGGAATGGGATGAAATTTAAGATCCCTTCCAACCCAAACCATTCCATATTCCCTGATTCCATGTGCAAATCCCTTGTTTCCAGAAACTCCTAAAACTTCCATTCCAAACCATTCCATGATTCCCTGATTCCGTGTGCAAATCCCTCATTTCTAGAAGCTCCTAAAACTTCCAACCCAAACCATTCCATATTCCCTGATTCCATGTGCAAATCCCTCATTTCTAGCAGCTCCTAAAACTTGTGCCTGATTATATTTTTTAATTACTATTTTGTTGCTTGATGTGTTGGGATTTTTTAATAATCAGAGGAGCTGAAATTTCCAAAAGAAGCGCCCAAAATGGGAAAGGGGAGGGAAAGAGGCGGGAAAGAGGAGGAAAAGGGGAGGGAAAGGGGAGGGAAGGGGAAGGCAAATGAGAGGGAAAGAGGAGGGAAAGAGGAGAGAAAGGAGCACCAGGTTGGAAGGGAATGAAAGGAAAATTGAGGACAACGTTCCCACTTTCTTCTCCCAGATCCAAGGCTGTTCCATCCAGCACACACATCCGGCTGCCTTTAACTGGCTTATCCTGCACAGAATCCTGAAATGGTTTGGGTTGGAAGGGACCTTAGATCCCATCCCATCCCACCCCATGCCAAAGGCAGGGACACCTCCCACTGTCCCAGGTTGCTCCAAGCCTTGTCCAACCTGGCCTTGAACATTCCCAGGAATGGAGCATCCATCACCTCTCCAGGAAACCCATTCCAAGCACTTCCAGTGCCTTTAAAATGATGATAAAAATATGAAAGATGCAGCTTTTAATTCTGCTTTTTACACAGCGAATTGAACGATCTGTTGCCCAAAACCCAAGAGCTTCACACTTTCCAAGGGGCTGGAATTCACACAACAGCTTTTAAAAAATATTTTGTTATTTTCTGGCACACAAAATCCCTGTTTTCATCCCCTTTTAATTGCTTATTTCCACCTCCTAATTTAATTTGCACCACTATCCAAGATTTTGATTTTTTTTCCTTTTTTTTCCCCCACCGCCCGTGTTTTGTGTTCCCGCAGCTCTGGCACCGCCTTTGGCACAGCTCTGGGCTTTGTTTCTTTCTGCTGAGATCGTCTTTGTGGCAGCCATTCCAACAGAGCCTCTCTGTGGGACACATTCCAAAATCTCATCCGAGTGCTTCCCAGCTTGGGTGGCAGGATGGGGATTAGGGTGGAAGGAGGCCAAGAAGGTGGATGGAAATATAGGGAATTACGTAGATCGGCTCTTTTCCACTCGAGTGTGGATTAATCCCTTGATCCAGAGAATGGTTGAGGTTGGAGGCGCCTCTGGAGATCACCTGGACCAAGGTCCTGCTCCAAGCAGAGTCAGGTTTGGAGTAAAAGGAATTCTTGGAGATGAGAGGAAGATCTGGCACTTTGTTCAGAGAGCTTCGTTTGAGTCCTGGAGAATTCCAAGAGCTTTGGCAGGGTCTTGGCATTCCATTCCCGATCTTGGGATAAAGACAGAGATGTCGATCTGTCAGCTTCTCTGCTGAAGGGTTTGGGTGTAATCTGGGAACTGTCATGGGATCAGGGATTGGTTTGGGTTGGTGGGACCTGAATCCCATCCCTTTCCATCTCTGCCATGGCAGGGACACCTCCCACTGTCCCAGGCTGCTCCAAGCCCCAGTGTCCAACCTGGCCCTGGACACTTCCAGGGATCCAGGAGCAGCCGCAGCTGCTCTGGGAATTCCATCCCAGCCCCTCCCCACCCTCCCAGCCAGGAATTCCGTCCCTGGTCCTAAAACCAGCTCCCATCATGCTGAGGTTATCAGGGATAACCAGAATCCCACATCTCGGTCATGTCTGCCAGTGAAGGAGCTGTGCTTTAGGGAATTCATCCTCCTGGAGGATCCGATGATGTTGATGGATTTACTGGGAAACCACATCAGTCTGCTCCAGGTGCTGATGGCCAAGGAGGTTTCTGGGAACTGCATTCCAGTGATAACTTGGTTTTATGGGATTGTGTTTTATACTGGCAGTTCTGGAGAGGCACAGAATCGCAGAGGGGTCAGGCTGAAGGGACCTCAGGGGGTCACTGGTGGCACTCCCTGCTCCAGCAGGGCCATCCCAGAGCCCAGGGCACAGCACTGTGTCCAGAGGGCTCTGGAATATCCCCAGGGAGGAGACTCCAGCCCCTCTCTGGGCTCTGTTCCAGCTCAGGCCCTGCCCAGGGCAGAAGTTCTGCCTCCTGTGCAGGGAATTGCTGGGCCCAGTCCCTGCCCGTGGCTCTGGTGCCACTGCTGGGCCCAGGAGCAGAGCCCGGGCCCTGCCCTGAGCCCTCCCTGCAGCCAGGGACACCCAGGGCTGAGGGCCCCTCTCAGCTGGGGCTCCTCTCCAGGCTGAGCAGCCCCAGCTCCCGCAGCCTGTCCTGGGCACCGAAATGCTCCAGCCCTTCCTCATCCTCACATCCCTCCTCTAGATTTGCTCCATGACCTTCCTGTGCCTCCTGTCCTGAGGAACCCAGAGCTGGACACAGCATCCCCAAGGATGAAGACTCCACAAGCTCTGGACCACCTGGGCTTTGAGGTGGGAAGCTGATTAAGAGCTGAGATCCCAGAAACCTCTCACATTACTGTCATCCCAGATAACAATGGCTTTCCCACCCCAAAATCCACACCTTCCCAACCTCCAGGATCCCGACCACGAGCTGAACTTCCTGTGTTACGCAACCCAACTTCTGCTTCCATTAAAAGCTCCGTGAAACCTCAAAGAAAACCAACAAACCAACATTTCCAGCTGATATTTTCCCTGACTTTCTCAGGAATGTTTTGGGTTTTTTTTCCCAGGAGCAGAACAACACAATCATCTCTATTTTCGCGGTGACCTTTTTGCTGCCGCCTGTCACCTAAACAGCTCTCACTGAGGTCACTTTTGTCAAACAAGTGGCTCCTGCAGCCCGGCTCAGACTCAATTTTCACTTCTGCTCAACACCAGCCAAGTGTGGCTGAGGAGTTTTGGCTGTTCTTTATTCTCTTCCCACCTTAAAATCCTCCCAGGACCAGCAAAGCAGCCTCAAAGCCAAAAAAATGACAACTTGAGCTCATTTGGGACTTTTTGATACCCTCAAAGATAAATCAGCTGTAAAAAAGGTAGGGAGTGTCTCTTGGTCTAAGAAGGTTATAGAATGGTGGAGGAATGGGAAGAATTAATCGCTGGGATCATCACCCAGAGGTTCCTGCAGCAGTTGTGGATTTTCAGGCAGGTTAAACAGGAAAATTCATGGTTCTTGTGCAGCATTTCCAGCTCAGGTCTGGAGTTTTGGGTGGTGGTGGCATCCCATAGAACCTGCAGTGGGAATAAGGTGAAGTACAGCTCCCAGGGTGCTGGAATTCCATGTTCTTTGGGGAATGGTTCCCATCAGCATGGAAACAAACCGAGAAAAGAGGAGCACCACAACCTGGAAGAGGTGGAGAAAGGTTCCTGCTCTTCCACGAGTCTTTTACAGGACCAGCTGCTGGCTACAGGTTTAAACCCATCCAGGAATCTCCAGAGGAAATGGGAATGCTCATTCCCATTTCAGGAATGCTCATTCCCATTCCAGGCATTTCCTGCAACCCTACAGGCAAATCTGAGCTCACCAAGGAATGTTTAAATCTTATCTAAAATTTCAGTAAGGGAGTTGGCAGAATGAGGAGCCAGATGATCGGAGGCGCAGAATCTGTGGAAGTTGGTCCCACTGCCTCCCATCAGGGCTTCTCTGGGAATGAATTCCCTCATTTTCACCCTCCTCAGGAGGACAAGCCAAGCCCAGCGGGGGAGGTGGGAGGGTTGCACATGTTCTGTGCACGAGACAAAGTCAAACTGTGCGAAAAAATTCTGTTTTCAGATGTTGCAGTGACCTCAGGACCTCCAGAGACATCACGGAAGCTGCAAACACTGTTCCACACCCCCTCATCCCTCCCCAGGTCCTGCAAAACTCTTTGGCAAAGGAGATACACAACAAAACACGAGGCCAGGTGTGCCCAGGGGTGGCCAAGAAGGCCAAAGGCACCTGGGATGGATCAGGAATTGTGTGGGAGCAGGAACAGGGAAGGGATTGTCCTGATTGTCCCCTGTGCCACGCACCAGTGAGGGACCTCGAGGGCTGAAACCCCAGTTCTGGTCACCTCATGAGAAGAAAGACCTGGAGGGGCTGGAGCATGTCCAGGGAAGGGAACGGAGCTGGGAAGGGCCTGGAGCCCCAGGAGCGGCTGAGGGAGCTGGGAAAGGGGCTCAGCCTGGAGGAAAGGAGGCTCAGGGGGGACCTTGTGGCTCTGCACAACTCCCTGACAGNGGAATTCCTGGAGGTGGCACTCAGAGCTCTGGGCTGGGCACAAGGTGGGGATTGGACACAGCTGGGACTCGATGATCTTGGAGCTCTTTTCCAACCTCAATGATTTCAGATAAACCTCTCCAAAATCCACAAAAGCTTTGGCCATCCTCAGTGCTGTGCCCAGCCAGCCAAACAAGCCCTGCCTCGGCGAAATTCCTTCTCTCCTTCCTTTCCTGAGTTCCCAGCATTTCCATAATCACATTTTCCCTTTTCTTTTCCCAATAACCCTCCCAGCATTTTCCCAAAGCAATAAATTAATGCCCACAGCCTTTCCCATGGGAGACAACTCTCTCCAGGCAGGAGTGGGAATGACAAGCTGGTGTTGACCTTTCCCTTCATTTTGATCTCCGTGGGCATCACAGAGATCCTGGATTCCTTTAAACACAGCTCCAAGAAGGAAAACAAGATGGAAAAATGAGCCCACCTCCCAAGAGGCTTTATTAGAGCTCCTGCAAAACCTCCAGGAGACTGAGGCTGGAGTGACCCCTCCTGCAAATAAAGCAGGAGCCTCGGGAGAGCTGGGAATAGTCTCCAAGAGAAGCAGCAGCCTGGAAATTGCTGGAAGCACAGGAAAGGCACAGCAGGAAGCAGTGGGAAAAATAATTTTAGGGAAAAAATCCCACAGGGAAAAAGGTGTCCATGCCCATGGCATGAGATAATTTTAAGGTTCTTCCCAATCCACATAATTCTGGAATTCCGTGTGTTAAAATTCCCACTTGTCCCATCTCCTCCCAATTTTAAGATCTGATTCCCAGGAGAATAAGACTAATTTAGGGATTAATTCCAGGCAGGGATGGAGGAGGTGGTGGGAAAGCTACAAACAGGAGTAAATCCACCCTAGAGCAGGAATTCAAGCTCATTCCAGATGCTGGATTTTGAACACAATGGATTCTGAGGTCCGGGGTAACTGGGAAGCACAGATGGATCTCTGGGAGGTCGGGATTCCATGAGCTGTGCGTGGGAGACTCCAGACATGCTGCCTTGTTTTCCTAGGAGATTGTTTCCTCCCAAGAATAAGCCAGTTCCCAGTAAAAAATAACATCCACAGCCTCTTTCCCTGTTCTATTTCCTTCATTCCATGCCAGTGGAATATGAGAATACTCCAAAGAAAGTTTGGAATATCAAAACCTGGTCACACACTGGTAAATAAACAGGAGTGCAGACAAAATCCAAACTGAGGGAATGTGACAGGGACAGGATTATTACTTACATCCAAACATCCAAATAATTCCAGAGCAGCCCTTTCCTGGGAAAATAAATCCTGACCAATTTGACCAATGATTTGGATTTTAAATGTCTCTCATGGAGGATGCCAAGCCCCATCCCTGGAACTGTCCAAGGCCAGATTGGACAGGGCTTGGTGCACCCTGGGATAGTGGAAGGTGTTGGGTTGGAATGGGTTAGGATTTAAGGTCCATTCCAGGGTTCTGTGGTTCATCCAAGCTTTTTTTCCCCCACAACCAATTTAGAAAAAAAAACCAAAAAAACCCTCAAAAAAACCCCAAAACTCCTGGTGATAGAAGAGGGAAGACTGGAATGACTTTTCCACCAGTCTGCAATAATCATGGAGCACTGGGAAGCCGTGGGGCTCCTGGTGATCAAGGTTGCCTGGATTTGGGATCCAGGTTGGAATCCACCACATCAGGAGCTGCCATTTCACCCTGACCCCCATCTCCATTTCTCCATCCCAACAAACAGCTCCAGTCCCAATATCCCAGTGGGAATCCTGCCAGCAGATCCATGATAAAAGGAACCTGTGCTGATCCCATATCAAACTTTGATAACGACAGATAAACTTTTCCTGGAGCAGGTCCTTTACCCTGCTCCTGGGAGCGCCAGCAAGTTCCAGCATTAAATCTCTCCACAGCACGACAACAATCCCAGAATTTTCCAACTTTTCCATGAATAATAGATGCTTTCCCTTCTCCCCCCATCTCTTTGCAGTGCAAGTTTCCCTCTTTGTCACTTTTCCAAGGACAAGGAAGTGACAGTGCCACCTCCAATGCCAGCCTGGAATGCCTGACCTTCCCTCAGCTTTCACTTGCCACGTGTCCAAACAGCCACATCCATATAGAATTCCTTCATTTCCATGTCAAACAAGAAGATAAAAGCACATTTTATGGTAAAACAATGCTCTGAGACCGAGGTTTCTAGCACAGAAAATTAAGAAAATTAAGAAAATTAGGACAATTCCAGCACAGAAAGTGACCCACATGGAATAACACCGAAGTTTTCCATCACTCCATAGTTTTCTCCAGAGCAGGATCTAGTTAAGAGAGGAGCAAAGCAGGGGCAGAAGTGTTTTCCCAAAGGAAAACCCAAATTCCGCGATTTTGCAGGTGTCTGGGCTGCTGTGCAAGGCCTGTTCTTCTATAAATCCAGAGCTTCCATATCCCAGCCAGAGGATGGGAAATGTCAGGATGGATTCCCACCACTTCACGGGATCACTCCATCGCTGGAAGAACGGCGGTGGCTGCTCCCCTCACACCCAACTGGTGTCACTGGTCAGCTCTGAGAGCCTTCCCTGGCACCCCCATGCAGAGCTGCATTTTTGGGAATCCATTGAATGCCATGGTCCTTGTGGGCCCCTTCCAATTCAGCGTATTCTGGGATTCTCCAGATGAGCGCAGAACCTTCCACTCTGCTCAGCCAACCTCGCTGAGGTGCCAGTCCTTCCCTTGTGGGTGTCCTGTCTGCCTTTCCACATTTAAATAGACCCTGGAATGTGGATATTCCCGATTTTAGCTGCTCTGTAAATCCCTGGAGTGCAAGGCCTCTGCTAACCCAGCCTAATTTAGCCCAAGCTTTAATTGTCTCTTTCATCACTGCAATGAATGACAGATAACAGTGATTATTTTAGGGATAGCAGATCCACAAACCATCCCACAGAAATGCTGAGTAACCTCGGCCATCCCCCAGTTTTTCCGATGGAATTCCCTTTCAACTGCCTTAGAAACCCTGGATATTTGGCTTGGAATGGACCATCAAAGTCCACCTTGTCCAAGCCCTGCCCAGGGCAGGGACAACTCCACCAGACCAGGTTGGTCTGGACGTTGCTCCTAAAAAATCCAATGTGTCATTACTTTTAGAACTCCCTCCTCCACATTTTTCCTTATTTTGGAATAATTCATCATCCAACCTTCCCTTCATCCTCTGCTTCCTCTCCAGAGCTGCCTCCACCCCATCCATGAGATGAGGCTGCCCAGAGATCCCAACAATTCTTTGGAGACCCTAGGATGAGCTTTTCCCACCGATCCCTTTTATTCCCATCATCTGGAATGACTTTGGAAGCAACAACAGAGCTCCTAACAAAACATGGATGGAGGCTTCTGCCTCCATGATGACATGAGCTGAAGTCTGGATCTCTGGGAAGTCCTGCTGGATTTGGGAATACTCGGAACGGCACAGCAAGTTTGGAATGTGGATGCTGAACACGGTGGCTGAGCTGAAGGACATCAGCATGCCAAGGTCAATCCAGGAATGGGAATTTCTCTGTCTTGGATTTACCAGACCCAGACAAAAAATCCTGGAGGCAGACAGAGGACCGGGACATCTGACAGCTCCTATTTTCCAAAGCCTCAGACAAATTACTGGATTTAAAACCTGACCTACTTCAGTGGCTGCTTTATATTGGATTTTTTTCCCTTCAGGATTCCGGCTTTTCTTCTGGGTTTGGTTTTATTCCCACCCTCAGGAAAGCATCTTTTCTACCTTAAAATAAACACAAATACAAGAAACCAGCCATGCCACTCTAATAAGGGAGTTTGCCAGGTTAAATTGAAGTTATCCTTGTTTTTTTTCCCCATGAAATATAAAGCAGAAAAATTCCAGACAAATCGACACAAATCATTTCCCTGCTCATGGTGTTTCACATATAAAAATTTACAAATTAAATAAGGAGAAACCTTTAAAAACAAAATATTCCTGAGTATTTACAATGACCTGGCAATCACAGGCTACTTAAATGTGGAAATAATCATGGAAATAATCATGAAAATAAATTTTCCTTTATCCGAGCACCAGGATACCCAAGGACACGAGGTTGGGACCATTCCCTCAAGGATCATCCCATTAACTGGAGTGGGATGGGAAGGACTTTATCCCTCTCTATTAATGCCACTGGCTAAGGAAAAACCAAGCCACAACAGCAGTGATTGTGTTGACAGGAATTCCAGTAAAACAGGAATTATCCAAATTTTCTTACTGGAAATAAATATAAATTAATCAATATCATTTTGTTTAATTAAAATCTAACTTTGTTAAAATCGCCTCCACACATTTTGCCAAAAAACAGGGAAAATGGGAAAACTCTGGCAAGTATTTCTCCCCTTCTGTGCTGAAGACAAAAGACATCCCAGCAGATTCCCACAAAGGAGATTCCATGTGCCCTGGGAATTATTCAAGGAGAGTTCAACTCAGTTTTCCAGCTTTGGCCCAAACAATAATCAGAGATTCCCAGGATGGTTTGGGTTGGAAAGGACCTTAAATCCCATCCCATCCAGCCTGTTCCATGGGCAGGGACACATTCCACTACCCCAGGCTGCTCCAAGCCCCAGTCAGCCCAGCCTTGGACACTTCCAGGGATCCAGGGGCAGCCTGGAATTTCCCAGATTTCTCTGGGAAATCTGTGCCAGCCAAGAATTTCTTCGCAATATCCGACTTCAACTGAATTTCCATCAGTTTGAAGCCATTCCCCTTTGTCCTATCAATCCATGCCCTTCCCAAGTGTTTCCAAGAGCATCAAGGTGTTGTTTCCATAGATTTTTCGAGTAGCAGAAGGATTTGGGCTGAATCCTCATCTGCAACAGGCAGCAAAACCCTTCCCTGTGCTCTCCTGGCATCGATATTTTGGGAAGTGGTTCCTGGAGAGAGATGATTGCACCATTCCATGTGCAAAGCCCATCCAAGAACTTCGACACCTTCCTTTACACAAATCCAATCCCTGCTGGAATCTGCACACCTGGATTGAACAGTTTTCCTAAACATGTACCACCCACACTGGAAAAGGACAGGTGTGACCCTGGGAATGCAGGGGAAGGAATTTCTGATGTCCTGGGAGAGCAAAATCTCCCACTGGACCATGATGGGCACTGCTATAAATGCAGAGATCCAGGGAAAACCCAAAATCCTGAGGGAATAGAGGAAGGAATGAAACCAGCAGAGCTGGGGGGATTTATTTTTTGATTTTCTCATTCTCAACAGCTGAACAGGGAGGTGTCAGCCGGCTCCGAAGTCCCCATCCCGCTTTTCCAGTTTCTCCAAACATCCCTGAGCCCATCAGTTCTGGCCTCGCTTCCTGAGTAAAATGCCACTGATGAAAAATGAGCAACAAGAGCAGCAGTGAGAGGGGGAGAGGAGGAACAAATGGATCTGGAATTCTCTTCCTGAGCCATAATTAAAGCTGGGATGCTCCTACAGGTGGGAGCAGATTTATTGCAGCTTCCAGAGGGTTCCGGTGCAGGGATGTTTGTTAGGGAGCACTGGGTAATTACCCCTTAGGTCCAGCCACTTGGTGTAAACAGTAATTAAAGGTAAAGGAGGAAAGGAGCTGGAATGTGTAATTAGGGAAATGTGGGATGGGCATTGAGTGGGGATTGGAGCAACTTGGGATAGAGGAAGGTTGCTTGTCCATGGCACGGGGTGGGATGGGATTTAAGGTCCCTCCAACACAAATCACTCCATGGTTCTACGGATTATAGGGAGCAAATCATATGAGGAGCAGCTGAGGGGTCCCCAAAATAAGAAGGATGCGGAGATGTTGGAGCAAGTCCAGAGGAATCCATGGGGCTGTTCCCAGGGCTGGAGCCTCTCTGCTCTGGAGCCAGGCTGGGTGAGGTGGGAATGTTCACCTGGAGAAGGGAAGGATCCAGGGAGAGCTCAGAGCCCCTTGCAGGGCCTAAAGGGGCTCCAGGAGAGCTGGAGAGGGACTGGGGACAAGGGATGGAAGGACAGGACACAGGGAATGGCTTCCCACTGCCAGAGGGCAGGGATGGATGGTATATTGGGAATTAGGAATTCCTGGCTGGGAGGGTGAGGAGGGGCTGGTCTGGAATTCCCAGAGAAGCTGTGGCTGCCCCTGGATCCCTGGCAGTGTCCAAGGCCAGGCTGGACATTGGGGCATGGAGCAGCCTGGCACAGTGGGAGGTGTCCCTGCCATGGCAGGGGTGGAATAGGATGGGGTTTAAGGTCCTTCCAACCCAAACTGCTCTGGGATTCTGGGATCAATCACCTCTCCAACAGCTCCAATCCCAGATTAAAACCACAGCCAGGACAGAAAGGGCTGGAGCTGAGAACAACAAGACCTG
Source organism: Daphoenositta chrysoptera (assembly GCA_013397915.1). Lineage (NCBI taxonomy): Eukaryota > Metazoa > Chordata > Aves > Passeriformes > Daphoenositta > Daphoenositta chrysoptera. The sequence goes on from VZRO01002964.1 coordinate 50,993, forward strand.
TGATGAGGCAATGAGTGAACCACAGCAACCCCAGAACCTTCCAAGTGGGAATTCACCAAGTCCAGACCCCAGGTTGTCCCTTCTGGAATTCATTTGATCCTTTATCCACACCAGGAGCTGTCACAGGGACACCTCGAGCTCCATCACATCCAGTCATGGATCACCAGGAACTGTCACAGGGACACCTCCATCACATCCAGTCATGGATCACCAGGAACTGTCACAGGGACACCTCCATCACATCCAGTCATGGATCACCAGGAGCTGCCGTGGAACAGCTCAGAGACACCTCCAGCTCCATCGAAAGTCATGGATCACCAGGAACTGTCACAGGGACATCCCCACCTCCATCACAACCACCCATGGACCACCAGGAGCTGCCCTACGAGCACCAGTCCATCCCAGCAAACCCCCCCAGAGCCTGGCAGGGACTCGTTAAACCACGCTTTTAAACCAGGCTTGTTTTACCATTCCGTCCCAGGGCTCGCTTGGTCACAGACTGAATTCAGAGCTGAGCTTAGGTCAGGCTTTCCTCAGCTTCACCCCACAGAACAAAAATAACCCCACCCTTTCATTTAAGGAATAACTTCTTGTTCCAAAAAACCCCAAACCCCTCTACGAGTTTCCTGCTGGGAATTAAGGAAGAGCTGGATTTCCTGGATCACTGAGGATGATTCTCCCAATAATCTCCAATCACGGTCCCACGTGCTGTTCCTCCCTCTCCTCTCATTCAGCAAATGAAAACTTGGGATTTCTCCACGTTCCCTTGTGGCTGCCCCTGGATCCCTGGAAGTGCCCAAGGCCAGGCTGGATGGGGCTTGGAGCAACCTGGGATTAGCGGAAGCTTCCCTGCCCATGGACAGGGTGGAATGGGATGAGCTCCAAAATCCCATCCAGCCCAAGCAATTCAGGAATTCCATGGATTTATGGATATTTATGTTTCGTATACATTAAACCCGCAAACATTACATTCAGGTTTCCATCACCCTTTTTTGGATGTAGGATGTGCTGAATTGAGGCAGTTTTATATGGCACGTATCCAACAGGATTCTCCCACTCGTCAAGCATCAGAATAATTCAGGATATATCTCGGGACAGTCCTTTTTATCCCTGTTTTATCCTTTTTATCCCATTTTCCATCTGCTGCTGTGTCCATTAAACACCTGGATGGTCATTAACATTTAAATGAGCAGCACTGAGGATTTGGGACTTTTGGGTGATGTCAAGGCTCATCCTAAAAAAAAATACCACCAGCAGGCATGGAATGAGATGGGATTTAAGGTTTTTTCCAGCCCGAACCACTCTGGAATTCCACTCCACGCCCACATTTTCCAGTCTGTAGAAATATTCCTTTCCTTAGGGGGTTGTTTTCCCCCACAGCTGATTAAAGCTGGAATTTTAAATGTCCATAAAGTTCCTCCAGAAGCGTTTGGACAACGCTTCCGGGGATGCACAGGGTGGGATTGTTGGAATGCTCTGTGGATTGATGATCCCAGTAGATTCCTTCCAATCAGAATATTCCATGATTCCACGACCTACCAAGGCATTGCTCCATGGCGTAAAGGAAACGGGGAAACACCTCAAAGCCTCTCCCGTAAAATGAGCAAAATCCCACTTTTTCTTCAATTTGCCAAACGGCTGAAATGTTTTAGCCGAGATATTCCCGAAAATCTGAATTCTTGCCCTTGTGATTCCCACATTTATCCAGAGCCTCTGGCTGAGGTGTTTGGGCATCACCTTCAGAGGTCTCCAAAGTCTTCTCCACAGCCATTTTTGTCCATTTCCACATTTTAAATTCTGGGCTTTTCCCTAAATCCCTCCTTTTCCTGGCACGTATTCCCACAGCGCGTTATTTATAGACATCAGGCACACCTTCCCCACCTCCTAATCCCAGACTCAAATTCCAAATTCCACCGTGCCTTGCTTTGCAAGGCTCAGCCTAAAATCCCCCGAAGTCAATCAAAGCTTTCCGAACTGAAAGAAAAAAAAACAATCATCAAAACTCCATCAGTTCCTCCAGATTTTCTTTTATCTCCCAACACCTTCTTCACCATCCTGCTGGAATTTTGGGTTCAATCCAAGTTTTTGTTCCTGTTTAAAGTGCCACAAAAATAAATAACAGCAGCAGGACATGGAATAAAGGAATTTAAAAACCACAAGTGACAGGATTTTTGTCCCTGGACATCTTTCCTATTAGTTCGTATTCCTATTTCTATAATTTTCTATTTCTATTTTATAATTATATAAAAAATACTAAAAGTATATTAAAAATGTTAAAAAATATTTTTAAAATATAAAAAATAGGAAAAATATAAAAATATATTTTAAAATATATAAAAATACATTAAATATATATATAAAATATATATTTAAAATAAACCATCCAGCCCAAGCAGAAGACAACACATGGAATAAAATGATAGCAAATCCTTGGGAATGCTGCAGTTGAAATAATTCATCCAGGAGCAAATCTGGCTTTATGGCTATTGCAGTTCATTATTTAAAGATTTAGGAATATTCTGTGAACGGCAGGAAGAAGGACATGGAGAAGAGAAATCAGGGAATGATGAGGTTGGAAAATTCCTCTAGAACCATCGAATCCAACCATTTCCACCACTTCCAAGGCCACTACTGCCCTGTGTCCCCAAGTGCCACATCCACAGGGATTTTAAATTCCTCCAGGGATGGGGATTCCAAATGTCCCTGGGCTGGGGAACCTTTTCCATGAAGGAATTTTCCCTGATATCCGATGTCAGATAAATGTAGAGAGGCACTTCTGGAGGAGCCACCCAAGGACCAGGATAAGGAGGGAGGAAAATCATTGGAGAAAAGTGGGAACCTTTAACTGGATGGGAATGGTAAAATGGGAAGCCAGGGAAGCAGAGAAATCCATAAATAAAATCAGTCTGGCTGTCAGGTCGATTCCCAAAGAATAAAACCAGGAAGAAGATTAAAAATTCCTTTAGAATTGGGACTTGGGAGCAGGAAATAATGGATAAAAGCCTTGGATTCAGCACTGGGAAGAAGTGCAGGAATTTAATGGTGGTGAGGAGCCTCCAGCTGCTCCGGATCCTTTCCCAGCTCCAGGGACATTTCTGCTATTCCCATTTTGCTCCAAACGCTCTCCAGCCTGGCCTTGGACACTTCCAGGGATCCAGGGACAGCCACAGCTTCTCTGGGAATTCCAGCCCAGCCCTTCCCCACACTTCCAGCCAGGAATTCCTTCCCAATATCCCATCCATCCCTGCCCTCTGTCCATGTAACGCCATTCCCCGTGTCCTTGGGATCCTGGGAATATCTGGGATCCTGCCAAGCGGAAACACAGACACATTCCAAGCTTTATGCTGCCAATTCCTGCCGATCTCCTCCAGTACTTTTCCAGTCAATCCCATTTTTGGGAGGGGGTCAGGGAGGTCAGGGAACTCCATCTCTGTGTTTAATTAATACTAGTTTGGCTAAATCCAGCCATCATTTCACATTAATTAATTAAATACTAATTAAATAGTTATTATTAAATAGAATATTAATTCTATAGAACCTATAAATTATATTAATAAATTGATATTAAATTAATATTACTCTAATATTGATTATTTAAAATATTATTTAGAACATAAAAGTTGTATTGATAATTGATATTAAATTAATATAAATTGATTATTTCTTATTAAATCTGTAACGTATGTAGTACCTATAAATTATATTATTTATTTAATATTAGTTTAATTTATATTACTTTAATATTTATTATTAAATATAACATTAATTATATAGAACCTATAAATTCTGTTGATAATTTGATATTAACTAAATT